>CAKOAT010574042.1:158228-191933 GCA_932364175.1 Eruca vesicaria subsp. sativa
GAGATTTGCTCCGTGAGTTGGGGGATTCTCAACAGTCTCCTTTTGACCGGGTCCTGCGCAACCAGCCTGAGCTACTCCTGTTAGCTCCTTGTAAATGAGGTCCGGAGCTCTCCTGTTAGCTCCTTGTAAATGAGGTCCGGAGCTCTCCTCCGTGACCTGTTTATAAATGAGGTCCGGAGCTCTCCTCCGTGACCTGTTTAGTTGACGTTCCTTCCTTAGCAAAAATAGCCTCAGGCTTCTTTTTTACTCTTTTCTCAAAAGATTAATTGCCAATGGGTTTACAGTGGCCCATAGTCAACTCTTATCGTTCTAACCCATTAGTCTCAGCTAGCGGGCCATATTTGGGCCCAACAGGCCACAGGTAGTTTAAAATTTTATACAGTTTTTGTCATTTATGGCTCATATCTCATGTTCCCACGTTCATATAGACAAGGAGTAATGGTATTGTCACCATGAAATACACAATAATATGAAACAGAGAGGGAATAAACAGAGGTCCCATTTATGCTAGTGTAGAATTGGTAATATTGGTAATATCGGTAAGTACATCATAATTCATATTGTCAAGCATGTATTATCAGAATATATAATAACGTTTTGATTGTAATCAAGATTTGATTTGTTTTTATTGACTCCGCAAAGTTAAATATAGTCAGCCAATGGAACATAACTCTTTTCGTGTTCTTTTTTGACTAATGAAAAATGAATTATTTAGCCGCAGAAATTGAGTTATTAGTTGGTAAGAAGACGAAAATAAAAAGGTCAATACAAATACTAAATTAAATGTAGTAAACGTTAATTTTCTTAACGACTTAACTTTGACAAAACAAATTCCGTCAAAGATCTCGTCCACATGGTCTTTTAGTAATTTTATGTGTTTTTTGCTAGCTATGTTTCATAATAATACTGTAAAGGATCTGAGTTACTGCTAATTCTTTTGGCAAAGTGAGATTATTAGCAGAAAGCAAAAAAAAAAAAAAAAAAAAAAAGGAAAAGTGAAGAACGAGTGGCCCCTCTCAGTCTCTGCAGATCATCTTTTGATAATCGAGGTTCCAAAACTTTGGATTCTCGAGAAAACGAGGGAAAAACAGAGGGAAAACTAATCTCGAATTTCAGTTTACTTGCATCAAAGAATTACACACATAGCTGAGTTCGATGCCGCTTTCATTTTCTCGAGAAAATCAAGAAAGTCTGATAGTGATACGTAAATTTAGTGTTATCATAGCACGCAAGCACACGCACAGGTCTTTAAATCCTAGAGATCCAAAAAGTGCAAGAAGAAGAAGAGATATGAGAGAGGAAGAGTACCTGTTATTTATCGTGGAGAAGCTCTTGAATCCATGAAACTAGATCAGATCTGGAGATATATGGAGAATAATGTTGTTAGCATGTGTGTTCCTCCACAAGCTTTCTTCTAAATGTGAAATGAAACAAGAAGAAGATAAAACAAGTAAAATAAAATCTGAGAGAGAGAGAAAGAGAGAGGTGTGAAAATGAAAAACAGAATGGTTCAGGTTTTTTCCGTTATGCAAATAGCACATGTAAATAGTACTTATATACACAGATCTTTCGTTACAGACAAACTACTGATTTGCTCTCCTTTCTTTTTAGACCAACTCCATTGCAAGATTCATAGACAAAAAACAATTAAAATAATAATGGATCCCATGACACAGTTAAAGATTAGGTTACAAAAAATCTTATTTAAGAGGCAACTCTTAAGCTAAACTCGGGTTCCACTGATACGTGGTGACCCGCGATTGGTCAATTTTTTCATTTTTTTTAGTTCAGCCGAAAAAAATATTAAAATATTAAAAAGATAAAATTTGGGAAATCAAGCCAGAGGTTCAGCAATGGAGCTGTTCATGCACTCTAAATAGACACATATATTTAAAACTTAACCATGATTTGACTTTATTATTTTTATGACGGTTTTGTCATTCCTGCACATGCATGTGACATTTTTTCTCCTAACACTCTCACTTTATTATTTTTATGACAGTTTTCTCTTTCCTTCGATTCCACATTTTTCACATCCTCAAACTCTCTTATGATGTTAATTTAACATGCACTCTATTTTCTGTGTAAGAAATTATTGTTGCGAAGAAAAACTATTACTATTTTACTATTATTCCTATGAATCTAAATTATTTTAATTACACCACATACTAAGAATTGATACATTTTTAAAATCGCCAAAGAAGTTAACAGTGATGTTAGCTGTCAACAAATAATGTAGATATCAACAGATGTGTTAACTGTTAACAAAAACAAATACCAGAAGTGTTTACAGAAGTGCTACATGTTAACAAACATTTTATAGATGTTAACATAGGTGTTAACTGTTAACAACTACACGTACCAACTAATATTAAATGTTAACATAGGTGTTAACTGTAAACAAATACACGTAACATATACTTCTATAAATATATGGTAGTATATCATACAAGAAAATAATAATACATGCGTTTAAAATGTAAATTAAATTTATTTGAGAATTACTAAATTTCACCATCAATAGAATCACTATTATGAATTTCAGCGATTTTATCAAGATTTGGTGTTAAATCATCTTTGGATTTCGTTGGAATCAAGATATTGACACCCAAATTTTATGTATCCTGATTAAAATTGATAAATAAAAAAATATTCAAAGAAATAGAAAGAAATGAAGAGAAAACGAACGAAGAGAATCTGAAGAAAAAAAATAGGAAGAGATTAAGAAGATAAAGAAGTGAGAGAGAATGGCAGTGGAAAGAGATTGTCATAATGAATTGCATGGAGAAAGAGAATGTAAAAATGGTGTAAATGACAAACCGAAACCAAATTTTCTTAGTGTCAAGTCATGGATAAATCACTAATATAGGTTCTGATTTTGCGTATTTCCTTAATAATCCCTTCTTTTTATTGATATATTTTTTTTTAATTTTCTGCTGTTTTGCTTCTTCTTTCTGCTACGTCCTCTTATCTTTTTAGAAGAAAAATAAAATATTTATTAAAAAACTGAAATATGCATTGAAAATATACTCTTTTACGTTTCATAATATAATATATATGTTTTAAAAAGATAATATTAAATGATTTGATATAATTAAGATAATTTTATTTAATTGAAAATAGGTTAACCAATAATATTATATTATTTATAATTATGAACGACATATAGAGACTTTTCTTACTTAAACAATGTGTTTTTTTTGGCTAACAACTTTGAAAATGGGTTTATGTATGTGAATTATTTTCCAATAAACTTGCAAAACTTTGAAAGTACTGAATATTTGTCCCTTGATATAGATGACATTTGTAGACCAAAAATGTACGCATGTACAATGGTAGAGTATATAGGTCCAAATGAACAAACATTCCACCACTAAATGTGTGGTTTATGCATGGAGTGTGTGTTAGAGAAATGAAATGTGTACACATAAACAATAATATACATAGAGTTCATAAAGGATTTACATAATCATTCAATAAAATAATGGATAAACTATTATAGACATATTAACATAGACATGGTCAATGATTTCATGTCCATATATATATATATATATATATATACACTATATTTTAACTTTATGAAAATTACATGTCCAAATAATTTGTAAGGTTATCTAGTAGTGGTGTATAAGGTATATAACATCATAAATTTTATGAACAGTAAACATAGTAGCGTACATGTGCGCAAAAATATGATAGCGTATGTGTACATCAAACATAATCGTAGAGGATGCTTTGTGACTTGTAAAATCTTTGTTTCTATGGACATATTTCTCAATCTGAGATAAAATTCTTGAGCCTCATCAAAGTCGTGTTTCTTCTTATACACCGGCTTTTGCATCACCTTCGTCTGCTTCGCCGTTGCTGGTT
Organism: Eruca vesicaria subsp. sativa; assembly: GCA_932364175.1. Lineage (NCBI taxonomy): Eukaryota > Viridiplantae > Streptophyta > Magnoliopsida > Brassicales > Brassicaceae > Eruca > Eruca vesicaria. Next base: position 162,102 of record CAKOAT010574042.1, read on the forward strand.
ATCATCACTGTCATCTTGGTTTTGGCCGTTGATAGTACTACGTGATGTTTGTGATTGTGAGAATGTTGATGAGGTGGCATGTCGGCTGGAATGTCATGACGGATATCTTATTTTAATCTGGATTTTGTGTCAGTTTGTGCATAATTGTTAGAGGTTATGACTTGATTCATCAAATTCCATCAGTAGATGTGTGTCATAACATATTAGAGGTCAGTGCATGTTGAGTTTGTAGACTGTAAGGAAACTGTAGTTCATGGGGAAAATACATGGATGTATTGGTTGAATTGGAAAGGGCTATCTAAGAGGACGTTTGGATCTCAGTAAAGATCAATGAACCAAATAGTTTATGAGAACCAGAGGATAACAAGGTGCCAAGTTTATGAGAATCAATGGATCTGTGTGGGTTTTGGGTGTTTTGGATTTGAACCATTGAGACGCAGAATTCGGGTGTGGCCAAGAAAGTGATGAGATGTGGATAGGGGTGTATGTAAGATGGAGTCATGTCGTGTCTGAGAATAAGTGATTCTTGTGATCAGAGGGTGAACAGTGCTGTAGGGGCCAAAGGGCCACGACCGGGTGGTCACATAGGGACTGCAGAGTGGACAGTGCTAGATGACCCAAAGGGCCATGAGCGAATATGTCAAAGATATCTAAGTTGATTGTTGCATGGGAGGTGATATTAGCTTATGATTGTTCTTGTTGTCTTGCTTGTCCTAAGATGAGTTTGTAGGTTCTTAAAACGGTAAAACCTACTATGACTGAGTAATTCTCATTACTCACATTTTCTTTTGCAAGTAGATAGGAGTCATAGGTGGTGTTATATATTTGGGTTTCATTTTTAAAACTATACTTAAGTTATTTAAGACCATATTATTTATCCGACTTTCGTTCCAAATAATTTTTTTTTGTAAGACTATTTGTTTTGAATAAAGTATTGAATTGGAAAAAAACTATTGTTAAAGTCAAAAATAAAATCTTTAGGGACAGTGTTTAGAAAACTAGTCCAATCCCTATGGACAAACATGTTTAAAATGCTGATAACCCTAGGGCTTGAAGAGCTTTATTAGATACAAAGAGAACACATATGTTTTCTTAGTTCATATTTCTTCTGTTCCAAAATGATCTTTTTTTTTTTTTTTTTAACACTTTATATATAGTAAGGGGGAAGTTACAAGTACAACATAACAAGGGAGCTTTAGCTGAAAATATGATTTAACCAACAAGGATGACCTCTAGAAATGTAAGATTGAAACCTTCTTTGCTTGATAACACTATCAGCAATAAGCTTAGTTCCTTTGATATTTAGGGGACGATGGTAAATAAGAGACCAGCCATTGATGCCATCAAACATAGGGATAATCTGAGAGGTGTAGAATTTCAACGATGGCCAGGAAGAAGGCTTAGAAATGGCACTGATAAGGTCTATGTCATCACCTACAAAGATGATTGAATCGAAATGAAGTGTCTTCAAGCACTGAATTGCCCATTTCCAGCTTTCAAAAGATGCGTCAATTTTGGAAGTAATTCCAGCGAAGGAGGTTCGGCTATGGAGAATGACTTTTCCTTGGTTATCACGTAAGCTCCAAGCTGCACCAGAACTATTCATTCGTGAGTCCCAGGAAGCTGCTACTTCACATTTAAAGTCATTTGAAGGAGGAGGTTTCCAACCGAAGATGCTTTTCTTTTTCCTTTCAAGATCTATTGCTTTCTCCTTTTGATCTAGAGCTTTAGTTTGGAACCAGTGTTCTACCTCCTCAAAGATACTCTTAGCAAATTCATGGCCAATGGAGAAATGGTTGTTGAACAAGAAAGAGTTACGATTCTTCCATATCGACCAGATAATCCACGGGCCACTTCTCCTTAATTTTTCTGGTATGGTTTGATCCTTACCTGTCTGTAAAACATATGATATGTTGGAATAGACAGAGTCAGGATCAAACCCTCTGATAGGGTGAGGAAAGGTACTATCTGCCCAAGAACGTTTGGCAACAGTACATGTAAAGAGGACATGATTGATAGACTCGCCTTCCAAACCGCAAATTTGACATCGATTGTCTATCTTCATTCCTCTATCTCGAAGGTTGTCTGATACAGCCAAGGCATCGCTGATTACTTTCCACAAAAAGATCCTTATCTTTGGAGAGGTAGGTGTGGACCAAATAATGTCTTTCAAACCATTAAGAGAAGGCTGAATATTACCGTTGATGAAAGCCTTTTTTGTGCTTCTCTCTCTGCTAACCAATAACCTGACCTAACAGAGTATTCGCCTGATCGATTATGGTTCCAGACAAAATAATCTTCAACGCTAGTTAGTGGCTTCATACGCAAGATAATAGAGACATCTGAAGGATAGAAAAGATCATGGAGAAGTGGCTGATTCCACCCAGGAGGATCACTTAACAGCAATTGACTTACTGTAAGGTCTAAGTTTGTGATAGAGTTTTTCATGAGGGGAATTCACATCCTATCTCCATCAACAAGCCAAGGATTTGTCCAGACTGATATCGACTTGCCATTCCCAACCATCGGCCTTAGTCCTTTTGAAAGTAACTCTCTACCAAAGAGGATACTTCTCCATGCAAATGAAGGTCTACTCCCTAGGGATGCAGAGAGAAAAGGGCTATATTTGAAGTATCTGCTCTTCAGGAAGCGGCTAAGCAAGGAAGAGGGATTTGCCAAAATTCTCCAAGCTTGTTTTGCAAGTAAAGCTTGATTGAAAATTTCGATGTCTTTGAAACCCATGCCACCTCTTTCTTTGGGAATGCATAATTTGTCCCAGCTAATCCAGTGAATCTTTGCTTTGTCTTCATTAGACTGCCACCAAAAATTTGCCATCGCAGATGTTAGCTTTTTACAAGTAGTTTTGGGGAGTCTAAAACACATCATTGCGTAGATAGGCATAGCAAGAGCCACTGATTTGAGGAGGACTTCTTTCCCTGCCTGTGACAAGAATTTAGTATACCAACCCGACATCCTTCCTTTCATCTTGTCATGAATGTAATTTAGTAGCTCAACCTTAGAACCACTAAAACATTCGGGTAAACCCAAATAGGAACTTGCACCACCTTCAGCATAAATTCCCAGTTGATCTTGTATTTGTTCTTTAACAAGTGGATCAATGTTCTTACCAAATGTTAAAGAAGATTTAGAGAGATTGATAACCTGACCAGTTGCAAGCTCATACTGATTGAGTATCCATTTGAAAACCTTGCATTGTTCTGTATCTGCCTTGAAGAGAAACAAACTATCATCTGCGAAGAATAAATGGTGAATGGATGGTCCATCAGAGGAAAATTGAAGACCCTCCAAAAGACCTTCTGATGCCGCTTTGTTTAACATATGAGTGAGACCTTCAGCACAGAGAACGAAGAGGAAAGGAGAGATAGGATCTCCTTGCCTAAGGCCCCTTTGAGGAGAGATAAAACCATGAGGTTGGCCATTAAGTAGGACCGTATACTTGACAGAAGTAACACAGGCCATAATCCAAGATACCCATGTATCATGGAATCCCAAGGCAAGAAGTATAGCTTTGAGGTAGTTCCATTCTACTCTGTCAAAAGCTTTGGACATATCTGTTTTTGCCGCCATGAAATTATTTGAAATAAATTCATGTGTCCTCAAACTGTGCACACATTCATGAGCGAGGATGATGTTGTCTGATATTAGCCGGTCTGAGACGAAGGCAGATTGGAAGGGGGAAACTATGTCAGGAAGGTATGCCTTTAGTCGTGAGGATAAAATCTTGGATATAGCTTTATACATTACCGAACACAGACTAATGGGACGAAGATCTGCCATAGTTGTAGCGTTATTCTTCTTAGGAATTAAGCAGATTTGCGTGTAGTTCCACTCCAAAGGCATGATCCCAGACTCAAAGAAACCAGTGATTTCCTTAGTTAGTTGTTCTCCAACAATATCCCAGTAGGATTGAAAAAATAAGGCTGTCATACCGTCAGCTCCTGAGGCGCTATGAGTTTTAATGGAGAAGATTGCATCCTTGATTTCTCCAGGGGTAACAATACTAATTAAGGACCGGTTCATACTCTCTGTCACTTTGATAGGAAGGTTGGAGAGTAAGCTTGTGTAATCTTCCGAGTTAGAAGATTTATATAGCTCTTTGAAATAGCTAAGTGCCACTTGAGCTTTAGATGCTTCAGCTCGATGAGTGTTACCGAGATTGTCAATGAGTTTGACAATGTGATTTTTAGACCTGGCGATTTTTACAGATGTGTGAAAAATTTTTGTATTCCCATCCCCATGAAGAATCCATTCATCCTTACTTTTGTGCTTCCAAAAGTTTTCTTCATCTCTATATGCCAGGAAGAGAGCTTTCTTAAGAAAGAAGGTTTTGGATAGGGAAGGATTAGAAGAGGATTCCTCTTGTTCTAATTGGTCTTGTAAAGACTGAATTCTTTCCATAGAATTAGCCTTGTTATCTTTTTTCCAACGACTAAGACCTTTCCTACACATTCTGATACGAGAAGAGACTGACTGAGAAACGGGTGAAGGACCAGAATTCCAAGCTTTGACAATTGTGTCTTTAACCAGAGGTTGGTGCAACATTCTACGGTCAAACCGAAAGGATCCTCTATAAGAGTCTTGAGAAGATAACAATTTGATTAAAACAGGGCGGTGATCAGAACCCCTCTTGGCTAGAAAGGCTTGGTTAGAGGCTGGAAATTGGTTGAACCATTTCTCATTTCCAAAATCTCTATCAAGTCGACTCTGAATCCATAGAGAACCTCTACGACCTCCCCAAGTTAAGTTATTACCAGTGCTTGGTAATTCAGACATCTTACAGTTTTCTATCATTTCTACAAAAGGAGCAAAGGAAGATTCACTTCTTCTAGGACCACCAATTTTCTCAGTGTTATTTAGAATTTCGTTGAAGTCACCAAACATTAACCAACTAGCTAAGGTTCTGTTGACAGCAAAACGAGTAAGACGTTCCCATAAGATGTGTCTCAGATCAGGTTTAGGGTTTCCATAGACACACGACAAATAGAACTGCTTGTCTTCATATATTACGCTTACATCCAAAAGGTTCTTGTCCGCATACAAAAGAGTTACATCTACACTGTTTTTACAAAATAAAGCTAGACCACCACTCACCGTGAGGGGGTCAACAGTGTACAACCGATCATAACCTAGCCAAACCTTGAGATCTTCTAAGGTATTCCTAGGGTGCATAGTTTCCATTAAAAAGAGAATCTCAGGGAAATACGTATGTCGCAGTTCCTTGAGTCGTTCCATTGTCAGATCCTCGGGCCGTCCAAGTCCCCGACAATTCCAGCTTATGAAGCTCATTAGGCTTTGGGCGGTCCACTGCTTGGGACCACCAATGATGCATTGCTCCTTGCTGTCTTGGATGCACCTGCCAATTCTTCTTCCGCTTTCCTTTTCCTTCCTTCTTTCAGTTCAGATGAGATTGTCGTTCCTTCTTGCACTGGAGCATTAGAAGTTTCCAACTTCTGCGGTTTGGTCTTCCTCTTGTAATAGCGAGCCTTCTTTTTATCATTGACTTGTACCAGAGAGATAGAAGGTAACTCCATACCCGTATTCTTTGGACCAGATTGAGAGCATCCTTCGGGTGGAAGAGAGAGCCTGCAGAACACATTAGTAGTGGAGTTGATCAGTGTTTGTCCAGAAGAGATAGCAGCGGCCATGAGCTTAGGTGGTGGAGTTCCTGCAGATGTCGGAGTAGAGTAGAGATCCTTTTTGTCGTAGTTAAAGACTAGGCCTTTCCCTTTCTCGGTATCTGTTGTGAAGACCGGAGGCGGAAGAAGTTGGAGCGTTGAACGTTGAGTGATAGGGTTGCTTTCTACTTCTTTGACACTACAGATCACGCGTTGCTCTCTAACATGGCGATCTTCCTGGCTTGAAGCGAGTAGATAGTTACGCATTTCTTGAAGGACCTCAGGAGCTATACGGGGGAGACCAGAATCCAGATTAGAGCCAAGCTAATCATCACTTAAGACTCCGTACAAGGGATCGTCTTCAGCTATTTTTGCTTTCAACCTTAAGCTTTTTTGAACTGGGGAAATATTGGACGATGATGCTTGCATGTTGAGGTTCAGCCAGAGAGGACATCTTTCCTTTGCATGAGTAAGTCTTTGACAATGATTACACCTCTTTTGTACTCTCTCATAGAAGTAGTAGATGGTCGCTTGGCCTCCTCCATGCAGATTCAAAATTCTTGATTTCTTAAGCGGTTTAGTAACTTCAATACGGATCTTGACACGAACATAGTGTTGGCGATGTGGTTTCTCCGGGTCAAAGGCTACGATCAAGACATGGCCAATTAGTTCACCCAACTCCGTGATCGCTTCCTTGGTATAGTGGTTTACCGGAATGTTACTGATGCGAACCCAGATAGAGACTGATTGTAGATAAGAAGGCGGAGGATTTTCCACCCATTTTTCAATGGCGAGACCCCAATCGTCGAAGGTGTGCATGCCTTTTTCAAGGACATCATAGAGGTCATGGGCATGCATGAAGATGAACTGGAATCTTTCATTGGTAAGAGCTATACCTCTTACACGATTCACCATCTGCCATTTCCTGGGCATTTCGAGAATGAGATTAGCGAGGTTTTGTTTTTCAGGGTTAAGAAGGCGACCGATGAGGCTGCATGCATTCCTTTCTGTGGCGAAGAATTGAGGAAGGTTTGGAAGATTGTATGGAGCATCATCATCATCGTTTAGAGAGAGAGCTAGAAGGGCTTTATCCATATCGGAAGACATTTTTGTGAGATTAAGGGTTTGAGGGAGTAGTTTAATAAAATAGGTTAGCAGAGAGAGGGGGTATATATAGGAGAGAGCAGGGAAAGCGAAGGGTTTTAAGATTGGATATAGACACAAGAAAAGAGGAAGATGCAGAGTTTGCATGTGTAGATTATCGAGGAAGATGAAGAACAGATACAAAGATTGTAATGATTAGGACAAAGAAGCTTTTCTTGATTAGGGAACCAAGAAAAGAAGGGAAGCTCATGAGAAATGTTTTTCTTTAGCTTTAGTAAGGAAAACATATCTTTGTTCCAAAATGATCTATGTTTTAGAAAAAATATTTTATAAAAATATTTTTTAAATTTTAATACTAAATTGTGAAAAAATAATGGTGTTTATTATGGCTAAAAATTATAAAATAATTAATCACAAAATAATGTATTTATTATCAAAATTTAATATGTGTGAAAAAATCTAGGGAAAATTGCCAAATATGACTCAAAACTTGATTTGAAATGCAAAAGTAAATCCAAACTTGAATCAAATGCAAAAGTAACTTAAAAGGCTAGTGAAATTACAACCAACCCCTTGTGAACAAACAAAAAAAAAAATTTTTTTACGTTTCTATCCCTCGCAAGTCGTCTGGGACAGTTTTTCTTAAAAATAATTTAAAAATCATGTAAGAAATATTTTGATAAATGAAAAATTGGAATTATGTAATTAACATATGTCTTAAGAGATATAAATTAATATATAACAAAAGTCAGTGTTTTCAGCATGGATGAGTGAAAGTAGTGAGTCATGATATTCTTTAGTTTAGGTTTCCCCAACATATGTTGTAGTATTGTATGTGTTTCTTAGGGTTAGATTTTCGAAAGCATAAATGTTTTTTTGAAATATTAAAAATTTACCTAAGTGTGTTTATTTCTGTGTATAGTAAACAATATTTAAGTATAATTTTGATTTTATAATGTGGTTAGTTAGTTAATTTAGTCAATTTAGTTTAGGGTTTATGGTCTGGACGACTTATAATTAAGTCGTCTGGTAAATATATTTAATAAGGCAGACGACTTAGTCGTCTTATAGTATCAACAGACGACTTAATTATAAGTCGTCCAAACCGGATTTTACCAAATTACTTTTAAACCTAACCGTATTTTTGACCGGACATATATAAGATGTTTTTTTATTCACTTTTTCGCGAAATTCAGAAAACCTTAACGTCGTTTCTCTCAAAGGTGATTTCGAGGCGATTTCGATCCGATACAAGACCAAGGTAAATCGAAGGCTTCTCTTGCAGATTTATGGGTTTTTATTAGGATGGATGTTGTTTTCCTTTACTTTTACCGTTTGGTTTTGTGTATTCAACGATTTCGGGAAATTTTGGTTTCAAATTAGGGTTTCAAAAATGGGGGATTTCAATCGATTTGTTGTTTAGTTAGGTTGGATGTTGTTTTCCTCTCATTTCACGGTTACGATTTGTGATTTCAAGAAATTTGTGGATATTTTCATTTCAAATTAGGGTTTCAAAGATTGGGGATTTCAATCGATTTGTGGTATAGTTAGGTTGGATGTTGTTCTCCTCTCATTCGTCTGGTCAGCTTTCAAATGTTCTACTGGAAGTCTTGGTAGACTTATAATTAAGTCGTCTGGAAAGTCTTCCAGGTGGACGGCCCAGACGACTTAATATAAGTCGTCTGGAAAGTCTTCCAGGTGGACGACCTAGACGACTTAATATAAATCTTCAAGACTTAGAATTAAAATGTTTCCATTTCGTTTCTTGTTTGTAGATGGAGAATCAGCATGAATCTCACTTCTTGAAGCCTTTGCTTCCTGGTTTCTGCAGTGGCGTGGTATACACACGCTCTCTATTTCTCCTCTGTTTATTTCCTTTGCTTAACTTCTCCTTTGTTGACTTGTAGACAATACCACTTGCCTTCTACTCAAAACACATAGAAGGCAAGCCGAACCAAGGAAAATGGACACTACGATCGGACGCTTCACACCAAACTTGGGAAGTTATACAAGAAGGAAGAACACTCACAGATGGTTGGAAAGCCTTCGCCCAAGCACACTCCCTTTGCATCGGTGACATTGTCGTGTTCAAAAAGGAAGGAGACATGGTATTTCATGTGACTCCTTTCGGTCCTCCTCAAGGGGATGATGCTGCGGATGGTGCCTCAACTTCCTCGTCTCTTCCTAAATGAGATGTTGTTTGTCTTGCTATTGTCGTATTGTAATCTGCTTCTAGTGGACTTGTAATGGATGACTTCTATGTTGTTGTTCCCTTGTTTCAAAATGTTTTTAAACATATGACTTGTAATGGATGGTCAACTATTATAATTAATCGTCTGTCGGATAATGTACATCAGACGACTTAATATTTAGTCGTCTGTATATAGACGAATTATAATTAAGTCGTCTGGAAAGTCATCTGTATATAGACGAATTATAATTAAGTCGTCTGGAAAGTCGTCTACTAAGTCGTCCAGTTGGAAGACTTTCCTGACGACTTAATTATAAGTCGTCTTTTAAGTCGTCCAGAGTTACAATTAAAGCGTGATTGATTTAGCTTGTGTTCTGAATTCTATGTGAGTTCCTGCTAATGAAAGTTGAAAGCTTTGTTAGCTTTAGCTTGTTTTGCTTATCTCTGTTGTTGTCTTTGATTATTTTGCAAACAAAAAAGATGGATCTTCCAGAACTCCCCCGTAGGTTATATACATCAGGGGAAGAGCCAGAAGCCCATAATAGCATTTCGTATCATTCGGATAATACCAAGTTGCAAACTGCTCTTAAGGATGCTCTTACGGATGAGGAATATGCAGAGCTGAAGGAGTCGAAGTTGGGTGTTTTCATCAAGTTCAAAGAGCTAGGATTTGGTTGGGCTTCAAGGCTGGTTCACTACATGCTCAGTTACCAGCTGGACATAAAGAAGAAGTATGAGCTGTGGTGTCTCGTTGGTCCAGAATCGTTGAGGTTTTCACTGTTAGAGTTTGAAAACCTCACTGGTCTTAACTGCGAGTACATCGAGGACCTTGAGAAACCAAAATGTGAAGTTACAAAAGAGTTGGTTTCTTTTTGGGGGAAGCTGGGAGTTCATATCGAAGCTAGGCCAACAACTGATCAGATAATAGCAGCATTGAAGATATGCAGCGAGTGGTCTCCGGAAGATCGTAAGCGGCTCGCGTACCTTTCCATCTTCACTGGATTTATTGAAGGGAGAAAGTATTCAACCCCTACACGAGCTAGTCTGGCAAGGCTAGTGATGGATTTGGAACGGTTTGAAAATTATCCATGGGGGAGAGTCGCGTTTAAGGTGCTGATGGACTCTTTGAAGAACAAAGATATTACTGGTTGTTACACTGTGGATGGGTTTATACAAGTTCTTCAGGTCTGGGTGTACACACCTCTGCCGGAATTGGGTGCTACTTATGGGACACCCAGACCAAACAGTCCGTCTCCACCGATACTGGCTTACGAGTGTGGCAAAGGACACATATTATTTAAAGAAGCTATCTGTAGACAGGTATGTACTTCAATCCAAAAGAAAAGACTTCTCGGATGACTTATAATTAAGTCGTTTGGAAGGTCGTTTAGATGGACGACTTACGGACGACTTATATTTAAGTCGTCTGGGAAGTCTTATAAGTGGACGACTTACCGGACGACTTATATTTAAGTCGTCAATTATAAGTCGTCTGAGAAGTCTTTTCTCTCTTTCTTAATCCGTCAAATATCTGAGGTCGTATCTTCTATTTACTGCAGACCCGCGTGATCAACTTTGTTGAGAAGGCCTTTGGTGATATGTGGCCAAAATGGGACTCTGATATTGAGGACCCGGCCGCGGACAACATCATTAAACTCATGTTTGTGAAGAGATCGTGGAAGTGGACCTTGGGTTGCTGGGAAGTCACCGGTACTAGGGAAACTAAAAAACCGGCGGTTATGAGTCCTTCGAAGAAACACATAGTTGAGGTGAAGGAAGAGAGTCCAAGACCTCAGAAGAAAACTCGTAAAGAGGCTCCTAAAGAGGATCCTAAAGAGGCTCGTGAAAAGGTTCATGCAGAGGCTAGTGGAGAGGGTAGTCGTTGGGTGACCAATGAGGAGTTGCAAAGTATGGTCAAGGATGTGCTTGACCACATGACTCAAGGATTTGGGACGATCCTCATGGGGATGGCTGGTATCACCAAGGAGATGAAGCTGATGTCTGTGAGACTGGAAGCTGTGGAGAAGATGGTTGGTATCACCAAAGCAGGGACATCTTAGATAACACTCAACCCAAAGAACCTGGGATTAGTAACAAATCCTCTCCAAACAAGGTCGTCCATACGACTTAAAATTAAGTCGTCCAGAGATAACTAGTTGTCCAGACGACTTAAAAGTAAGTCGTCCAGAGATAACTAGTCGTCTAGACGACTTAATTTAAGTCGTCCAGTGTTTATAATGTGCTATTTACTGATTTGGATCTTGTATATTGCAAAGTGAAAGTGTGGCAGAAGTTGCAAAACCGAGTGATGCAAAAGCTGGAAAACTGAGAGATAAAGAACCGAGGGAGGGAAAAGTTGAAAAACCAAGTGAGGCTCCAGTTGCAAAACCGAGTGATGCAAAAGTTTCAAAACCGAGTGAGGCTCCAGTTGCAAAACCGAGTGATGCAAAAGTTGCAAAACCGAGTGATGCAAAAGTTGCAAAACCGAGTGAGGCTCCAGTTTCAGAACCGAGCATTGTTCCATGCACATTCAGAACAGAGCGTTGTTCCAACTTCAGAACAGAGCCTTGTTCTATTGGAAAAAAACAGCTGCCACTGCTTCGGACATACAACGGCGAGATGCTCGATATAAACATAAGCTGGAGGCTTCTATTGCAACTAACCGTTTAAAGAGTGAACGAGAAAAGAAACTTGCTGCCACACAGAAATCTCCTTATACAGCAAACAGCACGGCCAAGACCATCATCCAAAAGAAAAAGAAAGGTCCATCCTATAATCCATTTCCCACACTAGACAAGCCTAAGTTGAAGGAAGTTCTTGACTGGTTGAAAACTGATCCGTAAGTGATTGCTTTACCCATAATAGCTTGATTTAGTCTACCAAAACTGATTGCTTTTGTGTTTGCAGGGATTATTTCACAAAGCTCGAGGATAAACCACGTACATCACAAACTAGGTGGTATTCTCTTCTCCGGAAAAACTTAGAATGGCTGGAAGACGCAGTAAGTCTTCTGCAATAACTTGGAAGATTTAATTATAAATCGTCTACAAAGTAGTCCACGTAGACGACGTACCAGACGACATACTGATAAGTCGTCTGATTATATGACTTATCACTAGGTCGTCTGGTAAGTCGTCTACGTGAACTACTTTGTAGACGACTTACCAGACGACCTAGTGATAAGTCGTATGCGCAGATGACTTATCACTAGGTCGTCTGGTAAGTCGTCTACGTGGACTACTTTGTAGACGACTTACCAGACGACCTACTGATAAGTCGTCTGCGCAGATGACTTAACACTAGGTCGTCTGGTAAGTTGTCTACGTGGACTACTTTGTAGACGACCTACTGATAAGTCATCTGCGCAGACGACTTTGTAGACGACTTAAATTTAAGTCGTCTGGTATCTTTTGCTTGTATTATGGTATCTTCTGACATATTATTTTATATGCAGCATATAGATGCTTGGATTAATATTCTGAGAAAGAGGTACCAGGCTAATCCACAAGCTTTCAGGAGCGAGAGAATGTGCTTCCTTGATCAAAACTTTTCTCAGACTTGGAGAGCCCAATACGATGATTTTTCCCCGTCGGAGGGCGATTGTAGGGGTTTAGGAAGAAGACTCTCTGGTGGGGCGTGGCATTACTATGACAGATCAATAACTTCATTTTGCAAATCGAACAAGACTTGGGGGGAGGAGATTGATGATATCTACGCGCCAGTGAACTTGGACAACGTTCATTGGATTTCTATCTGGATATCGATCCCTAACAAGCACATAGTCGTCTGGGACAGCATACCTTCCAGTACGTCCCAAGAAAGACTCGAAGAGATAATGAAGCCTTTTACGAGATGGTCCCTTATACGCTAACCGAGTGTGCTACCAGCGACGAAATACGGGTCAAATACGGGTTGGAGCCATACACATTTGAGAGAATTAAGTAAATACCCACGGCCAATAGTGGTGATTGTGGCGTGTACGCTCTAAGGTACATCGAATGTCATGCTTTTGGGGTCCCCTTTTCTAAACATCATTTTGCTAGGTCCAACTCGAAGCAAATGAGGGATAAGATGGCAATCGATATATTTACGGAGTTTCCTGAACAGCATTTGAAAGAAAACGTGGATGCTGATAAGTTCGTGGGCTTGTATGATTTTGTATATATTAGGCTGATGCTTGTATTTGAACTTGATGATGTGTTTGTATGATGGACAACTTATCTTTCTGTATATTAACCTTTTAAAATTAAGTTGTCTTATAATATTTTGGTTGTGCAATTTGACAAAGAAGTTAATACATAGCCTAAACACTAGACGACATAATTGTAGGTCGTCTGGACGACTAATCAACACTTGACGACTTAACTTTAAGTTTTCCAAAAGACTAGGTAATAGTGGACGACTTAACAACACTAGAAGACTTAATTATAGGTCGTCTGGACGACTAACCAACACTAGACGACTTATATTTAAGTCGTCCAGACGACTAGGTAACAGTGGACGACTTAACAACACTAGAAGACTTAATTATAGGTCGTCTGGACGACTAACCAACACTAGACGACTTAAATTTAAGTCGTCCAGACGACTAGGTAACAGTGGACGACTTAACAACATTAGAAGACTTAATTATAGGTCGTCTGAACGAGTAAACAACAATAGACGACTAAATTCTAGGTCGTCTGGACGACTAATCAACCGGTTTCTTACACTGTGGTTTCTTATGGCCAGTTTCCTTGCAGTTTGAGCATCTATAAACCTTGTGTTGCTTTCGGGGTTTGCGTCCTTTCATCCTGGATAGCTCCAACCAATATTGCCATCTTGATTTCTTCTGTCTCCTCGGACCACGCTTTACCTTCGGAGGGAAGCATGTGTGTTCCTCAACTTGTTGTCCAGCACAAGGAAATATATTCTCTGAGTATCCTTCAAACAAATACTCCTTTGAGTACACTGGATGTACAAGTTTGGATATATGCAAACACGCAAATATACCAGCAGCTATAGCATGAGAACAAGGTATTTTCTCCACTTGATAGACACTACAATCACACTTTCCATGTTCCAAATCAACCACACAGTCTATTTTGCCACCTTTCACAATGAATCGCCAACCATCAATTATTCAAAACCCCGACTATGTTGAGTTGGAAGACTCAAAGCATCTTCTCTCCTTTTCCAATACCACTTTCCTAGTTTCTCCCTTATGAACTCCAGCAGAAACTTAATCGGAAATCCTCTAGCTCGCTTCAGTGCAGAATTAATAGATTCAGCGATGTTGCTTGTTTTTATGTTGTACATGTCCCCCTGACAACAAATCCTTGTCCATAGGTTGACGTCGGCATTCACCAAATACGTTGCAAGGTCCGGGTTTGCACTATTTATCTCAGCCATGTACCGGTTAAAATCTGAAACCGTATGAGCATAAACAACACCTTTCACCACGTACAAGAGATGTTTCCCTTTATACTTTTTGACAATGTTATCTTGAAGGTGATAATAACATATTCCTCTCACTGCCCAAGGAAACACCTTATCACACGCACTTTTAATGGCCGTATGCCGGTCGGAGACTATCACCAGAGGCTGGTCATCAGATATACAAGTAGCCAATTTTGTGAAAAACCATTCCCAAGAAGGGTCATCTTCAGCATCTACGATCTCAAAAGCCAATGGAAATATCTGAAAATTCTCATCTTGTGCGGCTGCAACAAACATAGTACCCTCATACTTCCCACGTAGGTGAGTCCCATCCACCACAATGACCCTTCTCTGATACTTAAAACCTTTGATAGAAGCTCCAAAAGAGAGAAATAGATACTTAAATCTCTTCATAGAATCAAGTTCTATGTTATCCAAAACGTGTTTGTCCCATGTTTCACACTCGCTCTTATCTTCCATCCACAACCACTAACCTGACATGTTGCCACAAGGAGAGTTTTCATTGACTTGTATATTCTGAAGGAGAACTTATGCCTCACTGCTGTCAACCGCAGCTCTGAAAGCGGTGCATCCTTGCTAACAAAACTCTGGTTGACATAGATACCGTTTACCATTCGATCGTCCTCCTTCAATAGCATATGTATTTTTGTAATCTTCAAAAACCACATCATCATCTTCTTCATCATCCTCATCTCCAACATTTCCATAAACACTATAATCCTCACCATTCTCATCCGCTTCAGCAACATTAGAGAAAACGGAGATTTCAGCATCCTCCTCCCCATCATGATTTTCATCTTCAACCAATTCATTATCACCTTCATCTTCAAAACATTCATCAGCTTCATTATCTTCAAACCATTCATCAGCTTCTTCCCTTTCCTCTGAAACCGTTTCCACCTTGCTACGGCTTGATACACAAAGACATACTCTATGAGTTTTGAGTATCTCGAGCAAGTTACGAACTTGTCTATCACTTGTAACATGAATGGGAGGGGTGTCTGAAGCCATCATCATTTCTGATAGTAATGAGTATTTAATCTCCACAGTGACTGTGCTCATGTCCAGGTTATAATCTTCTTGTGCCATTGCAACAAGTTCATCATGTGTTGAATCTTCATTAAATAAAAACAATCTTGCTCCTTTAAGATCATCAACCACAAAATCCCAACGGCAATCTTTCAACAACCATTCTCCATACACTGCATGTAACTGACGAATCATCTGCAAAAATTCAAAATAAAACACATTAGTAAACATAGAGAATTTCATGAAAGTTTACTAAACATTGACGCAGACGACATACCAGTAAGTCGTCTGGACGACTTACCCGTAAGTCGTCCAATNTTTCAACAACCATTCTCCATACACTGCATGTAACTGACGAATCATCTGCAAAAATTCAAAATAAAACACATTAGTAAACATAGAGAATTTCATGAAAGTTTACTAAACATTGACGCAGACGACATACCAGTAAGTCGTCTGGACGACTTACCCGTAAGTCGTCCAATGAGGTCATTTTTGCAATTGAAATTTAAATGGGACGACTTAATTCTAAGTCGTCCAGCTTTCTTTGTTAAAAAAAAAAACACTAGACGACTTATAATTAAGTCGTCTAGATAAACCGGGCTACTTTTGCATTTGACCAAATTGTGTCAGATATTTGAATTTTTTTGGACGACTTACAATTAAGTCGTCTCTGGAAAAGTTAAAATATCAATATTTTATTAAATCTAGACGACTTACGGATAAGTCGTCTTAGGTTAGTTTTGCAATTCAAAAATAAAACATAAATTTTTAATTTCTCCCAGCCGACTTAATTGAAAGTCGTCCGATCAGACGACTTATGTTAAAGTCATCCAGGATAAGCAAGGTTTGACCAGAAAACTCGGAAAATATTCTGGACGACTTTGCTTATCCTGGACGACTTTAACATAAGTCGTCTAATCGGACGACTTTCAGTTAAGTCGTCTGAGAGAAGTTAAAAATTTAAGTTTTATTTTTGAATGGCAAAACTAACCTAAGACGACTTATCCGTAAGTCTTCTAGATTAAATAAAATATTGAAATTTTAACTTTCCCAGAGACAACTTAATTGTAAGTCGTCCAGAAAAAGTCAAATATCTGACACAATTCGATCAAATGCAAAAGTAGCCCGTTTAACATGGACGACCTAATTATAAGTCTTCTGGTGTTTTTTTTTTAACAAACAAATCTGGACGACTTAGAAGTAAGTCGTCCGGTTGACAAGAAGACTTATCCGTAAGTCTTCTACATCCAGATGACTTACGGGTAAGTCTTCTACGTGAACAGATCTGGAAACAAAATCAATTTCATACCTTAAACTAGGTGAGATGACTTTCTTTGCACACAGAGTCTTCTCCAATCATCCAGAACATCAAACGAAAGTAACCCACCAAGAATTGTATGCTTAAATGGCTCTATCAACCATAAAAAAATTGCTATCAAAAGCTTGGGTTTTTGGTATGAATATGGAGACAAAGTGAAGGAGATGTTGTTTTTAGTTCATAACAATTGAGAAAGAGAGTATGGTTATCGATTTAAAGTGCATTAAAAGCTTCAAACCTTGGTTGTACAAGGTTGTTGGGTTGTACAAGGTTGTTGGGAGTATTCATGGCAATGGCAATGTTGTAAATACTTGAAGATGATGAGGTTGAGAGAGTAAAAAGACCATTTTCGAAAACCATATTTGTTTGTCACTTCTAATTATATATATATATATATATATATATATATATATATATATTTATCTTATTTTTTGCATTTAGATATTAAGAAAATTAATAAATTCATGAGAAAACATATTTGAAAATTATTTCGTATTTAATTTATGGTAAATTTGGACCCGTCCTTCAAAGTTAGATTTTTTTTTACCAATATTTTTTTGTTTATTCATTTTAGATAATATATTATTGTATATACAAAACTCTAAGATATGTTAATTTTTAGACATGTATTATATAGTTTGTTAGTTTTAAGTTATTTTGTCGTCATATTATATTTTAAAATAAATAGTTTATATTTATGAAAACAAAATTTATCAATTTAATATAATTTTAGCATATTTATTTCAGTATAATAATTTTAACATGATGATTATAACTATAAAGTAAATAAAACAGGATATAATTTGAATATTTCATTCTATAAATGCTAACTTAAAATACATTAAGTTATTGTAAAACTATTTTTACTCAGATTTAGAATTATTAAAATTTAATATATATTTATATATATTTATATTTAAAGTGAAAAGATATCATGATTAAAGTAGTTACAAAGATTTTATATTATTAGCTTTAATGAAATACATGTTAATTTATATACATGTATTATATATTTTGTTAACGTTAACCCGTCTTACCAACCTATTAGATTTTATTTTTGAACATAAGTATTTTATACTTACGAAAAACATATATCAATTTTTCGATTTAATACAATTTTATTATATTTAGCTCAATATAATAGTTTTCTTTTAATATGATTTATTATGATTATATAATAAATAATATGATAGAATTTTTTTATTATTCATTTTATAAACTTTAACTTAGTATATTAATGTATAATAATATTTCAAACTATTTTTAAAATTAGTGAAAATATTTAAAGATAATATCGAAAATGAAGATCTTCTAAAAATATTTTAAAACAGAGTTTTTAGAACTTTTAAATAAATATATATATATATACATTTAAAATGAAAAGAAATTTTCTTAGATGTATCTTCTTTATTAAAAGAGAAGTATCAAATTTATCTAATATCTAGAAGTCATGTTAGACCATGCCTTTAATAATTTATTTTAACATATTTAATTATTATATTAACCAGTCGAATATATATTATTTTCAAAATATCTTAATAATTAATAAGGGTATTAATTATAGATAAATTTAAATATAACAAAATCAGTTGAAAACATCTTACAAGATTTTACCAAACAAAATTAAATATTTTTTTTATAAAATAAGTATTTCTTTATTTCGTTATTAGATATAATTATAGTTAAAACTAAAATATAAATCATATATTTAAAAATTTTAGTTACATATTTATAAAATAAAAAAATATAGCCGCACAGATGTGCGGGTGAAAATCTAATAAATTTTATTAAGACTAATAATATATAAAATCTTTAAAATCCTTTAATCATAATATCATATTATATATCAATTTAATACAATTTTATTATATTTAGCTTACTATAATAGTTTTTTTAATATGATTGATTATGATTATATAATAGATAATATGATTTTTTTTTCTTTTTATCGACTGTAACTGAATATATTAATGTATAATACCATTTAGAACTATTTTGAAATTTAGTAAAAATATTTAAAGATCTTAACGAAAATGAAGATCTTCTAAATCTCTTAAAATAGATTTTTTAGAATTTTTAAATAAATATATTTCTATTTAAAATGAAAAATAGCAAAAGATATTATGATTGAAGTATTATTCTATATATTATTAGTCTTAATAAAATACATCTAATAAATTTTCTAAGTGATGGTCCAGATTAAAAAAAAAATCACTAATGAAGTGAAGTCATGACTTCTGTTTTAATATATATGATGAGAATGTAAATATCAAAACGTAAATCGATAGAAACGAATTAATTAAAACCGTTAGGTCTAAGAAAAAATGCAGGAAACAAATATTGAATGATATGAACATTCAACAGAGAATGTATTAAAAATCGTTTTAGAACTCAAACAACGCAATTAGCTTAACTTACTTCTGCAGTCTAATCTCTATGTATTTGTTGTAACAGAAGTGAGAAAGAACAAATGCGGAAATAGATGGATAAATCCAATGTAGCTATGACACATATATTTAACGTGGTTCACCCCTAGTATTACGTCCATGGGTAAAGAGAGATCTTACTATTGGATGCGATATTGAGCTTATAGAGTGCAAGTTTAGGTTACTTCGAATACAAGATATATAGCATCTCGCATCTAAAACCCTAGACTATACGGACTCATAGGCCTAAGCCCACAATCATATGTAACATCCATAATAACTTGATGCAATCGAGTCAGTATGGTGTACGTGATTTACCATCCAACGCCTAGATGCCACATCCAGATTCAACGCATATCAACAAATCTCCACTTTGACTTGAATCCTCTCAATAATAGATGTACCAGATGCACCTTAAAGTGCCAGATGTACCTTAAAGTGCCAGATGTACCAAATGCGCTTCTCTGCACCAGATGTATCAATCTCTTTGCCTCATATGTCCCTGTGGACCAGATGTGTTGCTATAAAGAACCAGACACCCTTTTAACGGCCGGATGCTCAACTAAACCAGATGTTCGTCATCAGCCAGATGTCCCAACGAACCAGAAACCCCAATGGGCCAGATGCCCAAACGGGCCAGATGTCCTTGTGGACTAGATGCCCCAACGGACCAGATGTCCCAACGGACCAGATGCCACAAAGGGCCAGATGTCCCAACGGACCAGATACCCCCAACGGGCCGGATGCCCCAACGGACTGGATGCCCCAACGTGCCAAATTTCCCAACGGGCCGAGTGCCCGAACGAGCTAAATGTCCCAACAGACTAGATGTCCCAACGGACATGACGCCCCTAAGGACCAAACCATATACATGGTAAGATGAACATCCGCAGCGCACAAAATACTGATAGGTTCACCTGAAGGCATCACGAACCTTGTCAACACCTTATTAATGTAGGTTTTTTGTGACAAGAACAACTCCTTCTCCCTAGCTCTGAAGATCTCCATCCTTAAAATCTTCTTTCCTGCACATGAATCCTCCATCTCAAATTCAGAACTCAGTAGCTTTTTCAGCTTCTCAATGTCACACATCTTCTCTCCAGCTATAAACATGCCATCCACGTAGAATACCAAATAGATGAACATCCCTTCTCTCCGATGGTAATGTGACCAGATCCCATGTAGGATTCTTCTGATAAGACTCCATGTCTCTCGTTGCAACATGCCATTTCTCAGGCTTGGGACTAGAAATAGTTTCCATGTAAGTGGATGACGCCTCCACTTCCTCTGCAACCTGAAGTGCATAACCCACCATATCATCAAAGCGATATCTCTCTGGTGGCCTGACATCAACCATTCTTGGTTGATCTTTCACGATGCCACGCTTTGTAGCATCCGGCGGTTGAGTCTCCGTAGACTCCAACTGAACTTCTTCTACATGCTTCTCTTGATTTTCTGTGTGTTCCTGCACATCGATCACTTCATGATCATCTTGTAGCCCCACCTGTTTATCAGTGCTACCCTTTTCTGCTTCATAACTGGACCCTCTGATTCTAACCATATATTTTTCATCAAAGACAACATTCCTACTTAGAATCACTCAGTTTTCTGATGGAAATCAGACCCTACGTCCCTTTACTCCATCACCGTAGCCCATAAACACTTCTAAAAGTGAATATTCAGCAGATCTACCTGACCACACTTCGGAAGGTATCATGTATTCAATGCTTGTGTGAGAACCAATATTTATCAAGTAGCAAGCCATGTTAACTGCTTCAGCCCAAAACCGCTTCTCCAAACCAGCACTCGAGAGCATGCACATCACTCTCTTTAGCATTACCTGGTTCATCTTTTTTACAACACCATCCCGCTGTGGTATTCTCATGTATGTAAGATTCTTGGGAATTGATGCATCCTTACACGACTGTTTGAACTCTTCCAAACAGAATTCCAAACCAATATCAGAACGAAGCATATCTTGCTTCGGCAGATGTCGCATTCCACGTTCATCTATATGTCCAAGCCTCATATGCCATAGCTTAGTCATATCTTCCTCTAGGATCTCTGGCGATGCAATATTTTCTGAACCAGTAATCATCCATGTTTGAAACTACGCTAGGCGCTAGTCGGGCGGCAAGTTCGGGCCTAGCGAGTTACCAAAAAATTTGGGATTAATCAGGATATACGCGGAGATTAGTTTTTATATTTTTAATTATAAAGCTACGTGTATATATATATATATATATATATATTAATACATGTGACAATTAGATAGAGACACATCATAGTCTAGTGGTTCGTGGCGCATTTATTGATATCAGAGGTATAGGGTTAAATTCTCTTATATGCTATATGACGATGACACCTTGTCCCTGTATTTATAGGAGACTTCAAGCTTGCTCTTTTCAAGTTTAACCGATGTGGGACAAATACAACTGGCGCGTTATTAAATACAGGGATAAGGTGTCATCGTCATGTAGTCAAATACGCATGTTTATATATGCCAAAATTTTGTCAATACAGTCCAATATTAATGGTTCAAATTGGTTTTAAGGTGATTAGTCAGTTAATTCAACGATTAATCGGTTTATAAAGCAACTAATCAGGTTTCCGATTTGTTGTACCGGTTTGCCTGAAATCGTGGCGGTGAACCATTGTCTAACGCCTAGTCGGCCGACTAGGCGGCCACGTTTTAGAATCCTGGTAATCGTTGTACCCTTCAACAAATATAGAGTGCCGTTCATGAAACACTTCAAAATCACATCAAAACCTCTGTAGACATTCAGATCTTCATCGCCGCCCGAATATTTGAATCCTCTACTGTCCAGAAGACTCACATATATTAAATTCTTCGTCACTGATGGAACATGCATAACTTTCTTCAATGTGCAGAATCTACCATCATGTGTCATGAACTTGATTGAGCCAATCCCATCAATCTTGCAGACAACATCATTGTTTCTCCCTGAGCTAGATGTCTTACGGCGCAATTTCCGACTATGAAGTGCCAACCTAACTTCTTCCAGTTTCATTGTATCTTTGCCAACAATGAACGATTTCATGAAGTTCTCAAAGGGGTTCGGCACAGATACCAACAAGATTAGTGCTGCATCTTCATCCTCCACCTTAACATCGATGTTACGCAGCTCCAATAATATCTAATTTAACTTGTCAAGGTGATTACGAAGGTCAATACCTTCTTGCATATATGTAAGGCGGAGAGGCGTTGCTTCAGAAGTAACTTGTTCGTTGGAGATTTTGTCATATATAAAGTCTCCAACTTCTGCTACAAACTAACAGCGGTTTTCTCATCCGATACTTCGATGATGACGTCGTCTGCTAGACACAACAAAATTGTTGAGAACGCCTTCTCTTCCAGAGTCTCCAAAGCAGCAACATCAGATTTATTCCCTGACAATGGTCCCTAGATGTTTTGTTGCTTAAGCAACACTTGCATTTTGATATGCCAAAGATTGAAGCTATTTCTCTCATCAAACTTTTTGATCTTCGCTTTTATCCCAGACATCTTCTCACCAGATCACCAACCCCGAGCTCTAATACCAGTTTGTTGTAACAGATGTAAAAATGAACAGATGCGGGAAACAGATGGATAAACGCGATGTAACAACGACACAAATATTTAACATGGTTCTCCCTAGGGCTACATCCACGGACAAAGAGAGATCTTAGTACTAGAGGCGATATTGAACTTACAGAGTCCAAATTTAGATTATTTCGGATACAAGATATATATATATATATATATATATATATATATATATATATATATATATATATCTTTTCTCTATTTTCTCACTTAACTCATCACTTTTTCCTACCTTGTAAAATAGCATTTTAGTTTTCTACTGACTGAGTTTATTTGGACATGTTTTCATGAGGTGTGAATAGTAATGAAAGTAACCACCAAATACATGATTCACTTCTTTTATGACTTTTATCCTTTATTTTCTTTTTGGATTCTGATCCACTCAAGACAAGAAAAATAAACGATTTTAGATGGAAATATCCTTTATTTTCTTTTTGGATTTTGATCCACTCAAGACAAGAAAAATAGACGATTTTAGATGGAAAACTCTGTTGGGATGGTTAATCCCAATGGATTCCTGGTAAACTTAGAATTATTTTTTAGGAAATAATTTTTTTTCTAGAATTTTCGGACCTTCAACAAATTTCTAACGTACAGATTCCCAACAAAATCACTCGTAGGAGAGTCTTATCATTGGATTCTAATTTTTTTTTGCAATCTGTCGGGAGTTATAAACGCTAGTTAACAAGTACTCCCTCCGTTTCAAAATATATGTCATTCTAGACTTATTTTTTATCACAAATTAAGTGTCGTTTTAAAGTTTCGAGGCAAAATTTATTAGTTTTATATAATATTATATTTTTCTATTGGTTGAAAAGTGGTTAGGTGTATAGGTAATTGTGTTTTTATCTTGGAAATATATAAAATTAAATATTTCTTTAATCTTTGTGCAAAAACCTAGAATGACAAATAAAATAAAACGGAGGGAGTAGCTTGTTTTCTCGTGATTTTTTTAATAAATATAAATTCTTGACATATGTGTTTCCTAAGAATTTTTTTCAGAAATTCCCGATGAATCCTTTGGAAATTACCATATATTTTTTAGTGAATGTATACCGAATTCCAAAACAGTAGAATTATGTAGATTAGATGTGATGTTGATTTTTGGTTCTTTAAAACCCCATGCAAGCATATATGTAATTAGCGTACAAATCAAGTTTGGTGTTTTCTATGTTGTATAATCTGCAATCAATATCTAAAATAACGGGCACGAAAATGTTTAGTTCAACAGTTAGTTCCAAAACAACTCATCGTTTCTGATTAAATTTTTGGCTCAATAAAACATCAGATTTGAAATAAAGAGAGGAGACTTTGGTATCTTCAAATCTAGTAAAACATACGATTCTAAAAGTATTAAACGCACTTGCCCCAAGTTACATGGCAAAACCTAGTACTACAGTTCCTCCGAAAATAAGAGATAGTACACGATTTTATCCATATTTTAAGGTACATAGCTCGATCTTTAACTATGTCTATTTCACAAATATAACTAAACTGTTACATTATATACCTTTATTTTTTATTTTTAGGACTGTGTTGGAGCTATTGATGGTACACATATTCTTGCAATGATAACTGGAAAGGACACGGCTAGTTATCGTAACAGAAAAGGACAATTATCGCAAAATGTTTTAGCAGCATGTAATTTTGATTTGGAATTTATATATGTCCTTAGTGGGTGGGAAGGATCGGCTCATGATGCAAAAGTATTACAAGATGCTTTGACAAGAAATACAAACAGATTAAAAGTTCCTGAAGGTACATCTCTATTTCGATTAAAAATGTTATTTAATCATTTTCATAATTATATTTGTATACATTGTAAATTTCTAGGAAAGTTTTATTTGGTCGATTGTGGATACGCTAATCGCCGTAATTTTCTAGCTCCATTTCGAAGTACTCGTTATCATCTCCAAGAGTTTAGAGAACAAGGAAATGATCCCAAAAATCAAAATGAGTTGTTCAACCATCGCCATTCCTGCTTGCGAAACGTAATAGAGAGGATTTTTGGTATCTTCAAATCTAGATTCCTTATCTTCAAATGTGCACCACCATTCCCATATAGGACGCAAGCAGAGTTAGTGCTTGCATGTGTTGTTTTACATAACTATTTACGTAAGGAATGTCGTTCAGATATGTTTCTTCCTGAAGAAGAAGAAGTTGTTCAAAGACGAGGTGAAGACGAAAACATTGATGATGAAGTTGTTCATGGTACTCAAGAACAACAAAGGGTGAATGCTAATAATTGGAGAGCAAATATAGCAGAAACTATGTGGGCAGATGCTATGCACGTGTGATCTTGATGCAACATCTTTTTTTTTTTTGCTTTGTTTAATATCTAGTTGTTTCTTTTTTATGAATCCTCGCTGGACTTTTTTTTTGTTAGAAACTATTTTGCCAAATCACTTGAATAACTCTGAAATCTATAAAGCACTCTAACGATCTTCTACCAAATCACCTAAAGATTTTTATTTGTATTTTTTAAATTATCAGTAAAATAACTCAAATAACTCTAAAACCCACTTAAATCCCTCTAATATTCAAACACTCTAAAAGCTTGTAAAACCCTTGGTTCAATACACCCCCCTAAGAGTCATGTTGGAAATTTATCTATGCCAAAGAAGGCTAGAGAAAACGTACAAACAAACAAGAAAAAAGGCAAGAGACCACGCAATTTTATTAGTTAAAATGTGTCTCATATGTGGAGAAATGGTGGATTCTTATAGATATGTTAATTAATGAAATTTAGAAAACTGATGTTCTATCTCTTATATATGTAAAAAAAAAAAAGCATTACACATTTGAGATATGATATGTGTTGTCATGAGAATGATTATTGAGAGTCTTTAAAAAAAATGTTAGTAAATCAAAATATAAACTATAGTTTTCATCCTTTGTTAATTTTTAAAAATTATTTTCTATTATTTTTAAAATAAAAATTATGGAATTATCTAATGTGATTAAATTATATATTACAACTAATGATTTTCAATAATAAAGCTTTCCTAACAATTTGTATATTGTCAATCATTTTTCTTCAAATCTTAGTTATTAAACAAATAAATTTAGATTTTTCGCATATGTTGTATTTTGATTTTTTAAGTATAAATTATCAAAATGTTAAATATTTTGTTATAAAAATAATTATAAAATCATATGAGTAAAAAATATGATTTAATGGGTGTTTATATTAATATATATAAAGATATTAATATCATTTAAATTAAATTATATAACATATAAAATACATACTTATATATTAATATTACATTGAAGAAATATTGAAAATTCATATATTAGTTTTGAATTTTGCGTTAAGTTTTTTTTAAATGACTATAAATTACTAAAACTATTAAAAATTCCACATTCAATTTTTTATCAATGATTTAAAATTTTATTGTAAAAAGATGCTGATAATCATAAAACCATATAATTAGGAATTTTATTTAATATTAAAATATATAATATATCTATGTTGATATCATTTAAATTTAGTTATATATCACATATAGATCAAACTAACGATCTTGATTTATTTACTATAAAATGATCGTTACTAAACAAGAGTGATTATATGATTTATATATATGCACCAATTTAATCAGTACATAATAATTACTGATTTTTAAATTATTTAATACATACTTATTATTTATTATTTCATAATATAGAAACATAAAATAAGTAATAATACATACATAAATTTTATATATATAATATTTATCTCGCGCACGGCGCATATCTTAATATCTCTATAATTATTATTTAAGAGATTATTTTTTATGTTTTGTTCTCATGTTAATTCTCATGAGGACTTATTACATTAATACCTTTCATTCATAATTATATTCTTAGTCAAATTTGTAAGTTTAACTTTTTTCCTTTATAAACATGGATATTTTATATCACTTTAAAATTCAAAACGTGGATATATTTACTTAAAACTTTTATTTAATAATAATTTTATATAAAAAAAAAGTTCACAAAAAAAAATAAACTGGATTAAAAATAACTTTCTTTTTAATATATGAATAAGAGAAATATATACAATTCTTGGTTATTAGAAAGAATTAATGAGGAAAACAATCTACAAAGTTTAATCATGGTACATATAAAAACATTTACAAACTTTAATCGAATCTAATATATCTAATATACCATTGAAATTTTTTTAAGGCTGAATATTTTTATTTTAAATTTTTATGTATTTGTACAGCATAATATACATATAATACAAATACATAAACTAATATGAATTTGTATGGTTAAGATTATTTACAATATTTTTTATTTATATTTTATACATATAAAGTATAACTTTAAGTAGAATTTGTTAAAAAAATAAATTATATATTGATATCCATTCATAAATTTTAACATTTAATCGGCAATGTTTGTTTACAAAACTTTGTACTTATCATCATTTAATTTTGTAAATTATTTTTAAAAATCCACAAATATTAAATTATAAAACAAAATTTCCGAAAGTATGTATACATATTTAACATGAAAGACTAAAATAATGCAAGAAATAAAACTAACCAAGTTTAGTTTAATTAGAATCAAAAGTACTCGTGGTTTTATTTGAAGAATTAAGTGTAACTCAATATAAGTTATAACCCATAAAATGAGTAATTGTAACAATCCATAATTTGATGTTAAAAATGATGTTCAAAATGAAAAATGTAATTGCAAAAAGAAAAAGGGAAAATTGTTTTTTAGGCCAAAAATATGGTAACATTGTCCTTTTATACTAATCTCTTATATTTTATGTTTCATTAAGCTAAATATTTTCAAAATAGCAATAATGACCTTAATTTCAAATTAAAAAATCATCAAAAATAAAAAAATTCAAATCGAAAGAAAACCGTAAAGTAGAAACTGCTCCATCCAAAACAGTCGGTCGATCCCAAAGCACTTTTTTTTACTTTTTAATGAAAAAAATTATATTTATTTATAAAAATTGAATATCTCCAAATATTTTCTTCCCATATTTTCGGAATTAAATATTCTTATTCGTAAAATGTGTATTCTGCTATAGGTAGAATACAATAATAATGTTGAAAATCAAGTTCTACAGGTTTCAAATTTATAATAATATGTAGATTCTGATTTTTATTTATTTTAGATCTTATAGTAATGTGTAGATTCATTTTTCTGCGCGGAATGTGTATTCTAAATATTTTTAGAATACTCTATTTACGTATTTTACGTATTCTAAACATAATAGAATCAAAATAAAGTAGATTTCATTTTCTACTTTATAGAATGTGAGTTATATTTTATGTAGAACATAATTTGAAAATTATTTATACATTTTAGAACTTGAAAAAAATACCACTAAATTGATATCGGTGTTTCATAACTAATTACTATTTTTATAATGTTTTTTTGTTTGTAAAACTATTTGTTTAATTTATTTTCGAAAATATTAAAAGGCATTAGAAGAAAAAATGGTACAAAAACAAATTAGTCTAAGGACAATATTACCATTTTTTTGTCTAAAATAACAATTTTCCCAAAGAAAAACTAACAAAAATTTAATCTATTTAAGCACAAAAAATACTAGGGCCAAAGTACTTTTGTTAAACTTGAAGAAGTAAATATAATTGAATATATCAAAATAATAACAAATCGAATAGATATTATATATCTAAATTACACCTCTAACAAAAAGAATATAATATTATTTTAAATAAATCATTAACATAAATTAAATTATTAACAATTATAAGATATTTATTTTATAAATATTTATATCATACATGAACACAGGAAAATCCCCTAGTATTTATATAACTGTGACTGTTGATTTTTTTAACGCTGATTTATTATGATATTACAATTATGAGAAATATTATATAGACGATTCGACAGCCGACAATACTACATGTCTTAGGATGATTTACACCTAACTCATGTATCACATGAGTCGTCCTATGAAGCTCCACGCCTAGCCGAGCTTTGATACCAAAAATGTGACACCCGTCACTTAGAAACCAATATTAATAAAATAACTGAATATAATAATAACATAAGTCTTCATAACAAATACTGATAAGTCAACATCCACGTCGGAAATCCATAATACAACTTAATATCTAAAATAAAAACAACGACATAATACGAGAGTTTGAAATACGAAACAACATAAGCGATAAAAGTCTAAAGGTTTATAAGCCCAATAACGAGAAAATACGATAAAATATAAAAATATACGGTAGAAGTCCAAAAGCCCAAATAGCACCGGTCCAATAGAATCACTTCTGCTCGTCGGTCTCACCTGAAAGGGAAAAGAAAAGGAGGAGTGAACAACAGGGGAGTTGCTCAGTGAGCTATGGGATATTAAACCGCAAACCCCTAACTCAGTACATAGCACTACTACGACTGTGTAAGCTTAGCTTTATCATGAAGTAAACACGGTGATAGAACACCACACAGAACACACAATACAAATCTAGTACACTAGTCAATTGTCAACTACCACCCATGCGCTCATTATACATAATTACTCTCTTCACCATGCATTTATTCATAAGGATATACATATATGCTATGTCGATAATAAAGTCTATCTCTATACTCTCGCATAACCATTCGCCGTGCCGTCGCTGGTGAACCACCGGTAAGCCGCCGTCTCTTCTCACCGGCTGGTGACCGGAGCAGATGCTTCGACGGCGACTTGGTAAACTCGACCAAGTTTGATGCGCCCCGGTTCGAGCACCGACCTGCTCGGATCATAGAACCGTCCCAAGGGGACGATCTTGTCGACCAACTCGATTCAACAGAGGTTTCCCCATCAGATGACACTTACTTGGGTGAGCTGAGTGAGCTAAGTGACATTGAAGATGGAGCTGATTTAGTTGCTGGGCGAAATGGACCTTTTTCAACCCACGGAAAAATTCATAACAAATTCAGTTTGGGTCCGATTTACACCAAATTCGACCAGGCCTTTGCTGATGGTCTTCAGCCCATTTGCATAAAGAAATATCAAAAAAAGAAGTCAAAGTCGTGGCCATATCAATGGGCATTCAACAACACACTTATTTCTAGTCAAAAGTCTTAGTCTTTGTTTGTGT
>CAKOAT010574042.1:192033-289817 GCA_932364175.1 Eruca vesicaria subsp. sativa
CCTAAAGTGATCCTCCTTATTTTGGTTCTATCAAAGTTTATACTGAAAATTTCTTGTAAGTCTTTCATTTGTATCATACATAATTGTTTAATAAAATGTTTTCGCATAGACCTCCTGATTTAAAAATTAACTTTCGAACATCAGATAACTTTATCATATTTAATACAGAAAAATGATATATTCCTAAATATAGACATACGAAGCATTGAATATCGAAAACGTATCGTGCTTTTCTTTTAATAAAAGAAACTTACCCTACTCGGAACTTATTCTTTCTTAAATAAACTTGGATTCACAAATGTTACAAAATTGGAGCCAACGTCAGCCTGCGTAAAATTGAATGCATATCTTGGAGTTTCACTGTTTCACAAACTTCAAAATTAATGCAAGAAAAGGCATTTTCTCGTTATTTCATAATCACAGTAATTTATATAGTTTAACATTATTGCAACAACGACTAGAAAACAACTAGAAATGTATTTTTTCCAAATTTTTAATTTCAATTTTTAATCATGTATGCTTGCTCACGTTACTACTTCACTACACAACCAACCAATGTCGACTAAAGACACATTTATTTTAGTATAATGGTGCATGGTGTAGAAAGTGTATTTCATTGAACCCTCTCTTGTGAGTTTGACTAAAGACATGGTGTACATAATAAGTATATGGTGTTTGGCTACTCGCTCACCTCATTCTTCTTCTTTTTGTGCAAAAAAGGTGGTTTCACCTTTTTACCATAAAACCAAACATTGTAAATACTTTTTTTGCCTTATTGAACCCAAATGAAAGAAATTACAACTACAACCCCTTAATCATTAGGTCAACTCAATGTTGGTCAATTACCTCATTTTTGGAGATCATCTTCAAATCTTGCTCGTTGTAGATCATTTTCAGATCATCCATGACCATTTGTAGTTAGGGGTGGGCACGGAGTGGATATCCGGATTTTTCAAGGTATTTGTGATTTGTTTCGAATGTTACGGATATTTAATTTTGGTATTTGCTTTGCTTCGAAAAAATACGGATATCCGAAAAACAGATATCCGGAAAATAAGTAGATATTTGCAGATATTTATGAATATTTACGGATATTTAATCCATTTTGATTAATAGAAATAATCTTATAATTTTTATATCAATTTGCTTTGCAAAAATATCTTTTTGCATAATATATAAAATAAAAATTAAAAGAACTAGTGAATTTACATATTTTGTAATTTTTGTAGTTTAAGTTGCAATTATAATAACACAAAAGTTAAGAAAAAAAATTATGACAAAGAACAAAAAAATATAATTGTCATATTTTTTTTTCCTTTTATGTAATACATATATATAAGTAATAATGTGAATAGAATTGTACAAAATCATGTGTTAGAATAATAATTATATAATTTTATACATATAAAATTTTAAATATATCAATATATACCTATATTTATATATTTTCGGATCGGATCGGATATACGTTTCCCAAAATTTTAATATTTGTGATTTGCTTCGATTTTAGCAGATATTGATTTTTAGTATTTACTTTGATTCAAAAGTTACAGATATCCAAAAATTTTGGATCGAATCAAAACGAATAACAAATCAAATTAAATTTAATAATAAAGTGTCCATTCCTATGTGTAATGCCATGTTAACTGATTACGTCTATTGGAACAAACTACTTATGTCCACTATTCACATGTGGCTTCTACCCTCGTCAGACGACACACATTCATTAGTTTAAAAAGTTGATTCTACACATTACCACTATGATTATTTTTAATCAATTGTAGTGCTAAAATATCATTTTCTATTCAGATCACCCATTTTGTAAATTATACAAAATAAAAACATTTAACTACTGATGAATTCTTTGATAAATAGTCAAAATGCATTTTTAATAACACACATAGTTAAATAGATTGTTGATTTATATTGTACTAGATAAATAAAATATATATTTTACTAGATAAATAAAATATACAAAATAAATTAATGAGTGAAATGAATATGGTTTCATTTTATTTAATAATTGTCTCTTATATCTCACAAAGCAACTAAAATTGAAATCGTTACCGCACATGCACCCACTGTATGATATACTTCATATATATATATATCATACTTTCTGACGTATAATTGTTGTTAAGTGAATTTTTCAAGTACCGAAGATGAATATGAGTTTAGGCAAAACACTCCTCAATTACTCAAAACGAAAATTGGTAAACCACGTATAGTTTAGATGACAACTGTAACACATCTATTAAGCCCTCATTATCAAATGGCTGATATTATCCTAAATTGAACGTATCAGAAACAAAAACCAGAACAATAAATAATGGATTACGGATTCATATAGTCTATCACTGAAGAGACAAACTAATAAAAATCAACAGGTTCAAGGATAAGTCGTGGCTCTAGTACAATGAAAAAGACATTTGCCTTATGGCCACATATCTAAATTTCTAGTGGCCTCTAGTTACAATGAATTTCATGTTAACCAGTTAAAATCTCACGTATTTGGGTTTCACGAGAATTCAATTCTTATATCTTTTTAATTATAAAATACTTTTAATTAATTTTACTATTAATAAATTTAATATTTTGAGAATTAATTTTATGAAGTGCTTTTAATCTTTGTTTCTTATAACAAACAATATTTTTTAATAATTTAGCTTTGTTTCTAAATTTATAAAAATTGAATAATTATATAAAACACATATTTAAGAGACTTTCTTTTAAAATTTAGATCTACATATAATTTTTTTAAAAATAGTTTTAACTTCATTAAATTATATTAATTTAAATATTAGAAGGTGTCCAAGGTAAACAATCCAAACAGTCGCTTAGTACATGCAGTTTTAAAAGGGCATACTTTTTATATTATTTTTGTTGATATTTATAATTTTAATAATTATATTTGTTAACAAATTTAGTATTATTATGAAATTTTTACTAACTTAAATGAGAAATTATTAAATTTTAACTGGTTAACATGAACATTTTCATTTAATATTAAAATGTATTGAGTAATTATGTGGTAAAATAATAACATTTTAGATGAGAAATTTTGTATTAACAAATGATTTTAGTAAGTTATGTTGAATATATTCTAAATGTTTTGAATAACATTTAATAGTATTGTTGTACATATGAATTTATGAAATTATCTTTACTAGTTATGAATAAAATTTAATTAATTTATCAAAATTCTAGTTAGAAATATATATATAATATTATATGAAAACTTAAAAAAAATTGTTGAATATTTGTTTAGGATATCAAAAAGCATTGAATCGACAATGATTCAAAATAAATAAAAAGATGGAAAATTAGGACATATAATAATTTTATTAATTAAAGTTATCTTCTCTCTCTTACTTTCTTTTCTTATTTTTTTCTATAAATCAATCGTTTTCAAGGTTATTACACAAATACGCCCAAATAGAAAAAAATTAAATTAAAATAAGAATTAGAAAAACAGGAAACCTCAACGAGCGGACAAGACAACTTAATGGTGTAGTTGTGGGTGCTTCTCTTTCTACCACACTAAGAAGATGGATCATTATGCATCACCCACTTGTTATTTATGAATTCTAAATATTTTTGAAACGTTGGGATTTATTTTGCCAAGTTTTTCTCTCTACGCCAGTAGCCTGTTTATTTTAGATTCCGAAAAATTGCGTAATGCAAACAGAAAGGTTCTGCATGGTGCATGCATTGGCGTCCACCCAAGTCCTTCTCAAGTCTTAAAGACAAGGTTCTTCTTGATCCGGTCCATGCTAACTAGAAATAAAATAATTTAAGAATAATATACTTGTTCCAGTATGGATGGATCGATAGATTATGGAACTCTTAGATGGCTACTCCTACAATTTTAAAGCCCAACCAAAAATAAACTATGGTCTTATTGTGAACATAACATTTTCAGTTTGTTGTATTCTTTAAAGTAGAGATAAATATTTCCTGGAATGCGTTTTTTTTTGTACCTTTCACTAAATCAGATCTAAGTTATTAATATAATATATGAGTTTATGTTATAGTTAGAGCTTTTACTAATTATAATACACACAAATTATTTTTATATTGCCTATAAATTATTTGAGAAGTAATTTAGCATGTATCACCACCATATTGATTTTGAAAAGAAAATGATGATTTAACTTAGCATAAAATGTGCATTTCTCCCACCTTCTTGTGAAATGTACAAAATCATATATGAAGTTTACATTTTTGGTAACATTTTTTAAAATATAAAAAGAACTTAAAAGTATTATCATTAGTAAAAGATTTAATTAATAAAATAATCATAAGAGCTTTAATATTTAAAATAAAAGTTTGTAAATAATTATAATTTTATCAAAGAAAATTTTGAAATGTACTTTAACTCGATGTAAAAAGTAACTAATAATATTTTTAAATTATTAAATTTATATGTGTGTAATCACCATAAAATATGTTTGTTCAATGAGTGTTAAACAATTCATTGAATCAATTATTTTTTTATTACTTGAAGGTTTTTAACTAAAATTAATTAATTAGTAAATTTAATTTAAAATAAATACTAACTATATCCGGTAATATAATTAAAAATTTCAAAACTAATGAGAAAAAAATTACAAATAACTATTTTATGTTTTTCCAATACCGATAAAATTAAAATATAGTTAAATATATATTATTTTTTGTCCCAGACAAAAAGATTAAATTTTACTTTAATAAATAAATATAATTTTATTTAAAATTATTTTCATGGCGCCGGAATATATAGGCCCATAGGCCCATTAGTTCTGTCCAGTTTTGAAATAATGGCCCAATTTGATTCGATGGATCATGGATGGTCTCACAAAAACTCCATCGCTAGCTTTCATCATGTTGACCGGTGGTGGTAGTTTCTTCAACGACCCGGCTAAATATGCGAATCCCATGTTGACCGGTGGTGGTAGTTTCTTCAACGACCCGGCTAAATATGTGAATCCCTATCCCTAACCGGACATTGTTAACCTCAATTTCTTACTCCTCAAGCTGAAGATCTTTCCACACTGGTGGAAAAGCATGTACCTTTCTTTCAAATTTAAAACCCTAGATCTCTCTCTCTCTCTCTCTCTCTCTCTCTCTTCTCTCTTGTTTTCGATCCAAGATGAGTGATAGTGAAGATGAAAACGAATACCCAAAGTAGTTCTACCCTCTGAATCGACAAACCCATCCCATGTATACCTGACCCGTCCCCAAACGCCACGCGTATTACCGTGAAGAGGAGAATGACCAAGAAGAAGACGACAACATCGAAGAAGACGAAGGAGGAGGAGGAGGATACATTCTTCGTGGGAACGAGAGGTTTCAGAAGAGGCTTAAACCGAACAAACCGGTTTCCGGTTACGACTTCGCGGGTCCAAGCGACGCGAACTGGAGAGACCACGAGTCGTTTGTGTTGTTAGAAGTATGGGGAGACAGATTCTTGCAGTTGGGTCGGAGGATTTTGAGGAACGAGGATTGGAACGAAGTCGCTGAGGAAGTGAGCGAGGAGCTTCGGTCGGAGAGATCAGAGACACAGTGTTGTAGAATGATTGATAGTTTGAAGAGAAAGTATAAGAAAGAGAAGATCAAGATGGAGAAATCTGGGTCTGGCTCGAGCAAGTGGTCGTTTTTCAACAAGATGGATATGCTGTTTGGTTCTTCTCCTAAGTCGTAGTTGGGTTTAGCTTGTGATGTTGATTCATGAGAGCTTGTGTTTATGAAAACCAAGGTTTATTTGGATAAGAGTAATGGGTTTGATGAGATGATTTATAGTCCTGGTGATTCTGAAGAGGATGATAATGAGGAGGAGGAGGAGCGTGAGATTGAGTATGAGAGGAGGAAGAAGGCAAACGATGTGGCGTTGTATAAGCTGTTGGCGGATTCAGTTGAGAGGTTTGGGAAGATATATGAGAAGATGGAGAAGAGTAAGAAAGAATAGATGAAGGAGTTGGACAAGATGAGAAGTGATTTTCAGAGAGATTTGGAGTTGCAGAAGAAACATATTGTGGAGAGAGCTCAGACTGAGATCGCTAGGCTACGTGAAGAGGAGGAAGGGCATCATCATGGTGATGGTGATGGTGATGGTGATGGTGATGGTGATGGTGATGGTGATGGTGAGAGTGAAGATGAGGAAATGGAGAATGATTCTGCTGGGAATCTTAGTGATTGAATTATCTCTAATAATAAAAACTAGGTTTGTTTGTTTGTTTTAGATTCTGAAACTAAGGTTCTGTTTATTTCTGGTGAGTTTAGTAACTCATGTTTGATTGATGGTTGCAAGTTTTATTTGTATGGATTAGTAGATTAGTATAAGCCAAGACAATTTCCCTCTAATTATTGCACTATCATATATTCCTTGTTATGAAAATGGAATTTATGATGATTATTCACCAAGTTTAAACAAACAGTCTCTATATTTGTATACATTTGCAAAAGAATCGAGAGCCAATATCTTAACAAATGAATTGTATGAGCAACACATGCTTGAGTTCAATGTCATTGGGGTGTAAGTTCAGATTTAATCCATATGAGTATAATCTAGACAAACAAGAGTATGGACATAGATCAAGGCAAGCTATTGAACATGGGAGCATGATATGAGAGTAGTAACATACATTTTGTTGCCAAGTACGAATTTGCAAGATAATAGCTATCTAAGGCTGCTTCGAACTTAGAAAGAAATAGCCCAAATCCGTTTTATCTAACTGATATAGGAAATTTACAGAGCTTACAAAGCAATTTCATCAAAATTGATTCATTCTGTAGCACTTCTGAACTTTTTCACAATTTTGCCTAAATGATTTGCATTAAGTTTAGAGACGTGGAATGGATAACTAGAAAGGTTGCAAAAGGAGAGAAATTGTTAGCTAATGTTTAAGCCCTCTACAAATCATATAAATGCATTATTCATAAAGAGTGTCTTTGAATGTTCATACCTAAACATTACGGATCTTGCACAATGTAGTCTTTCCAAGCTTGCATCATTTATAAGCAACGATGTAGTCTTCCCAAGTCTTTTATTGATGCTTCCTGCATCTTTGAGTGGGTGGTGGCATATTCAATTTCTTAGGAGCCGCTTACTAGTTGAACTAACACAATTATCAAGATATTTGTACATAGGTCCTATATAGCAAACAAATATTACTTAGTACTTCTTTTTTCTTCATGAGAAATAAAATTAGATATTACTTTGTAGATATGTACTATTTCTATATTACAAAACTATAAATGAAAACATGCACTTGCCTGAATGACCACAACCACAGCTATTGTTCAAAGACATATCCTACATTTGTTTGACATAGCATCCAAGCCATATGAGCTTGTAACAAATTTGAAAGATCAATATCCTTACAACTCCATTGATCATGCTATTACTTTAGTAACAAAATGTTATATGGCATTGTAACAAGACTACGCAAAAGAGGTTTCTATTCTTATGATGATGGAATTTATGATGATTATTCACCTGATCTTAGACAAACAATCTTTGTATTTGTATACATTTGCAAAAGAATCGAGAGCCAATATCTTAACTGATGAAACGTATGAGCAACATATGCATATAATCTCAGCAGACAACAGTATGGACATAGATCAGAGCAAGCTATTGAGCACTGGAACATGATATGAGCAGTACAGTAACATACATCTTGTTGCCAAAGTACAAATTTGCAAGAATTATAGCTATCTAGGACTGCTTCGAACTGAGAAAGAAATAGCTCAAACCCACTTTATCCAACTAATATAGGAACTTTGCAGAGCTTACAAAGCAATCTCATCATAATTGATTCATTCCGTAGAGACAACAACAGACCAATTCCACTTCTGAACCTTTTTCACATTTTTGACCAAATGATTTGCATTAAGTTTAGAGACGTGGAATGTAACTAAA
This sequence comes from Eruca vesicaria subsp. sativa, assembly GCA_932364175.1. NCBI lineage: Eukaryota > Viridiplantae > Streptophyta > Magnoliopsida > Brassicales > Brassicaceae > Eruca > Eruca vesicaria. The sequence continues at coordinate 199,937 of CAKOAT010574042.1, forward strand.
AAGGTTGCAAAATGAGAGCAATTGTTAGCTAATGTTTAAGCTCTCTACAAATCATACAAAGGCATTATTCATAAAGAGCGTGTTTCATACTTAAACATTATGAGATTTGCACGATGTAGTCTTTCTAAGGCTGCATCATTTATAAGTTTGGCATGAATTCTTCCAAGTCTTTTATCGATGCTTCCTGGATCTTTTAATGGGTGGTGGTAGGGGTCCAAATTGACCCATTAACCTAATTGAACTGTTTATTTTTTAGTTAATGGGTTAACAGGTTAATGGGTTAATACGTTAATGGATTAAATAGGTTTATTGAGTTAGGTCAACTCTGACCCATTTATTTTTTAATTAAGAAAATAAATTTTAATGAAGCTATTGAGTTGGATCCTTTTTTGGTCGAAGCTCTCCTATAATCTGATTTCGTCACTTCCTCCTTCCAAACCCATGATTCAATTTCACTAAAGAACTGATTTCGTTCAATCATTAACTTTCTAGTGTTTGATAGAATTGGGGAATCATGGGTTTCTCTAAAGTTCAATCCTTTGTTCGGTGATTAGGGTTTGGGTTTTATTGGGTTGCTCGTCTAGAACTCCATCTCGTGTCTTCCTCACTCTTGATTCAACTCTGAAGCTCTCAATCTCGTGTCTCTCACTCTCTCAACCTCTTTCTCCCGTTATCCATCCTCCTCCACCTTTAGGTTTCAATTAAATAGCTTTGTGTAGTTGCCTTTGGTTTATTCTCTTAATAGTTGAAAATTCTCTTAATAACTTAAAAGATTGCCACTTGAACGATTTATGTTGGGAGATATTAATATGGAGCTCATCTTATCTGAAACTTGAAATGATTATGCTCTTATTTTCATCTTAACCAATGACTGCTATGGGTTTAGCTTTGTACAGTTTTTCTTAGGAGATTGAAACCTAAGAGGAATAATTGGAAGAGAAACGGTGGGTTTTGAGGTTGGTTAAATGGTTAATTTCGTTTGGTGTGTTTGTCATCGCTTATGAGAGTTGGTGCTATTGGGTCACTTGTGATTCTCTCGTTAGGAGAAGTCATTACACTGCTTATTTCTATAGATGGATCATGATCATTTCTATTGGTTTGATTGTGTTGATGATTCTTGGCTCATTGACTGGTGTTGATTTGTGGCTTGTATCCTCTTTCTCATTGCATATCTCACCCCACGCGCTGCTTTTAAAACCACACCAGTCCACAAAACAGCCACAACACCACTCGCAATCCCAACTTTGAAGGGTTTGTTTTCGCTTTCCTTCATGTAGATTGTTTGGAGACTTGTGTTTTGTCTTGAGTGTTTATTCTTTGAGATTCACTGCGAAATGAGCTCTCTTGTTTAGTGGGTTAGGAGCACTATTGAGTGTGATTAGAGCTCAGCTTACTTGATGAAATCAATTTTGGATGTTTCATAATTTATTTTATCCTTCAAATATAATCAAAACTCGTCTCACATATTGGAAGGTTGAGGTAACCTTATAAGCTAATATATATCGTCTCACATGTCTGCGTGTGTGTTTAGTTCTATCTTTGTTGTTCTTTAATTTTCTTTCTCTCATCTGCATTTCTACTATTACTTGAATTTCAAGTTTCTGGATATGGAAAATGAAGAACCATATACATCAACAGGTACATCTTCTAATACTGTAAAGAGAAGAAAAACATCAAATATGTGGAATTATTTCAAAGTAGAAAAGGATGATAATGAGGAAGATAGAGTATATTGTCTGAAATGCTCAAAGAGTTATGCGTATACATCAACTAGTGGAACCTCAAATCTGAAGCGTCATAAAGAGAAATGCTTAGGAATTTTGGAGTCTGAAAGAAGGGTAGTGAATTTTGATGAGAGAGTAGCTAAGGAAAAGTACAGTCGAGTCATTATTAGACATAATCTTCCTTTCATTTCGGTTGAATATGAAGAACAGAGGGACTATCTTAGCAATTTGAATCCAGACTACAAGTGTTACTCTAAGAACACTGTTGCTAGTGATGTTATGAAAACTTGGGAGAAAGAAAATCAGAGTTTGAAGTCTGAGTTGGAAAAAATTCCTAGTAGGATATACTTGACCTCAGATTGTTGTACTTCACTAGTTGGAGATGGATAAATAGCTGTCATGGCACATTATGTTGATGCAAAGTGGGTGCTAACAAGATTTTATCCTTTTGTGAAGTTCTTCCTCCCCATAGTGGTGAAGTCTTAGCTAGTAAACTCTACGAATGTTTGAGAGAATGGGGAATAGAAAAAAGGTGTTCACTTTGACTCTGGATAATTCCACGACTAATGACAACATGCAAGACATATTGAGGGATCGACTTAATCTAGATGATAATTTGGTGTGCAAAGGAGAATTCTTTCATTAACTGTGTTCTACACACATCTTGAACCTGATTGTACAAGCTGGTTTGAAAGTTATTAGTCATGCTTTGTGTAAGATCAGAGAAACAACGAAGTATTTTAAAGGTTCAACAACTAGAAGGATTATACTTGCAGATTGTATAGATGGTGTTGAGGATGTTGTGCTGTCATTAGATGTCAAGAATATGTGGAATTCAACCTATCTAATGCTGAAGAAGGATATGAAGTATCAACGTGGTTTAAAGATGTATAAATTAGCTGATAAACACTACAAGCATTGCCCTTCCAATGAAGAATGGAGAAGAGCTAGCACTATCTTTGAGCTCTTGAAGTCTTTTATAGCATTACGACTTTAATGTCTGGTAGAAGCTACTCCACTTCAAACTTGTATTTTGCTCATATTTGAAAAATCAATGTTTGTTGGAAGTTCATAAGAGCAATGAGGATGTCGTCATCCAGAAAATGATTTCTAACATGAGAGAGAAGTTTGATAAATACTGGGAGGAGTATAGTGTGATTCTTGCAATGTGGGCTATCTTGGATCCTAGGATGAAGTTAAAGCTTTTGAAGAGTTGTTATGGTGAGCTTGATCTATTCACCTCCCAAGAAAAAGTTGATCATCTTGAGGATAGGAAAATCTTTGATGATTATAAAAGACATTTATCTTTGACTCATGTTGTGAGCTTTACAAGACCATATTCGCGTGCTTCTGAGCAAGGAACAGAGACCGAGAACTTTGGTGTGTTGAATGTAATTTTCTGATATTTATCTATCTAACTCATTTGAAACTTTTTCTAATATTTACTCTAAACTTCTTATTATGTTTCCTGAGAACATGATATGTTTGAGTTAGATGATATTCCGGAAACTGCTGGTTTAAAGTCAGCGTTGGATATCTATTCAGAGGATCCAAAACTAAATACGAGAGCTCATCCTGATTTGAATGTGTTGCGATATTGGAAAGAGAACATGCATCGTTTTGGCGCACTAGCATTCATGGCAATGGACATTCTCAGTATTCCTATTACGATTGTGGCTTCTGAAATTTCTTTCAGTATTGGAGCTCACGTAATAAGCAAGTACATAAGTCTCCTTATTCCTAGAAATGTGCAAGCTTTACCGTGTACTCGGTTTTGGATTCATGGCTATAAAGTTGATGGTGAAGGTACAATCTTATATAAACTTTATATTCTTTGTTCAATTAAGTTTATATATCTATTATTATTCGGTTTCTTATGAACTTTAGATGAAGATGATGAAGATGATGAAGATGAGATAGTCATTATCCGAGAGGATCCAAGTCAAGCACTAATAACTCCAAATCATGACCATGTTAATACCATGGAACTATAACTGGTGGTGAGTCTTGCTTCTTTTCGTGATTGTGTGTATACACAATGTTTTTAGGAATGAGTAAGTGCAGTTGTTTAGTTTTGTGGAATGTAAGTGAGGTTATAAGAAAGACCAAATTGCAATGGAATGTACGTTTTTGCTTGTGTTGATGAATCTTGGTAGTTGGAAAACTAGATATGAATCTTTTTGTTTTCTGGTAGATTGACTAGGAAGTTTTCTATTAAGAGCTATATGTTAATTTGTGAGAGACACCTTCTTGTCAAGTTTGTCCATTGGGTATGTGTTCCTCCTTTTGAAGTTCTTTCACTTGTTTGTAGATTTTGATCACAGCGAGTGGGAGTTTAATAGAGATGTATCGTGTTCAACAACCTGGAGTTTCTTGGTTCATTGTTCTGAATAATATGTATTGCAACTTGAATTCTTAGTTTTGTCTCTCTTTTGTGGCTTTTGGAGTTTCTGGTTCATTATTCTGATGTTATGTACTGCAATTATGTGTATATCGAGAGTGAGTTATTGTGTTAAGGTGGAACATTGTTGGTAGCAAGAGAATGTTATATCTTAGAGAGCTTTTGAGTCAAATTTCATTAAGTTTAGAAGAATGCTCAAATGAATACATGTTTTCTACATAATCTTCTTTTTCATAGCAAGAACCAAACAGAAAATATGGCTCATTATAAAGATGTTGAGTTGATGGATCAACCATTAACCCATTTAATTTAATGGGTCATGGGTCAATCCAACCTATTTGGGTTATGGGTTGTGTTTACCCAATTTGACATCCCTAGGTAGTGGCATATCCAATTTCTTAGAGCATGATTAATGGAGGATTCTTAGGATGTGGTTCTTAACGGAATATAAGAAATCGTCTCTTAACTTTTAACTTTAAAAATTAAGAACCAAATTTTAAATATCTTATTTAAGAGTTGTTTCTTAGTTTTTAGTTAAAAATTAAAAAAAAAATGGTTTCTTATATTCTGATAAGAATCTTACTCTAAGAATCCCCCATTAATCATGCTCTTAGAGCACCCGCAACCGTGTTACCCATTGGAGTCCTTAGTTTTTGATTTTTTAATTATTATTATTCTTTTCAGATTAAAAAAAAATATCAACTAATCGTGGACCGACACGTGTCATGGGATCCGTAAATAGTGCAAGGATTCGCTAAGGACCAGTCCTTATTTAGAGATTTTTAAGGATTAATCCTTAACTTTTTATGGAGTTTGCTGATTATTTAATTATTTTTTTTGAAAGATTCTCCTTAAAGACCACCGTTGTGGGTGCTCTTTGGAGCCGCTTACTGGTTGAACTAACACATTTACTAAAATATTTGTACATAGTTCCTATATAGCAAACAAAAATTACTTAGTACTTTTTTTGTGAGAAAATAAATTAAATATTACTTGGTAGATATGTACTATCTATATATTATAAAGCTATAAATTAAAATATGCACTTGCCTGAATGACCACAATAGTTATGCCTGAATGACCACAATCACAACTATTGTTCCAGACATATCTTACATTTTTTTGACATACCATCCAAGCCATATGAACTTGTAACAAATTTGAAACATCAATATTCTTACAACTATGACAACAGTTATACATTTTGTACTTAACGCTGATTTTTTTCTAATATTTACAATCCTTACCACTGATTCATTAAACTATCATTATAAACTTTTCTAAATCACACAAAATATATACACCTCATTTTACTTGGATCTTCACCGAATGAACCGAAATTCAAGTATAAAATGGGCTTTCTTTACCAACATTCTTGGTCCGTAATGTTAATGTGTTTATTAGATAATTAAAGATGAAATCATATAGTCTATCTTATAATAAAAATATAAAATTAATAGATTACATGTAACTTGCGGTGGCCAAAGTTTTTTTTTGTTTTTCTTTTGTCAACCCAATACTATTAAATATCAACTTAACTTTAATATTTAAAAAAAAATATAACTATCATTAATTTGTGTACAAATTTATTATTGAATTTTTCATTTATGTGGTCAAGAATATCTACATAGATACGATACAAAATATATAAATACAATTTTTAACTAATTAATACAATCTTCTTAAATAAAATTATGTTGACACAATATATTATTATATAGTTAGTTACATTTAAAAAAATATAATTACATAACTGACCCATCTCTTTTAAAAATATCATGTTTACATGGTATATTAATACATAATTTCACTTTTTTAGAAAACATATATAATTACATACCTAATCCAAAACACATCTAAAAATCTGATTATATAACATAATACAATAGTAAAATATATGGTCTCAACAATAAACTAAAGTAGAACAAATGAAACTATTGAATGATACTTTAAAATTGTTTTGTTTTGAAAATTATTGAGAAACAACATCCGCTCAAAATTTAATCATGTCATGTCATGCTATTACTTTAGTAACAAAATGTCAATAACATGCTACCACATAAACTATCCTACTTTTTAGCATATATGTGGATAATTTATCATTTATTTAAAATTTATAGAAAGATGACATAAGTTTAGATTCAAATACAAGCAGTAAATTCAGCTCAAAAAAAAGATTCAAGCAGTAAATTAGTTTCTGAAAATATTCTAAGTTGGTTAATGAAAAGTTTTGGTGGCTAGTTGATAATGAATATGAACTACATAAGCATATATACTCAAGAGTCTGGGCCTAAACTAAAAAGGAAAGAAAACCCATTCGTATAGATTTTAAAAAGTAAGAAAGCAACGGCCAGGATGACTCCAACACAAGACCAGATCTGATTGGCTTGTAATGTAGATCGTCGGAAGATGATTGGTCCACGTCATCGCCAATGACATAAGTTTACATTTCTTGGCATACGGGGAGGACCAAAAGCTCTGTTTAAAAAGCTCCGTAACTAAAAATAAATAAGAAACAAGCAAAGAGAGAGAGAGAGAGATCTAAATAGAAAGAGGAGAGTATTCGATATGGCTCGCTCACTCGGAGCAAACGGCACGGTTGTGCTCGCGATCATCTTATTGGGTCAGTTATCTTCTTCGCTTCCATTTGAATATCGTTTTATTTTGTTCAAATCGATAGCACATTGGCCTCTCGGCATTGGTCTGTATGTAAGATATTGATTCGTTTACTGTATACGAAGGAGATTTGTGTGTCTGATTTTTATTGATGGTTGGTTGGAATGTATCAGGATGTTTATTTACGTTTTCAACGGCTAAAGAAGAGGCCACCAAGTTGGGAACAGTGATAGGGATAGATCTTGGTACAACCTACTCTTGTGTTGGTGTTTACAAGAATGGTCATGTTGAGATCATTGCCAATGACCAAGGTAACCGTATTACTCCTTCCTGGGTTGCCTTCACCGACTCCGAGAGGCTCATTGGTGAAGCTGCTAAGAACCAGGCTCCTCTTAACCCTGAGAGGACCGTCTTTGACGTCAAGAGATTGATCGGCAGAAAGTAATTATTTAGCATTCTCTTGCATGTTAATGCATTCCCTTTGGGTTGCTTATATTCTCGTCATGGCAGATTCGAGGACAAAGAGGTTCAGAAGGACAGGAAGCTTGTGCCGTACCAGATTGTGAACAAGGATGGCAAGCCATACATTCAAGTTAAGATCAAGGATGGTGAGACCAAGGTTTTCTCTCCTGAGGAGGTCAGTGCCATGATCTTGACTAAGATGAAGGAAACTGCTGAAGCTTACCTTGGCAAGAAAATCAAGGATGCTGTTGTCACTGTTCCAGGTTTGCTTTTTCTCATACTAACTAGTTTGTCTTTATAATACACACACACACACACTGTTTATTGATTCATTTATTTTATGTGCCAGCTTACTTCAACGATGCCCAGAGGCAGGCCACCAAGGACGCTGGTGTTATTGCTGGTCTCAATGTTGCCAGAATCATCAACGAGCCCACTGCTGCTGCTATTGCCTACGGTCTTGACAAGAAGGGTGGTGAGAAGAACATCCTTGTCTTTGACCTTGGTGGTGGTACCTTTGATGTTAGTGTCTTGACAATTGATAACGGAGTGTTTGAGGTTCTCTCCACAAATGGTGACACTCACTTGGGAGGTAACTTATACTTTACATCACAAATGCATGCTCTGTGTTATTACTTTGGTGTTAATGTTCACACCGTCTGTCTTTGTGATCTTATTTTGCGCAGGTGAGGACTTTGACCACAGGATTATGGATTACTTTATCAAGTTGATCAAGAAGAAGCACCAAAAGGACATCAGCAAAGACAACAAGGCTCTTGGTAAGCTCCGTAGGGAATGTGAGAGAGCCAAGAGAGCTCTTAGTAGCCAGCACCAAGTCCGTGTGGAGATTGAGTCCCTCTTTGACGGTCTTGATTTCTCGGAGCCTCTCACCAGAGCTCGTTTTGAGGAGCTTAACAATGACTTGTTCAGGAAGACCATGGGACCCGTGAAGAAGGCCATGGATGATGCTGGTCTACAGAAGAGTCAGATCGATGAGATTGTCCTTGTTGGTGGAAGCACTAGGATCCCCAAGGTTCAGCAGCTGTTGAAGGACTTCTTCGAAGGGAAAGAGCCCAACAAGGGTGTGAACCCCGACGAAGCTGTTGCTTATGGTGCGGCTGTCCAGGGTGGTATTTTGAGCGGAGAAGGCGGTGATGAGACCAAAGATATCCTTCTTCTTGACGTTGCGCCACTCACTTTGGGTATTGAGACAGTGGGAGGAGTGATGACAAAACTGATCCCGAGAAACACAGTCATTCCAACAAAGAAGTCTCAGGTTTTCACGACATACCAAGACCAGCAGACCACTGTATCTATTCAGGTCTTTGAAGGTGAGCGAAGTCTTACCAAGGACTGCAGGCTGCTCGGGAAGTTCGACCTCACCGGAATCCCACCTGCCCCAAGGTTTGTCATCTTCTTTTCTGATTAAAATTAATCATTGTGATCAATCATAACACACTTTATTATGGCAGAGGAACACCTCAAATCGAGGTCACGTTTGAAGTGGACGCCAACGGTATCCTGAACGTTAAAGCAGAGGACAAGGCCTCTGGTAAATCAGAGAAGATCACAATCACAAACGAGAAGGGTCGTCTGAGCCAGGAAGAGATCGACCGGATGGTGAAGGAGGCAGAGGAGTTTGCAGAGGAAGACAAGAAGGTGAAGGAGAGAATCGACGCAAGGAACAGCCTGGAGACATACGTGTACAACATGAAGAACCAAGTAAGCGACAAGGACAAGCTTGCAGACAAACTGGAGGCGGATGAGAAGGAGAAGATAGAAGCAGCGACCAAAGAAGCCTTGGAGTGGCTTGACGAGAACCAAAACTCAGAGAAAGAAGAGTATGACGAGAAGTTGAAGGAAGTAGAGGCAGTGTGTAACCCAATCATCACAGCCGTGTATCAGAGGACAGGTGGTGCACCAGGTGCGGGAGGAGAATCAGCGACCGAGGAGGAAGATGAGTCTCACGATGAGCTCTAAGTTGTGCTTTTTTTTTTTTATTGTTAATTTGTTAGAGAGACAGACCTCTTAGTGAAGTTTTGAGGGATAAAGAAGAATGATAACTCTTTTGTTTTCTTTTGTTTTGGTATTTATGGATAGTAAACTGGTCTCTTTCCGTTCCCATCTGGTTTTATCTTGGTGTCTGAAAAGCCCACATAAAATGGGAAAAGGGTCAATTTTGACCTCAATTTTCCTATCGATTTTGTTACCCTATTTCATCTTAGATTAACATTTTATTTCGAATAGATTATCTAAACTATTCAATTTAAGTCCTAATCAATTTTAACCCAAATTATTTTGTCAACATCTATATAAATTTCGAAAAACATGATAAAACCAAAACCCCAAACCAAAAACCCAAAAAATCAGAACTATACTTTAAACCCCTTGACAAAAAAAAAAAAAGAAAACCCCCCAACAAGTATTTAAATACTCAAACTAGAATATATTCAAAGAAACAGAAACTCTATAAATTTATTATGATGGAACTTTGAAATTGCATTAATTTATATGAATATTAATTTTTTAAAAATTACTTATTTAGATTTCTTATTTTAAGATATATTTATTCTAAGATAAAATTTTTTTTTGATTTAGTATATAGATATTAATTATTATTTTTTAAAGTTTGACATTTATATTGACGTTATAATATTATTTTAGTGGGTATAATATATATTACATAGAAGTTAAATGTGATTTTAGATATAATATTACTACATCTTATCAAAAATATATTAAGTGTTAAAAAAATATAAAGACAACTTCATTGTGAATATAAAAAAATATAATTATAGGTTCTTACTTATATAAAATATGTATACATATAAATTATTAATTTATAATTTTAATGGTACCATATATTTACATAAAATCTTCTAAAAACTTATTATCTCATTATCTTATCGATTTGTGTCAAATTTTGAACCGGTCCAAATTGGGACCGATAAAATTTATTAATTTATAGAGATTATTAGTTTATCGAATATTAATTTATAGAGATTCTACTCTATACAAGAAAATAAAAATCCTAATAACTTAAAAAATATTATCATATCTAAAATAAAATACTTATATACTCAGGTTTTTATGTATCACATTATTTTTCTTTATATTTCAATTTTTTTTTGAGTTTCAGATGCAGTCTTGATTTTTAGATATATTTTGGGGATGATGGATATTTATAGTTTATCACAATTTTTTGGGTATATTTTGTTTTTATGTATATTTTTAGTGTTTTAGAGTTATATAAATTTATCACGGATTTTTTGGTATATTTTGATTTTTAGTGTTATCGAGTTATCCAAATGTATTTTTGATATTATAGAAGGTTTACAATATTATTTTGGTTAAAATTGATTTCAGCTTGAATTTGGTAATTCATATAGTTTATTTGAAATAATTGTTAGTCTTGAATGAAATAGATACGGTAAAAAAGTTAAGGTAGGAAAAATTACGATGAAAATTGTTGAAGTTGGAATTGCAACATTTTCCACCTAAAAGATAGAGTGTTTGGTAGAAACCACCTTCAAAGTAAAATAGCACTTGAAACATTTTGCAACATTGAAAAAGTACATTACATACATTTTGTCTAGTCGAAAGATTAAAGTTTTGAAAAAGAAAGCAATTGATATAAATATTTGATTTTCAGCTAAATTCTAACTTTTATATACCATTCCTGCCTGAAGGCCTACAAAAACAAATACATACATCCCTACAAACTAAAAATAAGCTCACAAAATCCTATGTATACAAAAGATACATAAAAACTAGAGGTTTTTTTGCCAGTCAGGGGCAGTTTACATGTTTTATTAACATTTAAAGACAGTTGTGGCTACTGGAACATTTTTTGTGTGAAAAGACCCAATTTGTCCTCTAACTAAACATAACTACAGCTAATTTCTACTTTTTTTGTTTTGTTTTCATTTATTTATTTTTTTGACTTTTAACTTTTCTTTTTTTCCACTCACCGTAAGTCATCTTCTTCCTTAACAAAAATTGTAATTTGTATTTTTCTTCAACCAGCAACATCGGAATAATCTGTTTCTGATGTAGTCTTCAAATCCTTTGACCAGAAATAAGTAGTGATTGATTTCTCAGTAATTCTTTTGTTTCTTGAGTAACATCGGGCTATTAACGAACTCGACCCGGCGTGTTTATGGTTCATCTCGAAGTTCTACTCCTCGTCTTTCTTTGTTATATCATTGTCACCACCGTTATTCCATCGCGTCTACTTTCACCGACAGACGAACCATCGTTCTGTTAAATGAAGTTTCACAGATCTAGTTTTTTGTTTAACTTTTACTTTTTTTTACATTATAAGTCCTTGTAATTTTTATTCTTCTAAATTTTATGCTAAACTTTTAGTTGTTTGTATAATTTTGACTTTTTGATTCTTCTCAACTTGAAGTCAAATTTTAAATATTTAGAATTTGTCCTCAAACTTGATCTACACTTTTAAGTTGTGCACATCATACCAAAAATATGTAAACAAATCATGAAAATGCAATGAAAACAAATAACTAACTTAAATGAAGTAAAATGTGATATTAAAAATCAATAAAATCATAAATTATCATCATATTTCCAAATATTCGTGTGTATATCATTTCCAAATATTCATGTGTATAATATGTACACCATATTTGATGTATACATATACGCCGTCAACCTTTAATGTACACATGTACATTAACGAATGCACACAATTTTACAGTATGTTGGACATCTAACATGTATCTCAAACATATGTGTAAATGTAAATACCTGATAATATATAATATGAATATTGTACACATTAGCCTTTGTTGATAGTTAAAAACATATGTACACATGTAAAAAATTTCTTTTGAAAGTTACCATTTGAAGTTGAAATAAATTACCATTTGAAGTTGAAATAAATTAATAAAGAATATTCCTAATTAAAAATAATTAGATAAAGATTAAAATTAAAATGTACAATTTATGATTGGTCATGCATATATGGGTATGTGTACATGTGTACAATGGACACATGTGAAAAGAGATTATGTTTGTGCATGTGTACATATTCACATGTGTACATATTCACATGTGTACATCATATACTAAATGATTTACAATGTACCATAACGACTCATAAGTAGTACATAACGACTCATATGTACATCGTTGTATACTAGTATGTTATCCATATATGTATGTGTTACCTCTATTTACTCTATATATTTACTATAACTAAATATATATCTGGTTTACATAAACGTATGTGTTATTTTTGTTTCTTATGGTATCATATAATATACATATATAAAAAAATTTATGTGTACATAGATATTAGATACCGAAATATCCATGTGTACATCGATGTGTACATAACCACTCATGTGTACATATATGATATCAATTTGTGAAGCAATTTGATCAGATTAAAAGTATTGCGGTAAATTTGTGAAGAAATTTGATCATATTAGAACTTTTAGGCATATTGTGAAAGAAACATGAAACTAGAGGATCAAAAGTGTAAAAGGTGATACTCTTCCCTTGATGTTACAGATCGCATTTCTCTCTGGATCTCGTTAACGACAACGGAGAGTCGGCTACGACAGAACAAAGACACAGCGAAGGCTGAGAACATGATTTGCAAGTGGAGAGGTCGTGGGCATGAGACGTGAAAAAACTAATGTTGACGAGACGCGACGAAGAATAATGACTACCGTTGGTGGACGAGACCTCGCATCGATGGCGTCTTCGACGGAGGAGCTGAGCACAGAGAGGAGGAGACAAAGACACCATGGTTGAAGCTTTAATCGTTCACTGGCATTGACATCATTGTGTACATGACCTTTAGACTATCTTTGGAAATATAGCTTAACATATCTCAAAAGATAGACATAATAATATAGAGATAATAGTTGATTGAATTTTTTTTTGAAAAAAAATTGTGAAAACAGATTTAATTTTACAAAAAATGGTTGAGAACGTAAGAGGAAGAAGATGAAGAAGAAAGAGACGTGGATGTATTTTGTTTTGTTTCTTGGTCAGAGCTTATATTAAATAAAGTGAACACATATATTAAATTTAACTAAAGTAATGGACAGATGGACTAAATTTACTTTGTTTGTGACAAGGAAATGGACTTGGTTAGAAACAAATACCCTAGTAATGATAACTTCTTTATCATGTTAATAAAATCTTGAAACTGCCACTGAGTGTAATATTTTCTAAAAATTATGTTTATTAAAACAGTGGTCATTAATTTAAGAGAAGAAATGAATAACAAGAGTGAGGCTTCTTGGACACTACAATCATTTTAAAAAAGGGATCCAGCTACAAGGATTGATACTTTTAGATTTCAGAAGATATTAAATAAAAAGATTCCAGCGAGAAGCATACATGTACTGTAATGTGCCTCACCGTGGCTTAGGGTTCAAATATATAGCAAGAGAATGTCTTGCAAATAAAACAAAACAGTTATGTTGACATTCTAATCCGAAAACCCTTACTGATGGGAGGAAGATTGTTAAAGAAAAGTGCAAATAATAACTTTCACTACTCCAAGACAAATATTAAGCAAGTACTGTGGATGAAAAGACTTACTAAAAATAGCCCAGCTATCAGAATCCTTGCTAATGATGGCTGAAAAGATGTCCATATTGTTAAATCCTAACCAAAGGGGTAGCAAAGAAAAACAACAGATATGCCCTTACTTTTTTAATTCCTCACTTCTTCAGAAAATCTAACTGAAGTACTAGCAAACTCAGGTCAAAATTTTCAAGAAGATTAAATCTGCAAGAACAGTGTTTAGGATTTAGAGACCAGCAAATAAACAAATAAAAAGTATGTGCGAGATCTGTGGTAATATTAGTCTCATAAAATGGTATTCAAGAATAGCAGTACATGAAAGAACTACTTGTTTTAAACATATAATTAGAGCTGAGCATTTTATCCGTTAAATTTGATTTGCTTCATTATTCGTATCAATTCGATCATAAAATTTCGGATATTCATAACTTAGCGAATCAAAGCAAAATTCAAATATTTGTAGAAAAACGAAGCAGATCACAGATACTAAAAAATTTAAAGACGTATATCCAATCTGCTCCGACTTTTATTCAAAGATATATATATATATATATATATATAAAAATAAATATAAGTTTAGATGTATAGTTTAATATAATTATTATTTTAACATATCATTTATTAACTTTATTTTTAAAATTACTTATAAATGTATTAAATTAAGAAAGGAATATGAAATCTTTATAAAATTACAAATTTTAAAGTTTTGTGTTTTATTAAAAACATAGTTTCACTAATTTTTTATTTTTTGTGTTTTGTATTATATAAATGATAGTTTTGGAAAACAAATTTATAGTATATTTGTTAGATTTACTTGTATTAAAAAAAGTGCAAGAAATATCCATAAATATTCGTAAATATCTAAAACAAATTCAGATATCAGGAAATCCGATTATTTGAATTTGTCTGGAGCAAAGTAAATAAAAAATCATATATCCGTAAACTAAGAAACAAATCACAAATACTGAATTTTAGGGTAATATTTGATTTGTGCCCACCCCTACATATAATAGTATCGATCTTAATAAGGCTGCTTTATCCAGGAAAATCTGATATGCATGTTGTGCCGACTTCCCAAACACGTCAGATTCCTCAGTCCTGAACACACAATTATATGTGATTTTGTATAGGTGGATATGTGTTAAAATAAAATAATATATTTTTGTAAGAAAAAAAAACTTACGAGGATGTGATATTACTAGTTAAGAAAATGTGAAAACCAAAGTAACTTAAACGAACTAAACCTAAACCAAATCAAACCCAAAAACTAAAATGAAGTGTACCAACCAAGAAAGTGAATGAATATGTAAGTGTTGTTTTATTTGGACTCACGATCAATATTTTAGGTAATCTTCAATGCAGAAAAAACAGCAGAAAGGTTTTTTCATATAAAGGTTTTGTTTATTTTTAATCCATAAAAATATATATAATTTTTACGGAGAAGAACAAGCTAAGTTATCCATGATCTTCTTCGAATAATTAAGCCATTTCTTAATAATGTATTCCTCCACGTCCTTTTCATTCTCCAAGTACATTGCACAATGCCTCAACATAGTAAGTTGGGAACTTCCGGTTCTTTTTTAAGAAGTGCATGATGACTTGTGTCTCGTCTCTGCACAACTGGTCTCCCAAAACATTGTAATCATGAGATGTAATGAGATTGTTTGAAGGAGAAGGAGAGAGGGATTGATTAATGTTTCTTCGTATGCAAGTTTCCATATGGCTCTTATTCTTGATTTTCAAGGTGGTTCTTTTTACGCAAGTTAAGTTATTGAGGAGCTTCTTCAAACAGTTCAACCCTTTAGAAGTAATGTATGCCTCACTTCCTTTTCATCCCTTCCAAATACATTGCACAACGCCTTAACGTAGTATGGTGGGAACTTACCTTTCAGTTTCAAGAAGTATATGATGTTTCGTGTCTCTTCTTTGCATAATTCATTTGACACCTCAAAATTAGGTATTTCGGGTTTTTTTGAAGGAGAGAGCGACCCCGCAATGTTTTTTCTTATGCAAGTTTCCAAAGGGCTCTGCTTGGCTAAGGAGATAGCAAAAATTGAGAGAACGACTACGACAAAGACGATGGTGCTCATGGAGGTCTTCATTATTGCTTCTGATATATCTTGGTGATATAAGATAAATAAATGCATGAACATATATATATATATGTTATATATTAGATGAAACTGTAAATTGTCAAGGGTTGAACCTTTTTTCGCATTAACTTCATGTTCCATAAGTTTGAACTAGACATCAGTTTAGTTTCATTAGGAGCTTTTGATATTAGTCTGAATTTGAAGACATTTTTTTAATTATGATTCAATTGAAATTTAATATTCGCATTGGCTTCACAGAAATGGTTGGAATCAGGGCAGAGAGCTGAGGTAATATTAATCTCATAAAATGGCATTCAAGAATAGCAGTACAAGAGAGAACTACTAGTTTGGAACATATAATTAGGGCTGGACATTTTATCCGTTAAATTTGTTTTGCTTCGTTATTTGTATTAGTTTTATCAGAAAATCTCAGATATCTATAAGTTAGCAAATCAAAACAAAGTATTACTCACAATACTTTTCATAGTCAATCACCTAGTGAGTGTGAAAAGAGGCCGTTCTAGGAAAATTAATACAAGCCTATATTTTAGTTAACCACAATGAACACAATAGAGAACTAAGTTCTACATGAAAATGAAGCTGTGTTATGCATGTTGTCTCGGTTTACATAAAAAATCGGTTGGTTCAAGACATCATGTTCACCTTCTGATAAAGTAAACCCGACATATAATAACTATGAGTGGTTCAAGGTTTAAAATGGCCATCAACTCAAACATGGTGAATTTTTCGCAAACACTCTCGATAAGTCTGTTTAGTCTAAAAACCCATTGTCTTTTATAAAATGTGAACAAATATGACATGGGTCACAGCCCAAAACAATTGTCAAATAAACGAAAAAGAAGCTTTCCACATCGGACAACACCAACAAATTTGAGGAGTATATATATGTTTCTACACTTAAACTTGTTCAAAGACTTGTGAGAGAGAGAGAGAGAGAGATGGCTTGGCCCCATGCGCGCGCCGCCGCTGTTCGGCTCGGCTCGGTGGGCGTGGATTTGGGCTTGGGCTTGGACTTGGGTAGAGGACCTCTGGCAATAAGAAAAAAAATTGGACCAAATTAAGCTCAACGCTTTGCCATTAAATTCCAAAAAACAGCAAGACAAGGTGTTGAGGAATAAGGGGTCGATTGGTTGGTGATGTAGTTTTAGTTTCTTTGCTCTAGAAAATTGGTTGTGAGTTTTCTGCTTTAGCTTTAATTTTTTTCTGTGGATTTATTTTCCAAGCACTTAATAAAAGTTGTAGAAAAATTGCTTTGGAAAACTAACATATTTCCTTTTCTATTTATTTTTTTGCTTTAGCTTTATTTTTTAAACTAAAGCAGGTTTGCTTTATGAAAATGCTTTAGAAAGAAAAACGGCTGTCTAAAGCAACTATAGTCGTTGCCAATCAACCCCTAAGTTTCGCAACCTAACTTCCCTCGATCTCCGCGAGATTCTCGCTTACGTGCAGCAGTTGTTGCGGAAAGTGGACCTCTAGGTTCACTAAACAGTATTATTTAATTATTATATATTCAGTATCTTTTAAAAATGAAACAAAATATTAACGAGTTATATTATGTTTATAAAATTAAAAGATAAAAATTAATAAAAATAATAGTAGTTGCCAACAAAAAAATTTAAAAATATATATTTTTAATACCGTTAACAAAACCTTAAACCCTCGGGTAAATTCTCAACCCTTGGATTAATAAACCGTAGGATTTATGATTAATCCAAGGGTTTAGAGTTTACCCAAGGATTTAGGGTTTATGATTTAGGGTTTCAGGTTTAGGGTTTAGTGTTTTGCTGACGGTATTCAATATATTTTTAGAAAAGTCAAGGATTTAAGGTTTACATATAAGTTTTAAGATTTAAGATTTAGTGTTTTGATAATAGAATTAAAAAATTTTAACTTTTTTTGCAACTACTATTATTTTTATTTATTTTTATCATTAAAATTTTTAAATATAATATAATTCGATAATATTTTCTTTCATTTTTTAAAAGATATTTAATATAAAATAACGTAATCCTATTGGTTGGTAAATCTAAAAATTCACCCTAAAAGGTGAATCCAAGAATTATTCTTCTCTTTCTCTTTAAAAATCGTCTCTCTTCCTAATTCATTTTTAATGTTTACAAACACAAAAAAACAGCCCTCTCCCTACGTAAATCCTTGAGAGTGTTTCGTATAACTTAGTTCGTTAGGACATTTCACGAGTGAATTGTGAATCATCGCTATGGTTTTATCCTGGAACTCTATATTCATACAATATCATCTCACTAAGAAATGAATATTTAAAGTTAAAAAAAAAAGATTATATCTCGACTCAATATCTTATCATTCGTCTTTTAAAATCGTCTATCTTTGGATCTGGGCTTTTGGTTTACGAACATATTCCGTTTGGGCCAATTCTTGATGGGCCTGAGGTTTGGAGAATAAGTTGTTGAAGCCCGTTAGTCTCAAGTTGTAAGCTGGAGGTTCCGTTAGGTTGTTATAACGACTTTCCAGCTCAGCGTCTTCTTCCTACGATCAAATCTATTAACAGAGGAGATCAAGAAAGAGCAATCACAAGAGATAGAGCATCATAGAAGGAGAAAGAGTTCTACCAGGCGTGGTTGATCGGAGACTGGATTCGGCGATACTCCGGTGATTCCACGCATCGGTTCCGATTCCCTGTGGTGTATTTCGGAGGTAACTTTGCTGTGTTTTCTCGTTGTAGAGATTGCCGTTTACCGGAACTTGTGTAACTCTGAATCTAGTGATTGTTGAGGGCGAAGCTCCCTCCCCGGTGAGTAGGAAACGAACGCCGGGTTACCAAAGCTTTGTGTGCTCCGTATCGTTTTGGTTAACCTGAAAATCACATACTCAAACGTATAAGAACTTGAATCGTAAAAGAATAAATCAACTAAGCAGTCAAGAATATAAAGAAATCGATCAACAAGTGGTATCAGAGCCACATGTTTGTTTGTTGCTTGTGGTGTGTGTGCTGTGTATACAGGATTCAAGAGATGGGAGGTTACTCGATGGAACCTACTCATGGTCGATTCAAGATGGACATACTCAAACGTATAAGAACTTGAATCGTAAAAGAATAAATCAACTAAGCAGTCAAGAATATAAAGAAATCGATCAACAAGTGGTATCAGAGCCACATGTTTGTTTGTTGCTTGTGGTGTGTGTGCTGTGTATACAGGATTCAAGAGATGGGAGGTTACTCGATGGAACCTACTCATGGTCGATTCAAGATGGACACGTTTGATGGTAAAGGAGACTTCGGAATGTGGAAGTATAAACTTCTTGGAAAGTTGGAGATACATGGGTTAGCATCAGCTCTTGACGAAGATGCCACTCTGTATAAGGATCCAGGAAAACAGGAAGAAGGAGCTGATCCAGTCCTGGATCCCGATAAGGTTGCGAAGGACACACGAGTAAAGAATCTTATGGGAACTTGTCTAAGTGATATGATTCTAAGGAAGGTTATGCATGAGAAAACAGCTTTGGGAATGTGGAAAGCTCTGGAGCGTGACTATCAAACTAAGTCATTGCCTAATCGAATCTATCTTAAACAACAGTTTGCAGGTTTTAAGATGGAAGAAGGGAAGAGTATTGAGGAGAATATGGACTACTTCTTGAAGCTGATAGGATATCTTGCTAGTCTAAACATCACAATAAGTGATGAAGACCAGGCCATACAGCTGTTAACCAGTCTGCCGCCTCAATATGAAGCTCTCGTTCACACGTTGAAGTATGGTACTGGAAAAGACACCCTCACCGTGTTGGAAGTGATAATGTCAGCTTATGCTAAGGAGATTGAGCTAAAACAGAAAGGCTTATTGAGTAAAGGGAAGGCCAGTTCTGAAGGTCTGTACGTTGAGTCAAGAGGTAGATCAAATAAGAGGCAAGATAGAGGGAGTGGTCAGTCTTACAGAAACAGATCCAAATCTAAAGATGGGAAGTTCAAGTCTAAGCCTAGAGCTAATAAAGATGGCAAGACAGCGTGTTTCATTTGCGGGAAAGATGGACACTGGAAACGTGAGTGCCCCCAACGGAGTCACAAACCACAAGGCTCAAATGACTCAGCTAACTCAGTGTCAACTTCTAGACAACAGCCGTTGGTACTCACTGTGAGTATTAAGGATACTAAGAGTGAATGGGCTTGGATTCAGGGTGTTCTTTTCACATCACACCTCAGAGAGATGTATTGTTTGATTTCAGAGAATTTAATGGAGGAAAGGTGTTGATGGCTAACAATACTCAATGTGATGTTAAGGGAATTGGTAAAGTCAAGATTATAAATCCAGATGGTAATGAGGTTGTTCTCACAGAGGTGCGGTACATGCCAAACATGAGCAGAAACCTGGTCTCTTATGGTATGTTAGAAAAGGCAGGCTGTCACTACAAGGGTGAAGGATTCAAGGTTGATTTCTACAAAGGTGACATTAAGGTTCTCTCAGGAAACTACAAGGATGGATTATACTATCTACAAGGTGTTGTTTCTAAAGCTGAGGTTAACATTGGAAAAGCTGAGCCTAACATGACAGACGTATGGCATTCTAGACTTGGACATATGAGTGTCTCAAACATGAATGTGCTGATCAAGAAAGGGTATCTAAAGATCAAAGAAGTTGAAGACTTAAAGTTCTGCGAAAGTTGCGTGTTAGGAAAGTCTCACAAGCAGAGTTTTGGGACAGCTAAGCACACAACTAAGAACATTCTTGACTACGTTCACTCAGATTTATGGGGTTCACCGTCAACTCCTGAGAGCCTTGGAGGGTGCAAGTATTTCGTGAGATTTATTGATGACTACTCTAAGAAGGTTTGGGTCTATTTTCTAAGATCTAAGGATGAAGCATTTGAGAGATTCCGAGAATGGAAATTAGAAGTTGAGAACCAAACAGGAAAGAAGCTCAAGTGTTTGAGGACTGATAATGGGTTAGAGTTCTGTAATCTGAGGTTTGATCAGTTATGTAAGGAATCAGGGGTTAAGAGGCATCGAACGTGCACCTATACGCCTCAACAGAATGGAGTGTCTGAGCGCATGAACATGACTATCATGGACAAGGTGAGAAGTATGTTAGCAGAAACTGGTTTGGGACCTGAGTTTTGGGCAGAGGCCACGTCAACAGTTGTATACTTGATCAACAGGACTCCTGGATCAAGTATTAATTTTGAACTACCCGAAGAAAGGTGGACAGGGAATAAGGTTGATCTGTCGAACTTGAGAAGGTTTGGGTGTTCTGCATTTGTTCATCGGGTTCAAGAAAAGACGAGTCCAAGAGCAGTGAAAGGCGTGTTTGTTGGTTATCCGTTTGGGGTTAAAGGCTATAGAGTGTGGATTCGGGATGAAGGAAAGTGTACAACAAGTCAAAATGTTGTTTTCCATGAACATGAAGTCTACAATGATATCTTAAGTGACACAGTCTCTAACGAAAGGGCTACGGATTTGGTTAATGAGAACATCAAAGGGAAGGGCAAGCGTGTAAGCTTTAGTGATGATCTGATAAAAGGGCCTACAGCTAGTGGTTTTGAAATCGGAGAGACTTCAGGCTCAGGTGGAGATCATTCTTTTGAGTCAAGCTCAGAAAGCGAAGAAGGTGGACCAGATTCTGAGGGTGAGATTGAGTCTGAACAGGAAGATGGTGGTATTGTGGTCAGTTCAGGTAATAGTTCTCTGGATGGCTACATATTAGCTCATGACAGAAGCAGAAGAAAGAATGTGAGGCCTCCATCACGGTTTGATGATGCTAATCTAGTAGCATATGCACTAAGTGCTGCTGAAGAGTTAGAGATTGATGAACCTAAGACCTACGAAGAAGCTATGAAGAGTCGAGAAAGGAAGTTCTGGGATGCTGCTGCTAAAGAGGAGTTCTTGTATTTGGAGAAGAATAGAACTTGGGATTTGATTGAAAGACCTAAAGATCAGAAACCAGTGGGTTGCAGATGGATCTTCAAGCTTAAACCTGGTATTCCAGGAGTGGAAGACAGAAGATTCAAAGGAATAGTAGTGGCTAAGGGATATTCCCAGAAGGAAGGAGTTGATTACAACGAGATTTTCTCTCCAGTTGTAAAGCACATTGCAATTCGTCTTATTCTGTCACTAGTGGTGAATCGTGATTTCGACTTAGAGCAGATGGATGTTAAGACAGCATTTCTACATGGTGATTTAGAGGAAAGGATACTTATGGAGCAGCCTGAAGTTTTCGTGAAAAAAGGAGATGAGAATAAAGTCTGTCTTCTTAGGAAATCGCTATATGGTCTGAAACAATCCCCAAGGCAGTGGAATCTAAGGTTTGATGGGTTTATGAAAAAACTGAGGTTTATCAGAAGTGAGTTCGATTCATGTGTCTACATGAAGGATGTAAATTCCGATAAAGCCATCTACCTACTGTTACACGTAGATGACATGCTTATAGCGTCAGGAAGTAAGGCTGCTATTAAGGCTCTAAAGGAAAGTTTGAGCTCCGAGTTCGAGATGAAGGACTTAGGAGGTGCATCTAGGATTCTTGGTATGGATATTAATCGAGACAGACAGAAGGGTGTTCTAAAGCTATCACAGGCTAAATATCTTGAGAAGATTCTAAAGACTTTCGGGATGTTTGAAGCTAAGTCAGTGGTCACTCCTACAGCTTCACATTTCAGGTTGAAGAGTTTGCATCCTAAAGACAGAGCTGAGGAGTATGAGCATATGAAGGATGTGCCATATGCAAGTGTTGTTGGGAGCCTAATGTACGCTATGATAGGGTCAAGACCTGATCTAGGTTTTGCAGTGGGATTGATTAGCCGGTTCATGTCTCATCCGAGCAGAGATCATTGGGAGGCTGTTAAGTGGGTTCTAAGATACGTAGCAGGGGCCTATGAGAAGTGTTTAACATTTGAAAAAGGTACAGAGTTCAGAGTTGAGGGGTTTTCAGATTCTGACTATGCTACGGATCTTGATAAGAGAAGATCAGTCTCCGGTATTGTGTTTCAAGTTGGTGGTAATACAGTATCTTGGAAATCGGGATTACAGTCAGTGGTAGCTTTATCCACCACTGAAGCTGAGTTCATGGCTATGACTTTAGCAGTTAAAGAAGCAATTCGGTTGAAAGGGTTTATTACTGAGCTAGGCTATTCACAAGACAGTATAAGGATACACTGTGATTCTCAGAGTGCTATTGCCATATCTAAGAATGCAGTTCATCATGAAAGGACAAAGCATATGGATACTCAGTTCAACTTATCAGAGATATTGTTTCTAAAGGAGTGGTAAACCTAGCAAAGATTCATACATCTAAGAACCCGGCAGATTTTCTAACTAAGTGTGTACCTGGCACGAAGTTTCAGTTATGCTGTGAGGTTCTGAAGATTTGCTGAAAAGGATAGTGGCTCCGGGTAACTCCAGGTGGCGTCTCAGGTGTGCAGAAACAAGTAAGAAGGTGTTAGTATTTTTATCTAAAGATTTACAGATAAAGATAAACACAAGAAGAGTGGAGTTACCCGTAGAGAGAAAGTGAGATCCTGAGGTCTCTCGTCTTCGGTGATTGTCTGGATTAGACCAGAAAGCTTGTCGGCAGAAACGAGAGAGAAAGGACAGAAGAGCTTTAGCGTTTGTTTTCTCGATATGTCCGAAACAAAAGAGGTGGAGATTTGTGGATCTGGGCTTTTGGTTTACGAACATATTCCGTTTGGGCCAATTCTTGATGGGCCTGAGGTTTGGAGAATAAGTTGTTGAAGCCCGTTAGTCTCAAGTTGTAAGCTGGAGGTTCCGTTAGGTTGTTATAACGACTTTCCAGCTCAGCGTCTTCTTCCTACGATCAAATCTATTAACAAAGGAGATCAAGAAAGAGCAATCACAAGAGATAGAGAATCAGAGAAGGAGAAAGAGTTCTACCAGGCGTGGTTGATCGGAGACTGGAGTCGGCGATACTCCGGTGATTCCACGCATCGGTTCCGATTACCCGTGGTGTATTTCGGAGGTAACTTTGCTGTGTTTTCTCGTTGTAGAGATTGCCGTTTACCGGAACTTGTGTAACTCTGAATCTAGTGATTGTTGAGGGCGAAGCTCCCTCCCCGGTGAGTAGGAAACGAACACCGGGTTACCAAAGCTTTGTGTGCTCCGTATCGTTTTGGTTAACCTGAAAATCACATACTCAAACGTATAAGAACTTGAATCGTAAAAGAATAAATCAACTAAGCAGTCAAGAATATAAAGAAATCGATCAACACTATCATTAACTTTATTTTTTGTTATATCGTATATGTTAATCCGGTTTTCCGACTTCAACACACATAACTTACGGAAATGTCCTAGGGTACAGGGAGCCGAGTCAGAAAATGCAACCCCAGACATCGATTTTATCCCGTCGCCGGCGACTCAGGGTTCTGGTTATACAAAATTTTGCATTTTTAGACTCGGCTCTTAATGGCCGTCCGATTTTTTTCTATTGCTATCTACCATTGGATGGATATAAGACGAGTTCATTTAGATTTAAAATTTTATAATAACGCCACGTCACCATCCTAAGAACTGTCCAGAAACAAAAAAATGGAGTCAAAAAGATGATCGAACTCTCCAGAAACTCATCTCCTATATAAACACCCCTCCTCTAAAACACACTTCATTGTTCGCATCTTCAAGAAACTCATCATCATCTCTGAGATATCAAGTTGAAACCAACAAGCGACGATGCCGAGCAGATACCCAGGAGCCGTGACGCAAGACTGGGAGCCAGTGGTGCTCCACAAAACCAAGCCAAAGAGCCAAGACCTCCGTGATCCCAAGGCGGTTAACGCGGCTCTCAGAAGCGGCTTAGCTGTTCAGACGGTAAAGAAATTCGACGCCGGTTCGAACAAGAAGGGGAAATCGACGGCGGTGCCGGTGATCAACACGAAGAAGCTGGAGGAAGAGACGGAACCGTCGGCGATGGATAGGGTGAAAGCGGAGGTGAGGCTAGCGATACAGAAAGCTCGGTTGGAGAAGAAGATGTCACAAGCGGATCTAGCGAAACAGATCAACGAGCGGACACAGGTGGTTCAAGAATACGAAAACGGGAAAGCTGTTCCTAACCAAGCCGTGCTTGCCAAGATGGAAAAGGTTCTAGGTGTTAAACTCAGGGGTAAACATGTTAAATAATTCAAAAACGATGCCGTATCTGGTTTCTTTTATTTCTTGGATGCACATCTAATTTCGTTTTCTCTCATCTTGTGAAAATAAATAAAAACGCTTTTTCGTACTTAAACGACATCGCAAACGATAGTTAAATTTAAAAAGAAATGGGTTTGTTCTGTTTGATTTACTTGAATTTCTTCATACATGAGTCATACATGTTCAAATATTTCTTCTTTGTATGTGACAAAATGAAAAAGCCCACGCTATTTAAAACAAAGTGTTTTTAGCGACTGGGGAGGTCACTTGGTCTTATAGAACTATGGGTTTATGATTCAGAACTTATTGGTTATCAGATGGATTTAAAACGAATCAAGAAATGTGTAAAGTTACTGACTTCCGGGAGTATAGTCGGTCAGATGTAGTAGCATACTTTGTTTCTAAGAGGAAGTCCAAACTAGACACAATTAGTACTTGTAACATGATTGGATTTTCTTAGTTACATTGAAAACAACAATACATGTTTGAATGTTTTTAGTTACATTTAAAACATCGATACGTAACCAGAAAGAATGCTCAAACAATTTGATAAGTAAGAGTTTAAAGCTTTATTTCAAATTTGCTACCGTTTAAGAGACGAAACCATTTACGAAACAGTGGAACATATATCTTACTGAAACCACACTGATAACGATAGAAAATAAAAGGTGTAACGATCTCGTGGCAACCGTGCTCATTTTAATATATACAAAGGATGAGAAAGAGAGATGAGCTGAATGGCAGAGAATATTTTGGGTATTACATTGACCCGTTCAGTTGACAGTAGTCTTAGACCAATATTATCAATGAGACTTTTCCTAAGGTTCTTAGGATTGTTTATTGTTATTTTTAACTTAAGAGACATTGTTAAGAGACTTCACTAAAAATGAAGATTATTGGTGGGACATTGTTAAGAGACTTCACTAAAAATGAAGATTATTGGTGGGACATTTGCTTGGTTCTTAGATTATAATTTTTTTTTTAATAATTAGCATATAAAATGGTGTTGAAAAGAAAACATATAACAATTTAAATTTTATACATAATAAGAGAAACAAATTTATTCATTTAATAGAAAATTACAAAACATTATATTACATTCCATACTTAAAAAAAAAAAACATAAAAACTTCATAAATAAAAGCATACAAACTTCATAAATAAAAGCAAACACACATTTTATTGAAATCATAGAAACTTAAAAATCATATGTTATTTGGAAGATATCCAAATTTATCTCATATATTTTCAATCAAATCGTTTTTTAATTGTTCATGGGCTTGTCTATTCCGAACGCTGATTCGACGATCAATTGTATTTCCGAGATTCGAAGGCATAGTGACGGAAAACGTACCCACATCTTCGCTTTCTTGAAATTCAAAAACGTCATACTGAGTGTACGAATATCGTTAATCTGCGACAATCATATTATGGAGTATGATGCATGCTCTCATGATATTTGATATTTTTTCTTTATCCCATAACTTAGATGGATTTTTCACAACGGCAAATCTAGCTTGCAAGACACCAAATGCACGCTCAACATCTTTTCGAACAGATTCTTGTGTTTTAGCAAATAATGAAGGTTTCTCACCTTGTGGTAGTCAGATAGATTGAATGAAAGTCGCCCATTTTGGATATATACCATCTGTGAGATAATAAGCCAAATTGTACTCCCTTCCGTTCACATAGAAGTTAACTTCTGGCGCGATTCTGTTAATAATATCATCAAAAACAGGGGATCGATCAAGAATATTAAGATCGTCCATAGTACCTGGAGCTCCAAAAAATGCGTGCCATATCCATAGGTCATAAGAAGCTACCGCCTCCAATACAATTGTCGGTTTTCCGGTTCCTCGTGAATACATTCCTTTCCAAGCCGTGGGGCAATTCTTCCACTCCCAATGCATACAGTCGATGCTTCCAATCATCCCAGGGAACCCACGTTGTTCTCCGATATAGAGTAGTCTTTCCAAATCCTCCTGTGTGGGACGTCAAAGGTATTCATCGCCATACGCACTAATTATACCCGCGGTAAATTTGTGCAAACATTTTCGAGCGGTTGTTTCAGCAAGTCGGATATATTCGTCAACTGTATCAGCT
This sequence comes from Eruca vesicaria subsp. sativa, assembly GCA_932364175.1. Classification (NCBI taxonomy): domain Eukaryota; kingdom Viridiplantae; phylum Streptophyta; class Magnoliopsida; order Brassicales; family Brassicaceae; genus Eruca; species Eruca vesicaria. Next base: position 227,027 of record CAKOAT010574042.1, read on the forward strand.
CCACCACCATATGCCAATTGTCGAATTGCTGCAGTACATTTTTGTAGGGGTAATAGACCAGGCCGTCCTGTTGCATCTTCTCTTTGTTGAAAATACGGTTCTTCCGTGGACATACGATTCACAATACGCAGGAACAACGGTTTGTTCATTCGAAACCGTCACCGGAATAGTTGGGGTGTGTATGTTGGAGTCTCGCTAAAGTAGTCATCCCATAGCATCTGGTGGCCTTCTTCTCAGTTTCTCTCAATAAAAATACGTGGTTTTCGAACTTTTGGTTCTGGAATAGGATCATCATTTTCAGAAAAATCATCGAAAAGGGAATCAAATACATCATCTCTATGGTAGTGAAAATGAGAAGAAGATGCCATTGAGAGTTTTTAAAAAAAAAAAATAGAATCGGTGAAAAGAGGAGAAGATTTAATGGAAGAGACGAGAAGTTGATTTTATGCAAGAGAGGAGGAGTTGTTTTATAAGACTGAGCCAAAGGTATCTCGTGATACATGTCACAAGCATAATAGCATTTTGCTCTTGTGATGGTTTTTTGGTTTTGGTAGTACACATTGTCACGAGCAAAATAGAAGTTTCTCACGAGCATACTAAATATTACAATCCATGTCAAGAGATAAACATACACATTACAATCCTTGCCCAAAAAAAAAAAAACAACATTGTCAAAAACGATCAACTAAAACAATTAAAACAACAACACCAGCACCCCTACATCACTGAAAAACGATCACCACACCAAGTACAACTAAAACAATGAGCATCACCGTAATGAAAACTTCGAACCCATTGTGAAAACAAGATTTCTTCTTTCCTAATTCACTAACCAACTTCTCAAGCCTAATCACCTTCTCCTCCGTCTCAATGTCGCTCATAGAGAAAAGACTATCTACCTTTTGCTCCAACTGAAGTATGTGTTTATTCTTGGCCCTCATTTCCTCCATGACCGCGACATCCCACCATTTCCAGATATGGCATTCACCATCATCAACATGCTCGCATGTGTAGAATCTTCTTCCTGGATCGTTTCTTGTGTAGGATGTAGCTATAAGAGGCTGACCACCACAGTAACACGCCTGAGGGAAACCAAACTCAACCTCCGGTTGCGGAGGGTACCGAGCCGTGTCACCGTTGTTGAAGCTCAACTCAGCTTGGTCCCGACGAATAAGCTGTTCCGTCTCACTGTACCCACTGTCATCACCACCATACACCTATGAGTCTGAAGGCTGGCTGTAGCTATATCGACCCATTTAAAATTAACCTGCAAAAAAATGTTACAACAATGTGAGTAAGTTGTTTAATTAAACGTGATAATGTCAAAAAATAAAGCAGGAAAATAAAGCACAAAAAGAGAGAAATTGAAACAACATTTTTCCATAAATATAAAGCTCAAACCGGAAATACATAAATGCATTAATTTAAAAGTACGGAACAGAGAACATGTAATTTAGAAAGCAACAACCAGAAAGCAACAACCAGAGATACATAAATTTAAAGACATTTTCAGATAATGGCAAGTAGCTTATTCTTGACAACTTCCTCAGCCTCAGTTAGTGGTTCTTTCTTTGCTAGGAGTGTGTCTAGAATAGCAAGTTTTGAAAGTTTCTCTTGCATCATAAGACTTTCTTTCTTCAATTCCCAAGCCGTGGTATACTCAGCAACAGACTTTCCTTTCCCATTATTCCTTTTAACTTTTGCAGCCTTGATACCTTCAGGACGGACGTCATGATCACCAACCGTGGTGCTTGAAGTTTGTGAACATGCCTCTCCAGACTTACGCTTTGAACTACCACTTGGTTTAGGAGTGTTAAGGCTGAGCCATTTTTGCTCAAACCTTAACACACACCAAGCATGCTCGAGATTGAATTTCGTGTTGTGATCAGCAAAAAAAATTTCATGAGCCACCTTGAGAACATCATTGTCGTGCTGACCAGAACCATTCTTTCTCTCTGCTGCCGCATATGCACCACAGAATTTGTTGGTGTAGTCATTGATCTTGTGCCACCTCTGCTTACAATGGAGATGCTCTCTTGGACCACCATTCTCTTGAGCATGTGGACTTAAAGCATAACACTCAGCTACTCTTTTCCAAAACGTCCCTGATTTTTGATCATTACCAATAATAACATCTTTAGATGTGTTTAGCCACACACTTATCAAGACCTCATCATCAGCCGGAGTCCATTTCCTCCTCTCTTTCGAGGCAACTGGTGGGTCTTCACGAACATGTGGAGGGTTGGGTTCCACAGGTGGAGGGTTGGGTGGCTGTGAACTAAAAGAAGGCATCTCGGTTGCTCCGAAGTTTAGAGTAGGAGGCTGTTAAAAGGAGGCATCTCATAGCGAAAGTTCTGGTTGTGGAGAAGGCCGACATAGCTAGGAGATTGAGAATATGGATTCAATGTATTCCTTGAATCCATTTCGATTAGAAGAACGAGAAAAGAGATAAAGAGAAAAAAGAGAGAAAAAGATTGATATGAAAGCTTGAATGAAAGCTTGAATGAAAGGTTCGTGGGGTTTAATAGGTGAACAAGGAAGTTATAATAAGTGTAAAACGTGTAAATACCTAACCACCTTCTACACACTATAGAAGCTTGTTGGGGGTTTGATAGGTCAAAAAGGAAGATGTAATAACTATCAAACATAAAGAACTAACCATAAACTACTCAAGTCTAATCAGAACTTATTACAAGCGAAAAGTAATCAAGTAACTAAATTTCAATTGGTTACAAACATCTTCTAACTAAAAACCAAACTAACTAGAACAATGACTACAACGTTTTTAAAATTATCTTTATCGATCATCTTCTAACTAAAAACCAAACTAACTAAAACACTTATTAGGTCACAATTCGCAGAATGGTTACTCTTAAACAACTCAAGTCGATAACAACAAGTTTCTAATAATCACCAGTACTCATCAGGAAGAGGAATCCAAAACATTGCCTTCGTATAACTAAAGTAAAGCTACACTAAGTTTCAATTACATTAACTCAGAAACAAACCAGACATACAATCCGTCACTTACCAAGCAAACAATCAATCGCAGAATATAAAATTAATCGAACGAAGAATATTCATCAATAGAACAAATACTTCAGAAACAAACCAATCAAACACAGAGAGATAGATATAAGTCATTCATCTAGATCGAAAACGGAGGGCAGAGAAAGAAGACATACTTGTGTTGATTGAGCAAGTATAGAAGTCGGGGCCCAAATTGAGACCGATACTCGACAAACCTTGATCAAACACCAAGCATGCAAAAAAAGAATCAAACAAAATAGGTGAAAATTATACCAGAGAATACACGATAGAAATTAGGTCAGAGAACGAACCTGGTGTAGATTTGATGCGGCGGTGAAGCTTCGGATTAAACCAGAGATCGATCTCGATTTCTTCTGTCACGAAATCGCATGTCTCGCGAGAGAGAAGAGGGAGACGATGAGAATGAAACGGAGACCAAAAGTCTACTTTCCTCTACCTTTTCACGGAGCCTATCGCGGAGTGACACGTCGCGCTAAGGAATGCGGCCCAAAACTTCTTAATTAGCCAACGTCTCCTCTATTTATCGTGTATTCTGATTTATTTTTGGGCTGAAAATGGGTTGGAGACGAGGCTAAGAAGCCCCGATAATCTTGGTCTAGAATCTAAGAGAGTCCTTTCCTGGACAGCCTGGCAAGAGCTTGCTTAGCTATATCAAACCGGGCTTGGTGCTTCTCGCAGCAGATCGGAGGACAGAAAGGATGCTCCGGTTTGATACGAAACTCTGGGCGGAGCGACCTTGTATCAGAGCCACTGTTCATGCATCTCGACGTTCATATGGTAGGTAGACCTTATCCTCATGAGACTTAAGTTCCAGTTCAAGGCGGGCTTGACGCTCACACATTCTCGTTGAGCATGATCAAGAAGCCTCATGAGCTCGGCTTCATTAAGTTCATCCGCAACTCTGGACGCCGACAGAGAATTCTGCATTCCTTTCACTTCTGCAAGAAGGGCAGGCAAGACATGATGCCTCTAACTTTTTGAGACACTCGTCTCGCCCCTTCAACCGAGCTTCACTAGCTCCGGACTGAACTTCCAGCTCAGATGAACGCCGAGTTACTTCTTCCCCCCCCTTTTCCCGCACTATTCTTAGTGCAATACAATCACCGTTGGCGAGAAATTCACAACTCTCACCTTCTCCTTCTCAGCATTGAGAATACGATCATAGGATGAGTAGATTTTGATTCACCAGACTCGTTTTCTAAAAAGAAAAGAAAAGCATTAACCAAGCAAACGGCATAGCTACGACAAACGATTTAAACAAAACCATGCTTAAATTGTTATATTCGGGTTTATTATATGCTTCAACTTAAAACAATTGGTGATAAGTAGACTGGCCCTAAATTTTATATATTACCTAAGGTCCTTTTGATTTGACTTATTCTTGGGTTCAACCTCTAGGTTCACCATACAATAGAATTGCATTATTTCATATTTGATATCTTTTAAAAAGGGAAAAAAAATCTTATTAATTTATATTATACTTTTAAAAATAAAAATACAAAAATGAATAAAAATAATAATAATTAATAAAAACGAAAACAATTCTTTTTAAAGAAAATATTTTAACATTAAACCCTAAACTCTAATCCTAAACCTAAACCCCTGGGTAAATCATAAAATTTTGGATAAATCTTATAGTGTTTTAAAAATTTAGTGTTTATGATTTATCCAAGGGTTTAGGGTTTAGGATTAGAGTTTAGGATTTAGTGTTTATGCTTTATCCAAGGGTTTGGGCTTTAGGATTAGAGTTTATGGTTTAGTGTTTAGTGTTAAAATAACTTTTTTAAAAGAATTTTCTTATAAAGGTTATCCAAAGGTTTATGATTTACCCAAGGGTTTAGGGTTTAGGATTAGAGTTTAGGGTTTAGTGTAAAATATTTTTTTTAATTATTTTCGTTTTTATTAATTTTTATTATTTTTATTTATTTATTTATTTTTATTTTTAAAAACATAATATAATTTAACAAGATTTTGTTTCCTTTTTAAAAAGATATCAAATATAAAATAATGCAATCTTATTGGATGGTGAATCTAGAGGTTCACCCTAGGGGGTGAACCCAAGAATAACTCCTTTGATTTCCTAATGTGGGATATATTATCCTTAATACCCCTCCTCGAGATGACGGCTCTTACCGGCCAGAATCTCGGAACTGTAAGACAGTTATACTCGGTCGAGCGAGTCAAATACGACAATTATACCTAGCCGAAAGGTTAAACACGACCTATATACCCGGTCGAAAGGGTAATTAATTAATTAGGAATTTATGGCTTTTTTTTAGGATCTAGGCTCTGATAGCATGTTAGATTTGGGTTTATTATGGGCTTCCAACTTAAAACCAATTGGTGATAAGTGGATTGGCCGTAACCCTTTATATATTACCTAAAGTCCCTTTGATTTCCTGATGTGAGATATATTATCCCTAATATACATGGCATTAGTCCGGCAGACGCTCTGATACAGGGTCGCTCCGCCCGGAGGTTTCGAGATTTAAGATTGGGTCACTAGACAAAAGAAAATGCTGATAAAGGTCAACACAAGCCAAACCATCCTCATCAAGATGGGAGTCCCTAGGAAAATTAAAAGATATGGCAAATTTTCTCAATCGAGAAGAGGGCACAACAAGAGGCATGACCTCCAAATCATTTCTAACCCTCTCAGGACTTTATGAGAAGACGGCCGATGTCGGGATCACCTATATGGAATACATGAAAATTGAGAAATATTATGGAGCTACTATTCAACAAGAATCGACCATAGCTATAGCCAACAAGAATTCATGTAACTTATCTATCGTAAAAGTCAAAGGTGAATAGCTCATAACATAACTCTCAACAAAAACATATATTTAGCAGTAATAATGCATTACTTCACCACTACTGCTAAATAGCTTTCATCACCATAAACAAAATTGATAACTTAAAACTGAAAACTGTGAAGCTTTTCTTTTAACAAGAATCACCAAAAGAACATATCAATAAACAGAAGCTTTCACCTTGGGAGAGATTCAAGATCTCAATGCAAATCCATGATAGGAGCCATTGAGTAACAAAAGAAACTGGGTAGCAAAACTGACTTGAGTGATTGCTCATTGGTACTGGTGGGAAAGATGTTCGGATTTTGGTTCATTTGTACTTTCATGTGATTAACGAAAAAGAGCTTGATGTAAACAGTTTAGATGATAGATACCATTGATACCACGAAACGGTTCAAATTACTTTTGTATATTGAAGCCCAAAAATTCAAAATTATATGTTGACAGTGGGATTTGAACCCACGCCCTTTCAGACCAAAATCTTAAACTAGCGCCTTAGACCAACTCGGCCATATCAAAGTTAGTTGCTATGATTTTTTTATTTGATATTATATACAACAAAGTTGTATTGTTCTCGACGAAGGTTTAGAAGAAGGCATAACACATTCTTTTAACCCAATGAAACCAATATCCACCTCTAAAAGAACCCAGTTTTTAATGCTCAAATCCATCAGCTTTACTCTAAGCTGATAAGAGATTCGAAACATTGACTTTCACAAATGGCAAAAGTTTGTTGGAAAATAAATTAAATAAAAACAAACAAACAAAAACACATGCTCCCCTGAACGTGCTTGAACGAGTGACCAAAACAAAAGGACAAATAGTATAACTAGATATGTGGACGGCGTTTAAATCTAGTGCTTTCTTCCCATGCTCCAAACACTTGAAAGATAAAAATAAGGAACGTAAAAAAAAAATTCTTAAGAAATGTAAATATTTTGAAGATAACATTCACCAAAACTTTTATAGAAATTCACCAAAACAAACAAAGGAGAAAGAGCAAAATGCACGTGAACGAAGGACCAGGCGACACGTAACTCCCGTGCGCATTGTGGATCAAATCCATATGCCCATATCTGATAACCAATTCTAAATTGCTGCCTGTCACACGCGTTAGGCTGCGCTTTCATTTTCTAGTTGCGAGTATGATTCCGAATGATTCTACTTGTCTATGAACCCTCAAATGATTTTTCCCCCAGCATATATATTTGGGGAATTAGAGCATATATACATAACCAACACATATATTAAGTTTGTGCACATAACATCTATAGGCTAGAGTATTATGTGTATTTTGTATAATATTACATTGACTATTCTTGTTCTATGACAATCGTCTGATCATATATACATTTCTCCTCTTTTTTTTGTTTTCTTTCTCCTTCCCAGTTTTATTTGATATGTATTTTTTATATCATATATATAATTCAATCAAATAATTTTGTTGAACAAAACATACAGATTTTTCTACACATGTTATGAGTTGAAATTTTTTTTAAAAAATTTTCTAAAAACTATATGATGAAAACTTATACTATACTATATCTGAAACATGATAAAATAGAATAGTACACATAATTTAATGTATATTTAAAACAAAATTTTGATAATACTTATAATATACTATTATATTTATCGCAATAGTATAACTCATCTTCCTTCTCATATTCCTCCTATCTTTCTCCCTCCCTCCATCTATCCCTCTTCTTCACCACAACTGAGTTATTCCCTTCTCCTTCCATGTATTTATTTTCCTCATTCCACTTTATATTTTTCTTTGTTACCTTACGTACTAACAATAATATTCATTCATCCATCACTGTCATATATATATTTCTTTCTGTCGTTGTCTATTACTAAAGTGATCTAAAAAAATGAACAAAATACTATTTAATATAGTCTCTTCCTTTTTCTCTCTCTTACTCTCATTTACTCTTTTGTCTTCTCACCTCTTCAATTTTCTATACTATTTAAATATAGTACAATATAATATATTATTTTTGTTTTTAATACGTTATATTCACACACACACACTATAGGGATAATAAAGTCAAATTGTGTCTAAATGATCCCTTCCAATAATTATTATTGTTTTATAGTTATATTTTTTATTTTTCACTTCCTTATGAATATACCCTATATATTTCCTTGTTTTTTTTGGTTAGCACACAAATAAGCCCTATTTGCAATCCGAGATGGCACAAATAAGCCCTATTTTCATAAATGAATAAATTATCCCTCAGAAAAAGAAACACTCAAGTAGTGGAGTGTGTGCATCGCCAGCAAGGTTGTACAGAACGTGTCTTCTAACTACTCGTTTCTCCGTCAGTGACCGGTGCGGACCATGTCAGTATACACGCGCGCGCGTCTGAAAATATCTCCACTCAATGGTCAATGGCTGGACCAATAACTTCCCACCAAAGGTAAGCAATTGACCTAACAAGGATTTGGGGCACCTGCGTCCGTACCACTTTAGAGCGAAACATAAACTCACCACGTTATCACATAATTGTACCTTTTCACTAATAACACTTACTACACAAATATAGTATTATCAGCGCTCTCTCCTTTGTTTACGTTACGGACAGCAAATATTTGAAGTGGGGGAGATATGTCTCCAAATAATTTTTAGGGCATTAAATACTTTTCTATTACACTATTAATTAAGAAATAAGTATTCAACTCACTTTTTAAAACTAATTAAAGTACCATATAAATTAGTAAATATAAAATATTATTTAAAAAGCAAAATAACTGAAAAAAAGACGTCGACTTTAACGATGTTATAAACAGCATCTATAAAACTATAAATCCTAAACTCTAGATCATAAACCTAAACTCAAAAATCAAACTCTAAAACCTAAACCTAAATCCTAAAAGAACAATGTTGATTTACTGATATTAACATTGTCAACTAAACTCTACACTTTAGATTATAAATTAAAATTCTAAATCTAAATCTACATCAAAAACCCAAATCCTAAATTCTAAATCAAAACCCTATATATTAAATCCAAACCCTAAACATTAAAGGATGATGTCATCATTAACGTTAGGATTTAGGTTTAGGATCTAAGATTTACAGTTTAGTGCAAATGTCGACTTCATTTTTTTAGGATTTCTGATTTGAGTTTAAAGTTTGAATTTAGGATCTAGGGTTTAGGTTTACAATTAGGTTTAAATTTAGAATCTAGAGTTTAGATGCCAACGTTAATATCGACGTCATTTTTTTCTTTCAGCTATTTTACTTTTTTTTTTAACTAAATCTTGATCCGCACACCGTACATGTTTTATTTTTTATTTTTTTCATCAATCTAAATAAAACGTGTGGATTTTTTGAACACTAAAATGTTTTAGGTTATACAAAAATAGTTATCAATATATTAATATAATTTGATGTTATATATAATCTAACTTTATAATAAATTTAAATTTTTGTAACAATTTAAAAACATTATTATGTAACAGTAATTAGGGCTGGGCATAAATGTTTGATACTCGGTTTGTACTCTCTACTTGACTCGGTTCGGTTTGAAAAAACAAGTATTTTCTCCATTCAAGTCGAGTAACAAGTAAACAGATTTTATTACTCGCAAGTACAAGTCAAGTATCAAATTCATATTTATTTTTAACTACTTGGTCTATTACTTGTTATCTTTTACTTGTTACTTGTCATATGTAATTTTTTTATTAAATACTTAGTATATATTTCATTAATTAATTAAAACTTATGTATTTTATAAGTGGCCACAATTATTTGTTACTTGCCTCATGTTCACTACTTGGTTAGTACACGATCCTTAAAGTTGAATACTTGTTTTGACTAAGATATATATCAAGTAGTCTATTTAAACTGCCTTTAATACAAACAAATACAAAATAATAAAATAAAAATAATTATTCAGCGTTGTTTGGTTTATTATTCGTTTTTGTCAATGAACAAAAATACATTTTCCTAAATAATAGTAAAACAATTCGTTTATATTTCAATTTGTATAAGTGAATCAAACATAAGTGATATATTTATATAAATGTTTTGGATTTATTTTATTTCTTAATATAATATATTTCAGGAATGATTTAAAATCAGAAAAAATAATGACAAAATGAAAACAATGACATATTATTTATATATAATAAATTTATTTACATTTAAATTTTAACTAATTATCAAATAATTTACCAATAGTACCAAGTAATTTGTAATTTTTTTACAAATAAAAAGTAATAAAACAAGACAAATAACTTGTCAGCCCATCAATTTTTCGCAAATACTTGAAATTGGAAGTACTCGTTTTTAACAAACCAAGTACAAGTCCAAAATTTGAATACTCGTACAAGTCAAACCGAGTACTAAGTATACCGAAAACACCAAGTATTCAGCTTGTTTCCACCCCTAACAGTAATATTTTTTATTTTTAAATTTTAAATATATGTGGAAATTAAATTAATTTAGACATACATAATAACAATTTTTAGGATATTTTTAAATTATTTTACATAATTTTGTTATAAATCAAAAATGAATATTTGTTTAATTATATTTCAAAAAAATCTAAAAGATCTTACAAAAATATTATTAGAATTTTCATTAAAATATTTTTGTATTTTAAATAAAATTAATGATATGAAAAGATATTACATAATGATGTTAAGTAAAATTTAATAAACATTCTAAGGATTGTCCAAATTAAAAAATCACACAAGAAATGAGTTATGACGTCTGTTTTAGTATAATAGATATTTTCTATTAAGTTGTTTCAAAAAAAAAAATTTCTTTTAAGTAATTTACATGGTAATTTGATAAGTGATAACATGGAGATGAATTTGACGGTTCATGTTAATTCAAGTATTGTTCATTGTAGTGGAGGTTGACAAAAGGTAAATCTAATAGATCGATAATAATAAGGGAAAATTGGAAAATTGAGACACTTTGAACTTTTATTTGTTCATATAGGACTTCTTATATTTTTGGCAATTCTGGACATGTTTTACCCTTTATTAATGAAAAAATAGTAAACTAATTTTGAAAAATAGAAAAAAATATGAGAAGGCTAGAAAACATAAGTATGACAACATATATGTTTAAGTTTTTATTTTTTAAAAGTGGAATCATATTTTATTTTATCTTCTAGCTACAGATAGAATACTCATTCTGGTTATCTACTCAGTTTAGAAATCGTATACTGGGTGTTCTTGCTAGATAGACCCGAGGTATGAAACGTAACATAACATTTCTTGTCTATTCTAACCAAGGTAGTATTGGTAACATTATAATCAAGGCATATGTCTTTGGTGTACGTGAAGCTAGATACCAATTTATAACCATAACTTATTGACATAGCTCATCCAGATTTTGTGCCATAACCAATTCTGTATGTTACCTTATGTGACGCTTGAGAAAGAATACGTTTCCCACCTTTTATACTGTGTTCTGCCTTAGGTAGTATACATATTCTAGGTAATCCGCAACATATGGAAACTTCCATATTCAGTTGAAGATGTTTCCTAAATATCTTAGAGAATATTTTGTCCACGGTTTTCTCTCTTCCTCATGATCTTTTTTTTTCTTCTGTTTCCTCTGTGTGTTCTACCTTCTTCATCAAAAAGCTTCATCTTTTTTTCTTATCAATACAAGATGGTTCTAATATATGTTAAATCTGGTGAATGGATGTCTAGTTGCAATGATAGATGAAGATTTCAGAAGACAATTATGTCAGAGAGAAGGCGGAATCGCCATGGGAGAGAGCTCGGCGGAGAAGATGATGTAAAACAAAATTAGGATTATCGATTTCCCCTCTAAACCATGTGTCCCGATTCTTGCTTTTTTTTTTTGTTTTTTTTTGTTTCTTTTTTTTGTTTCTTTTTTTTGTTTTTTTTTTGTTTTATTAATAATTTAAATTTATAATTCCACTTAATTGATTAATTTTAAGGATATTATGGTATTAATAGATTTGAAAATTCTATTTTTCCAAAAAAATCTTCTAAAAGTTTTGTAGTGACAAATCCAAGCTGAGAATGTCCTAATTTTCCAATTTTCCCTTATAATAATATGATCTTGTATTCTTTTTTTTTTCTGATCACTCGGATACCACTTGTCATTCTCGCTCTTTTAATTGAAAAGAAACTATATCGTATGGATTGGCTAACCCCATTTAGTGATCATGTGATTATTCATTGTTCAATTTGATTCGATTAAAAATGATAAATATACTAAGAAAAAGAAAAGTGAGAACATTATACAAATTAAAAAGGGAGCACTGTCTCTCACCGATTCGATCAGGTCATTGTCTCTTCAGTTGTGCCGAATTATGGACCATGCGTTGAAGCAATAAACAATTCAAACCATAATATTATTATAACATTCGTTTGTGTGGTTAACATTGACCCACGCCTCTTAGTTAAGGCCATTTTAATTTATCTAATATTGAACTGCGAATTTTTTCAAAGATCGCAATTAGATTTCGTGGTGGTTGCCTGAACAATAAAATAGTAATCCCTTTGATGCGTGTAATGTTGATTGAGACCAAGTAATCTTTAGCCATTGGTTATTTTGCTTATAATGTGGTGGAAACTGGAGCTGGGGGCTGTGGCTAATATTGCAACTGTGTGGATGACATTTGTGGTGGGGAATTGGAGCATGGATCTGAGAATTATCAATCGGAAGTGACAGAAGCATATGGTACTCTTAATATGCCATCCTCCAAAACATTCACCTCTTTACTCTTAATTGAGCAACATTTGATTATATGTCCCAGTTGACAACACTAATATACTAGTAATACATGTAGTAAGCAACTATGCATATTCTGTATCTGCCATAGATATAAAGTCTGTTTTTCCATCATCAATTTTGAAAGAAAAGCTTTATTTAACTCTTGCATTTGCCAGATTCTTGGTGTCATCCATGAAACTGAGTCTAGTCAAGGTCTATGCATTGCTGATCTAAGCCAGCTATATGGCTTATTCTGGCGAATGAGTAAAGAATTAGGTACTGTTTTTAAGAGCATCACTATCTCATGTTTTTGATGGATTGTTTAGCTATTTTTTTGTGTGTATGGGCTCCATCAAAAATACAAGCAACCATCTCCAAATGTACTAAAATAAACAACTGATTTGGAGTGTTACTTGCACTGTTCGTAGGTTCTACTCACACGTGTGGTCCGCGCTTGATTCTTTTTAAAAAAAAATTTCAAACAAAAGAAAAATAAAAATTAAGGGATAATGATGCTAAAGGTTACCTAGATTGAAATAGTTTTGATCCCAGGAAATTGCAAGTGTGCATCTGATGTTTATGAAATTATAGGAAATGGTAATCTCGATTTACATTTGTAAAAGAGAAAAGGAACAAAATGGAGAGTTAAGGAAATTTTCATGTTAAGATTGTGAAATTCTCATAATCTTCATGTTTGTGTATATTATGTCAAATAAATGACATACCTACGCTGATACGATGAACATCGAATAATAGAAAAAAATTGATTTCTTGATCCTTTTTCTCATTTTGACACATATCGGAAATTTGTAAAAAAAGCATCATGTTATTTCTAAGAAAATTTTCAGAACGAAACGATAGAAGTAATACCTAAACGTAACATGCATAAATGATTTCACACATGGCTGGGTCAAGTAACTTGTCGCCTAAGAGAACATTTATATAAAAAGTGGGGAAAAGACCTGAGGCTTTGAGGAAACACCTGCATGGGTCCCACACTTGTCCGTGACACCGTAAAAGCAAAACACTGTAAGCTCAAGAATTTGGAGTCTGTGAGTCTTGGTTCGCGTACTTGTGTAACACACAGATAATGGTGTGTGACACACACCACACACCATTGTGTAACACACAAATAATGGTGTGTGACACTCGCTTCGGAGAATAAAAAGGGAAACAACAAGATGCGATAAAGTAGAATATTCTCATATATTTGGCTGACGAAATATGTGTTAAAAAAGGATTAATGGGCTTAATGAGCTAGGGTTTTGCTTATTGGAGTATAAAGAGACAAGATGATGAGATGAAGCCGTCACGCGTCTAGGGCTTATTGAAGATGCACATGGATGTGTGTGACGTCGTCCTACCAGACAGATGGAGAGATTTGTTGGTAGTTTTGTTATGGAGAACTATACTTGTCAGAGTAATAGTTGCTCTTATCATTGTAATTCTAGATTAGAGTGGTAGGCACGGGTGTGTGCTGGATACCATATAGCAATGGTTTGTTGCAGCCTTTTCTAGTGAATGAGTTCTGGACGTGGTCCTGGGGATGTAGGAAACGAACCTCGTTAACAAATCTCTGTGTCTCTTTACTTTATGCTCTTACATACTAGCACACGGATACATCACACACTATCATATAGGTTTAGCCACATACCATGCTTTTACAATTGGTATCAGAGCGGGTGCTCGTAGAGATTCATCTTATTTCGGGTAGATCCTGGATATGGTATGTGTGGCTAGCTGAAAAGTTGAAGAGGATGAGAATAGTCATGTACGTGAGTGTTTTGAGATAACCAACATGAAGATATGAGAGGAGCGTTGGATTTTCTAGTTTTCAAGATGGACTGCAAATCGTGTGAAAGGAATGATGCACTCTGGTGTGTGTAACTTATGCTTAAAACGCCAAGATCTGGTGAATTTTGATTCTGAGCCAACAAGTATCATGAAGTTTTTCACAGAGTTTTCCATTCAAGCAAGGGGAGATGGTACTGGATTCAGGGGGAGTTCAAGATGAAGATTAGTGAGCTTGAGTTGTAAAATTCAGTGAAAAGGGGGGAGAATGTAAGCGCAAGAATTTGGAGTCTATGAGTCTTGGTTCGCGTACTTGTGTAACACACAGATAATGGTGTGTGACACACACCATTGTGTAACACACAGATAATGGTGTGTGACACACGCTTCGGAGAATAAAAAGGGAAACATCAAGATACGATAAAGTAGAATATTCTCATATATTTGGCTGACGAAATATGTGTTAAANGAGCTAGGGTTTTGCTTATTGGAGTATAAAGAGACAAGATGGTGAGATGAAGCCGTCACGCGTTTAGAGTTTATTGAAGATGCACATGGATGTGTGTGACGTCGTCCTACCAGACAGATGGACAGATCTGTTGGTAGTTTATTTTCATTGTAATTCTAGATTAGAGTGGTAGGCACGGGTGTGTGCTGGATACCATATATCAGTGGTTTGCTGCGGCCTTTTCTAGTGAATGAGTTCTGGACGTGGTCCCGGGGATGTAGGAAACGAACCTCGTTAACAAATCTCTGTGTCTTTTTTCTTTATGCTCTTACATACTTGCATGCAAACACATCACACTCGAAGATATAGATTTAGCCACATGCCATGCTTTTACAATATCAATTGAAAAACATGGTATGTGGCTAAACCTATATGATAGTGTGTGATGTATCCGTGTGCTAGTATGTAAGAGCATAAAGTAAAGAGACACAGAGATTTGTTAACGAGGTTCGTTTCCTACATCCCCGGGACCACGTCCAGAACTCATTCACTAGAAAAGGCTGCAACAAACCATTGCTATATGGTATCCAGCACACACCCGTGCCTACCACTCTAATCTAGAATTACAATGATAAGAGCAACTATTACTCTGACAAGTATAGTTCTCCATAACAAAACTACCAACAAATCTCTCCATCTGTCTGGTAGGACGACGTCACACACATCCATGTGCATCTTCAATAAGCCCTAGACGCGTGACGGCTTCATCTCATCATCTTGTCTCTTTATACTCCAATAAGCAAAACCCTAGCTCATTAAGCCCATTAATCCTTTTTTAACACATATTTCGTCAGCCAAATATATGAGAATATTCTACTTTATCGCATCTTGTTGTTTTCCTTTTTATTCTCCGAAGCGAGTGTCACACACCATTATTTGTGTGTTACACAATGGTGTGTGTCACACACCATTATCTGTGTGTTACACAAGTACGCGAACCAAGACTCACAGACTCCAAATTCTTGAGCTTACATTCTCCCCCTTTTTCACTGAATTTTACAACTCAAGCTCACTAATCTTCATCTTGAACTCCCCCTGAATCCAGTACCATCTTTCCTTGCTTGAATGGAAAACTCTGTGAAAAACCTTCATGATACTTGTTGGCTCAGAATCAAAATTCACCAGATCTTGGCGTTTTAAGCATAAGTTACACACACCAGAGTGCATCATTCCTTTCACACGATTTGCCGTCCATCTTGAAAACCAGAAAATCCAACGCTCCTCTCATATCTTCATGTTGGTTATCTCAAAACACTCACGTACATGACTATTCTCATCCTCTTCAACTTTTCAGCTAGCCACACATACCATATCCAGGATCTACCCGAAATAAGATGAATCTCTACGAGCACCCGCTCTGATACCAATTGTAAAAGCATGGCATGTGGCTAAATCTATATCTTCGAGTGTGATGTGTTTGCATGCAAGTATGTAAGAGCATAAAGAAAAAAGACACAGAGATTTGTTAACGAGGTTCGTTTCCTACATCCCCGGGACCACGTCCAGAACTCATTCACTAGAAAAGGCCGCAGCAAACCACTGATATATGGTATCCAGCACACACCCGTGCCTACCACTCTAATCTAGAATTACAATGAAAATAAACTACCAACAGATCTGTCCATCTGTCTGGTAGGACGACGTCACACACATCCATGTGCATCTTCAATAAACTCTAAACGCGTGACGGCTTCATCTCACCATCTTGTCTCTTTATACTCCAATAAGCAAAACCCTAGCTCNTTTAACACATATTTCGTCAGCCAAATATATGAGAATATTCTACTTTATCGTATCTTGATGTTTCCCTTTTTATTCTCCGAAGCGTGTGTCACACACCATTATCTGTGTGTTACACAATGGTGTGTGTCACACACCATTATCTGTGTGTTACACAAGTACGCGAACCAAGACTCATAGACTCCAAATTCTTGCGCTTACAAACACGACCTTGCCACGTTATCACAAAAGTAAGCCACATCACACATGTCTCACTGTCAAACACTTACTACTATACTATTTCCCTTTTCACTTGACCTATATTTTCGTGTTTATATAAACCCACAAGCTTACCCTTTAATTTCTTTACCACCAGCAAACATATAAAGCGAAATAAAAAGAAAAAAAGAGAGGAGAGAAAAAAAAATGGAGGACGACAATAACACCAACACAAACGTGATCGCACCTTTCGTAGTGAAGACATATCAGATGGTTAACGACCCTTCGACCGATTGGCTCATCACTTGGGGACCTGCACACAACAGCTTCATCGTCGTTGATCCTCTCGACTTCTCTCAGCGAATCTTGCCTGCTTATTTCAAACACAACAATTTCAGCAGCTTTGTTCGCCAACTCAACACCTATGTAATTACAATACTCTCCCTCTCTAATTGATTCCATACCAACTATGCTGGGAGCTATTATTGATTTTACTATGTTTTTTCATTTTCAGGGGTTTAGGAAAGTGGATCCAGACCGGTGGGAGTTTGCGAACGAGCATTTTCTCAGAGGACAGAACCACCTGCTCAAGAACATAGCGCGTAGGAAACACGCGCGTGGAATGATGTACGGCCAAGAGATGGATGACGGTGAGATCGTGAGGGAGATCGAACGGTTGAAAGATGAGCAGAGAGAGCTTGAGTTGGTGATTCAGAGGATGAACCAAAGGATCGAGGCGACGGAGAAGAGGCCGGAACAGATGATGGCGTTTCTATACAAGGTCGTTGAGGATCCCGACCTCCTCCCGAGGATGATGCTCGAGAAAGAGCGGACAAAGCTAGTCTCCAACAAGAAGAAGCGTCGTGTCACGGTGAAGTCAGAGGACGAGGAAGAAAACGGAAGGGTTTTCGGAGTCATTTCACCCTCACCTTCTCCGCCGGAGAATTTTTACCGGACTCAATCGCCGGAGAATTCTTTGGGATGGGTTGTTCCGGTGCCAAAGCCGGAGCAGTTTGGTAGTTACAACGAGGCTGGTCTGATTTCCACTTCTTCCACGTCATCATCGTTAACGTCGACGTTGTCTTTGCCGGATAGCATAAGTGGAGGATGTGGGACTATTCAGGGAGAGACAAGATACAAAGAAACGGCGACGTTTGGAGGAGTAGTAGAGTCAAATCCACAAACACCGTCTTATCCGTTTTCTTTGTTTCGAGGTGGCTTTTAGGCTTTTAGCTTCACATGATATATGATCTTTGGGTCTTATTAATAATTATTATTATTTGTTTTCTTGTCTTACTTATTAATGTAAAACCACCCAAAACAGAACAGATCGATAGTTGTTAGATTCGTGAGTATCATGACAGGGAGACAGTCAGTGGTCATAACGTTTTATAGAAAATTGACAGTTTATATTTTCTGACTATATTGTTAAAGTTCATTCATATGTTGACTTTGTTTTCTTCAGGAGATTTAATAACAACAATTTTCATATTCTTATTTGTTTTTTTTTTTTTTTTTTTTGGGCTCAACTTCAACTTTTCATTATCCAAATCATGGTAACGGGATTACAACCTCACAAGATTTTTACCCCACATAAAACACCGGGATCTAGTATCACCTAGGAACACTTAAAAGGATCCTATGCTACCCGAATCAATCCGATGTTGCATTTTTCACCACTACGAGAACAAGAACATCCCACTACCCGGAATGAACCATCTCTTACACCACTAAATTCTACCACTAATTACAAAAAAATATCCTTGCAAACAAACACCAATAATGAGAATTCTAAGAAAGAGCATAGCGAATGGATTTGTTAATTTGATTATGAAACTCGACCATTGCATCTTCACCGGAATGGAGCTTCTTCTCGTTATTGAGAGAGAACTTCTATTTGAGAATTTTGCAACTGGATTAGACATAGGAAGAATTAGACCGACCAGTCACGTCATCGCCAAACTGACGCAT
The DNA here is from genome assembly GCA_932364175.1 of Eruca vesicaria subsp. sativa. Classification (NCBI taxonomy): domain Eukaryota; kingdom Viridiplantae; phylum Streptophyta; class Magnoliopsida; order Brassicales; family Brassicaceae; genus Eruca; species Eruca vesicaria. The sequence continues at coordinate 245,814 of CAKOAT010574042.1, forward strand.
ACTCCTCTCCGTATATCTGAGTGTTTCAGACAAGTTTCTCCCTAAAAATGACCACAAAACCCGCAGCCAATACCAAGTGGAGCTAAGAAACTTAGTCTGGGTATCAATTCAAGCACAAAATGTTGTTCCCAAGTGATAGGAGTTGAGCTCATGAACCAACAGTACCCGCACAAAGGCGCATATCAAACTCAGCTTAAGACCACCGGCAGTTGTTGCCACGGTTCATGGCCACAAAACCGGTCATAAGAACCGGACTGAAAGGCGGACCTTGGCAGCAGCTTACGTGTCCAGTATACCAAATCGCGGCTTGCAGAAATGCGGAGCTCGACCACCGGAGCGATTTGCGACCCATACGCCGGTGCTGGGAAGCCGATCTTCACCACGCGTTTCCAACCAACCCCACTACTCCGGGTAACAGCTCCGCCATCGTGAAGCTTGGCGCGTGAAGACCCCGAGAACCAGGGTTCAAATTCCTATTCACCATCTCTCGTACCTCTCCTCCAACCACCACATCACCACATAAAGAAGCAGATCTGAGGTGTAGAAGGCGACTCACCGGAGCCACGCGCTGTTGCCGTGGAGATTCACCAGAGAGCTGAAGAAGAGAAAACCAGATCCGGGTGAATCTTCAGTCCTAAAACGCCGACTCCCTTTTTCACCGCTTCCCCTTGGGTTTCGCCGTCTCTCCACAAGGACTTGGGAACTGCCTCCGTCAAGCACACAGCAACTCCAGAGTTTCTCAGCCTTTACAGAGGAGATTGCATATCAACTAAGGGAAAGCAGGAAGAAAGGAAGCAAAGAAAAAAGAAGAAAAAAGGAAAGGAAGATGGAGGGCGCCTCCGGCACATCGATAGTGCGGCGGCCGGAGCAAAACTTTCTGGATTAGGGTTTCTCTCTTTTTCTCTCTAGACGTCTTCCCCTCTTCTCATATTCTTATTTGTTTTGAGTTTTCGAATTTGAGCATTACATCTATCTCTCTCTTTTTTTTTAATAAATTTTTGACTTAAGACTTTATTCAAATATACTTTATCCAAATAGCTTTCTTTTCAAAGTCTAAATTCGATAATACATTATTTAAAATATGTTTATTGAAGGATAAAATCGATTATAAGGAAAAGTTCATATATTGTAACAGATGATGATCAACTAGAAGATGAAATGAACTATGTAAATCCTAATCTTGTATCGCTTTACGTGTGTTTGTAATTGTTATCTATTTATTCTCGTTCCTCTCTTTTTCGTTGATTGCCATTTAATCAACTGAACTGGATTCAGTTTACTTAATGGGTTTTGTTCGAACAATGTAATCCATCTAACAATGAGCTTCTAGTTAATTGTGAGAAGACACCTGATATAGGAAGAGTGATAATGACTTGTGAGATAAAAAGAAGAGGGAAGTGAAGAATAAATTGGAGGGAGATTCAATATTTCGAATAAATGAAGAGAGTTGAGATGAGGACACGTGGACGGTGGAGAATGAGAAAGATTGTTACGCGGAGAAACAAACTTTTATAACTTCGTTTTTTGATCTTTTACATTTTTTTCATCCAGAAATTTGTTGTAAAGGTCTTCTCTCTCAAATACTGTATTGGTTCGTTTCTCATTGAATTAGAAGATTGATTATACGGCGATATCTTCGATTTGTGAGTGGGAATAGTTTTTTTATGAACATCAATTCCTTGTTACTGATTTGTACGGTTTAACTCTATCAAAGGTATCAGAGCTTCGTCATCCTCAGAAACTATGGCGGAAACTGGAGCTCAGCAGTTATTGAAGGAAACGGTGGTGCGTGAAACTTCGGAAGTGATCGGATCTTAGATCGAGAAGTTGGAGCAGACGATCACTGAACATAATAACAAACTCGAGAAAACTGTATCTGATGTGTTCGAGGCGATTCGTATCATCTCTGAGAAAACGGAGAAAGCGATCAACAGTTTGGAACGTGGTAGAAGAGATACGACTCCAGATCTGTCAACTTCGCAAGAGGTTCATCATACGAACAAAGATCATCGTTCATCCAGATCTGGTATGCATTCTACATACACTGGATTAACAAGATTAGGTCGTTTGGATTTTCCACGATTCAAGAGGGATAAGGTTCGTGATTGGCTGTTTAAGGTGGAAGAGTTTTTCTTGATTGATAATACTCCTGAAGAGTTGCGAGTTAGACTTTCTTCGATTCATTTTGAAGGACATGCGTCTAATTGGCACCAAGCAATTGTCCAATCAGAGTTGGGACATGATTTGTTGAGTGATTGGAAATTGTATAAAACCTTATTGATCAAGAGGTTTGAGGAGGTGTTGGATGATCCGATAGCTGACTTGAAGAACTTACAAGAAACTGATGGTATTGCAGAATACAATGAGAAGTTTGAAATCATCAGAGCGAAGGTGAAGTTATCTGAGCAATACTTAATCAATGCTTATTTGGCTGGTTTGAGAACGGATACTCTGATGCATATCCGCATGTTCCAACCTCAGTCAGTAAGACAGTGCTTTGTGCTAGGAAGATTATATGAAATGGCACATCCCAAAAAGCAACAGTCTTGGAGTAGTACTAAAAGTAACTTCGGTAAAGGTGGAGTGAATTACAAGAAGGAGAACGAAGTGAAGGCTATACTACCTAGTCCAGCAGACAATACTAAAAGCTCTAACTTTCAGTTGAGGAAGTTCTTAACACGTGGAGAGATGAGTGATAGGAGAGCTAAAGGCCTTTGTTAGTTTTGTGATGAGAAATTCTCTCCCATTCATGCCTTGACTCACAAGAATGCTCAAATGTATTTGATGGAAGGTAGTGAAGAAGAAGTAGTTGATGAGGAAGTGAGAGTTATAATTGAGCAACAGGAGAATTGTGACATTGCTCATATATCAGTGAATGCAGTGGCAGGAACTTCAGATACACAACAATGAAAGTTAAAGGTCGTTATGGGAAGAGACCGGTATTTGTGTTGATTGATCCCGGGTCAACACACAACTTTATGGATGTCAGAGAGGCTGGGATGCGTTGTTAAACCTTCTGGTTTGGAAAAAGTGACAGTAGCTGAAGGTGGTCAGTTGAAGGTGGCAGGAAGAATTGAAAAATTGAGATGGAACTTTCAACATCATAGGTTTCAGGCTGACTTTATGGTGATTGCTTTGGGTAATTGTGATATGGTTTTGGGAGTGCAATGGTTAAGGACACTGGGACCTATAACTTGGGATTTTGACAAGTTGTATATGCAATTCAAGTTCGAAGCTAAGAGAGTAACTTTGAATGGCATACACCCGGGTTCGGTAAGAGAGTCTAAAGCAGTGAAGATCAGTAAAATTAAGGCTTATGATCCTCAAATTTCTATGATCTATGATCCAGTTTCAAGAGAACCAAAGAAGTTTGCAGACATTTTCTTGGAACCAAAGAAGTTACCTCCATTCTGAGAGAACCATAATCACATAATACCTCTAAGAGAAGGCGCTAACCCAGTGAATCAACGACCTTATAGGTATGCTCTGTATCAAAAAAATGAGATCGATAAGATGGTCCAAGACATGTTGAAAAGTGGTACCATCCAACCTAGTTGCAGCCCTTTTGCTTCCCCGGTTGTTTTGGTCAAGAAGAAAGATGGTACATGGAGGTTATGTGTTGATTACAGAGGGTTAAATGAGTTGACTATTAAGGATAGATTTCCTATACCACTCATTGAGGATTTAATGGATGAATTGGGAGGATCGGTAGTCTATTCTAAAATAGATCTACGTGCTGGATATCATCAGGTGCGTATGGATGTCGAGGATATTCATAAGACAGCATTTATGACTCATAGTGGTCACTATGAGTATTTGGTAATGCCATTTGGTCTTACAAATGCTCCTGCTACATTCCATGGGTTGATGAATGCAGTTTTCAGGGAGTTTTTGAGGAAGTTTGTGCTGATATTTTTTGATGATATATTGATCGACAGTAGTTCCCTAGAATCAAATGTCGAGCATCTCAGGAAAGTATTTGAGTTGATGAGAGCTAATAGCTTGTACGCTAACAAGATCAAAGCTGTTGCTGAGTGGCCTTGATCGACCATGGATTTTACCAATTTTTAGCCATGGTTTATAAGTTTTTTCATATATATTTACTACAATATAGAGTTTACTTAGAGTATTTACAGGTTCAGGTACGATATGGAGTAAAGTGGTGATTTTGGAGCCTTAAATGCAGAACTGCGCAGACGCGTCAGATGTTTAGATTTGATGGAGACCTTCCCATGGTTCGATTGAGCCCATCTTTTGACACTATATAGAGATTTGAGTTAGCTTTCCAATTCCACCGGTTTGAAGTCAATCCAACGGTTAGATCAGAAGTTATGCTCGTTTTACTGAAGAGTGGTCAGTCTGCCTCGCGAGAGAAGGCTGTCGAGAAGAGGAAATGTATATCAATCGATGGGAAAGCCTTCATATCGGTCGATATGAATGCCAGAACATGGGCTGACTATATTTCATAACCGACTGAAGCCCAAAAATTTACCAAAATACCCTTGACGACTAGAAATCTTATTTATGTTATTTCTAAGCCATTGTTGACGGCTATGCACACACACACTAAGTTTTATTTTCATCTATTGTTTCTCTTAGTTAGGAGAGAAGGGAGGAACTCCTATCAGAGTCCTCCTGGAACTCCATTGGTTTTTATATCTATTCATCTATGATTTCTATGAAAAACTTCATGTCTGAATAGATCCACCTATTGGATTTAGGGTTCAAATAGGTTGTGGGATTAGCCCCAACTATAGATTGCTAAGTTGTGATATTCATTGTTAGGATGTTCTTAATGCTTGTTTTTAGAGTCATGAAATAGAACCATGAACTGAAATAGCTTAATTTATTAATCTTCATCCTGATATCATTCTGTACAAGCTAAGATCCTCTAGGGATCAGCGATAGCCGGTCAATGATCTTTGTGGGCACTATTCAACTCGATCTGAAGATATACCGATCGATACTCCTATAGAGTAATCGATCGACGAAAAATATATATCGATCGATGTAATGACAGTGATATCGATCGATATTGTCGGCATCAGATTCGTGGACGAGTCTAGACTGCGAAAGCTGATAGATTCATCTAAGAGTTGAAGCTCTTTAATATCATGCATGCAACTTGTTAGGCATCTATATCATTATAATCCTGATTACCTGAATAGAAACCCTAGATCTAGCAATCATCCTTCCATAAAACAAATCCTTGCCAAGCTGAATAATTACCTTGTTCATCTTGTTTACTGTTTTCTAGTTTACTAATTTATTTATTGCATTCAAAACTTATTAGCCTAACTTAATCTTATAACTATTAGATCTATTAGGTTCCTTAGCTCCTCGTGGATTCGATCCCTAAGTACTACAATTGAACCTCTTATTTGAGAGAGTAATTCACTCCTTAGGGTTAAATATTTGAGTGATATCAAATTAGGTGCCATTGCCGGGGAGCTTTGATCGCCATTAGATCTTGTTTAGTTAGATTTAGTCTAGGTTTTGTTACTGTTTTAAAATACTGATAAATTTTTTCTTCTGTTTTAGGTACATACATCTCAGTACCAGAAACAATGAAGAGAGGATTTCTAGTTCCTTCAAGGAAGGAGCCTGCTGATTCACGCTTATCGATCGACACCCTCCACGCAGAATCGATCGACAGCGTACACCACACATCGATCGATAAGGCACACCATCAATCGATCGACAAAGCCTCGCTGGGAGCAGGTAAGTTTTCTGTTAACACATATGTTAATCAGGAAGTAGTCCAAATTGAACCAATAGGTAAAATAAGCAACGCAATTAGCCAAAATAAAAATAAACATGGGACCAAAATCCCTGTTACAATCCATTCCAACTTGAATAATGGTGAAGAAATTAAATTGACTTTGCAAAACTACAAAACCCGTGTTCCCCCGAAATCGATCGACACGGCTCACACCGCGTCGACCGATACTGCCCACATAAAATCGATCGACACGGCTCACACCGCTTCGAGCGATACTGCCCACCCGAATTTGATCAACACGGTACATCCCGTGTTGACTGATACTGTTATCCCGAAATCAATCGACACAGCTAATCGCACGTCGACCGATACTGCGTACGCGATATCAATCGACACCGTCCATCCCGTGTCGACCGAGACTCTTCTTGAGTACATCTCTATTATAAGTCAGCGTCTCTTTCATGGTTATCATGACGAGCAACCAATAGTTCATACTGATATGTTTGAAGACCTAATCTGGTCTATCTTTGATGAAGCCCCTGAAGACTACCACTTCTGAAAACTCTTTTTATTCACTCTTGCTGGAGAAGCAAGACGTTGGTTCAAATAGTTGCCACGAGAGTCCCTCAAAACATGGATTGATATCGCGGAAGCCTTCTTCAACGAATTTCTCTATGACACTCTAGAAAATTTAAAAATGGAGTCAACAACGAGATATGTGGTGGAGGATGATGAACAAGAAAACAATACTGGCGATATGAATTTACGCGTTTTATGACTTTCCGAGCCGTTTTGCGATAAATCCGTTTTACGATTTTAGACGAGATCGTTTCCTGATACGATGCCGTTTTTAGATAAGTTTCTCGAGTTAATCATAAAGCTAAGCAATGTTCGATGTTTCGATTAATCGTTGCCGTCTTCTATGATTTACTCAGGGTTTTATTAAAAACGCGTTTTGTACGATTTTTACGAAAAATCTCGAATAAATCGTATAGTTTAGGCAATATTCGGTGTTTCATTTAACCGTTGCCGTTTTATACGTTTTCCTCGAGTTCTTTTCGAGAAAACATAGTTTTACGGTTTTTATCGTAAAACTCGAACGATAGGACGGATCGAGACGAAACGAGAGACATTTTGACCGTGATTCGGAATACGATCGTGTCGAAAGACGTATGCCTTGAATCAAGGATGTGGAAGATCGAGGCTCGGGATGGTCAGGTCGCCATATGGCGAACTAGGCGATAAGAACCTGTGGGGCAAAGTCAGCACCTCTTACTTCGCCGTTGGGGAATCTCTAGTTCGCCTGCTGGCGAACTAGTCGGGAAGCTCCTAGTTCGCCTGCTAGCTTAGTTCGCCAGCAGGCGAACTAGTCGGGAGGCTACTAGTTCGCCTGCTGGCGAACTAGTCGTGACTAGTTCGCGTTTTGCGGCGGTTTCGGTTTTTCGCGATTTTGTTAAACGATTCTCGAGTTTTATAAAACGATCTTCGAGTTTTATAAAACGATTCTCGAGTTTTATAAAATGATTCTCGAGTTTTATAAAACGATTCTTCGAGTTTTTATAAAACGATCTTCGAGTTTTATAAAACGATTCTCGAGTTTTATAAAATGATTCTCGAGTTTTATAAAACGATTCTCGAGTTTTATAAACGATTCTCGAGTTTTATAAAATGATTCTCGAGTTTCATAAAATGATTCTCGAGTTTTATTAAACGATTCTCGAGTTTTATAAAACGATTCTCGAGTTTTATAAAATGGTCTTCGAGTTTTATAAAACGATTCTCGAGTTTTATAAAACGATTGTTCGAGTTTTTATAAAACGATCTTCGAGTTTTATAAAACGATTCTCGAGTTTTATAAAATGATTCTTGAGTTTTATAAAATGATTCTCGAGTTTTATAAAACGATTCTCGAGTTTTATAAAACGATTCTCGCGTTTTATAAAACGATTCTCGAGTTTTATAAAATGATTCTCGAGTTTTATAAAATGATTCTCGAGTTTTATAAAACGGTCTTCGAGTTTTATAAAACGATTCTCGAGTTTTGTAAAATGATTCTTCGAGTTTGATAAAATGATTCTCGACTTTTATAAAACGATTCTTCGAGTTTTATAAAATGATTTCTTTTATATTTTATGCGGAGACTCTTTGCCATTGATTTCGTTGTGACCGATTTTGACACCAACATTCGCGTTTTACGGCAGTTTCATTTTTTCGTGGTTTTGTAAATTGATTCTTTGAGTTTTATAAAATGATTCTTTGAATTTTATAAAATGATTCTCGAGTTTTATAAAACGATTCTCGAGTATTATAAAACGATTCTTCGAGTTTTATAAAATGATTCTTCGAGTTTTATAAAACGATTCTCGAGTTTTATAAAACGATTCTTCTAATTTTATAAAACGATACTCGAGATTTATAAAACGATTCTTCAAGTTTTATAAAATGATTCTCGAGTTTTATAAAACGATTCTTCGAGTTTTATAAAATGATTCTCGAGTTTCATAAACGATTCTCGAGTTTTATAAAACGATTCTCGAGTTTTATAAAACGATTCTCGAGTTTTATCAATGCATAGACTAGAACAAACAAAAAACTATTTTTGTTAAGTGCGGTATTTTAGAAAAAACGCTATCTTACTATAGTTTGTGTTGATTGGTAACAAAAGCGTATTTCAGTCACATCATTCAAAATCCGCACCGCACTTATGCTTCTTTTCGTAACCAAAATGTGAACGGTCTATTATCCAATAAAACAATCTTGTCCTTAGAACTTATTTTGTTATCAATTAGTTAGCAAAACAGAATATTCCGTGTGGATTAGCAATAAGCCTATAACCCCTTTTGGTAATTAGAGTAGTATTCCGTCCAAATCAAAGACGTTAGGTTCAACTAATAAATGAAAAATATACCAAAACGAGAAAAGATCAAATATTTGGAATATGAAAAGAAGTGAACTGTCTCACGCCGATTCGGTGGAGGTCATTGTCTTTTAAGATCTGGCGAATTAAGGACCATTCTTTGATCCAGAAATTGTTTTATTGAAGCCATATAAACTTTTATAATGCACCTAACATGTGGTTTACCATTTAACCCATGTCCTTTTAAGCTTAAATCTATAAAATTAATAATTTATGTACTTCATGTAGACTTTTGCATAGGGATATTGGAATTTTTTTGCTGGTAGTTGTTGGATATGGGTGCCATATCTATCTTCCATTACGAGCTGATTCGTCCTATAACAACAAACATGGTTTACATAAAAGAAAAAAAGAAAGTGAAGTCTATGCCCAATGATTATCTTTTACTTTCTTGTTTAGAAGTAACACCTAGCACACGCGATGGGATAGTTCACCGGGCGCAGCAGAACGCAAAACCTAGCCTCGATATCGAATGTAGCCGTCAACTGTCCCACCGATGACTGTGCAAGTAAATAAATGTAATGGTGACTGCGGAGAACAATTGACGTGAAAGAGAAAAATGAGGACAAGCGAAAAAGTTAATGGATAGAAGAAAACAATGATTACGAACTCTTAAACTACCGACAACATGTTCTGCTTTCTCGAGACTTTGTATCATTTTTGTCGATCCAACTTGTACACTTCAACAACATAAAAACTTCAGCCCTAATCTTTTTTTTTATTAGTATCTGTGTGTGATTGGGCCCAATTCTGTAACTCCCAGCCCAACTAGAATCCTGCACAAACAAAAGGAAACTGTGTCGTTAGTTTTCCGTTTCTACAATATGGAAAAGGAGGAATAAAGTCGGTGATGATGATATATATAAAGGAGGTGGTGTCGTTGCTTTAGGATCCATCCGAAAGAGAAACAAAGATACAAGAGCTAGGCAAATAGAGAGAGATCAAGAGAATCAATAAGTTAAGGTTTTGGTTCTTAAGAAAACTTGTGATTTCTATTTTGTTCTTGTAAGGTTTCATTGATAGTGAATAAAGAGAAAGAGCTTTTGATATTTGATTTCTATCTAAGTTTGAGCACTAGGTTAAGGGTTAAATTCCTAACAAGTGGTATCAGAGCAATCCAGGTTAGATTGCTAGTGCTAGGAGGAGATATGGAATCGATACCAGGAAAGTTCAAGTTCGAGATTGAGAGGTTTGATGGTAAAGGTGATTTCGGGTTATGGAAGTATAAGATGCTAATGCAGTTAGAGCTTCTAGGGTTAGATTCTACTATTCAGGAAGTTTCAGAGACACCTTCTGAAACAAGCAAGGAGAAAGACGAAGAACTACCTGAGGTTAAAGTAGATCCGTTGAAGGACAAGAAGGCAAATAATCTAATATGCATGAGTCTAGGAAATTTGGTTCTGCGTAAGGTTATGAAGAAGACAACTGCGTTAGGAGTTTGGAAGGCTTTAGAAAGAGATTACCAAACGAAGACACTTCCTAATAGGATCTACATGAAGCAGAGGTTTGCGAGTTTCAAGATGGACGATCACAAGAGAATCGAGGAAAACCTAGATACTTTTCTCAAGCTAGTTTCAGATCTTGCAAGTCTAAACATCAACATCAGCGATGAAGACCAGGCAATTCAAGTTTTATCTAGCCTGCCCCAACAATTTGATTCACTAGTTGACACGCTCAAGTATGGGACTGCAAAAGAAACTCTCACTATGAACTATGTGATTAATTCAGCATACTCCAAAGAAGTGGAGTTAAAGGAGAAGGGATTGCTGAATAAATCCAGGTCAGACGCAGAGGGTTTATACGTGGAATCAAGGGGCAGATCAGAGAAAAGAGATTATGATGGGAAATCAAATCAATGGATAGGAAAGTCAAACGGCAGGGGCAGATCTAAGTCAAGGAAAAAGTTCGATAAAAACAATACAAGTTGTTTTATCTGTGGAGAAGAAGGGCATTGGAAAAGAGAATGTCCCGAAAGGAGACATAGAGAATCTGCAAATTTGGCAACAGAGCCTAGGCAACCATTGGTCTTAACCGTTAGCAAAGAAGATACACGTTCAGAATGGATTATGGACTCAGGTTGCTCATACCATAGCACACCAAACAAAGAAGTCTTATTTGACTTCAAGGAGTTTGATGGCGACAAGGTGTTAATGGCTAACAACACTGAGAGTGACATCAAGGGAGTTGGGAAAATCAGAATTCAGAATCAAGACGGTTCTGAAGTAATACTCACGGGTGTTAGATACATGCCGGAGGTGAGTAGAAATCTGATTTCCTATGGGATGTTAGAAAAGGCAGGATGCAATTATAAAGGAAGAGGCTTCATGGTTCGGTTCTACAAAAATAAGAAAGAGGTACTAGCTGGAAAATACAAAGACGGTTTGTATTGTCTCGAAGGTAATGTTACTAAGAGCAAGGAAAACGTTTCTGGAGTTGGTAAAGAAGTTAGAAAGAAGAAGTCAAAGAAAGTGACTTTCAGGGAAAATCTAATTCAAGGGCCTACTCCACATGGCTTTGAGATGAGGGAGATATTCATTCAAGGAGGAGACTTTGTAACAGAAGACTCTGGAAGTTCAGAAGAGACCAAGTCTGAAAAGAGTTGTGAAGAATCTAAGTTTAAAGATTCTGATTCTGTAGCATACGGGTTGGCTGCTGCAGAAAAGACTGGTTCTGAAGAATCTAAAGTGTACGATGAAGGTGAGAAAATCAGGAAACGAAAGCACTGGAAGAATGCTAAAGAGGAGAGGAGTTTGAGTAACGAGCTTGAGCTTAGAGACATGGGAAAAGTCTCAAATATATTGAGAGAGTGTGTTTATGGAGATAGAGTTAAAGAAGACGGAACACTATCTAAGAACCATTCTAATCAGAATTCAGCAGATTATCTCATTAAAGCAGTACCTGGACAGGAGCTTCAGGTTCGCTGCGTTTCTGCCTAAGAAGGAAGACGCTCCAGGTAATACCATTATCAAAGCTGTCTCAAGCTTGCAGAGACAGAGAAGAAACAAGTCAGTTTCAGGTTTATATTAATAATGGGAAACTCAAGGTGGAGTTCAGAAAGTTACCTGTGAGAAGAGATGCGAGGCAGAGGTTTTAGCTCAAGGTGGAGCAGCTGATCACAAGGAAAGTCACTCAAAGGCTCTGAAGCAACGGATGAGGAACATGAGAGAACGTCTTAAACAGCTCAAATAGCTGAAGGAGACGAGTATCTCTAGGGGAAGAAGAAGCATAAGGAGAGAACGTCTTAAACAGCCAGTACGGTGGAGAGTAAACACCAAGGAGAGCTGAAGGGAGACGAGTATCTCAATCATAAAGAAAGCACAAGAAGATCACCAGATGAGTTTAACATCACAAGCATCAACTTAAAACATGTAAAGAGAAGTAACGCGGCATCGGTTTTGTCGAAGAAAGAAGACGATGTGGAGATTGGGCCCAAAGGTGGAGATTGTGTGTGATTGGGCCCAATTCTGTAACTCCCAGCCCAACTAGAATCCTGCACAAACAAAAGGAAACTGTGTCGTTAATTTTCCGTTTCTACAATATGGAAAAGGAGGAATAAAGTCGGTGATGATGATATATATAAAGGAGGTGGTGTCGTTGCTTTAGGATCCATCCGAAAGAGAAACAAAGATACAAGAGCTAGGCAAATAGAGAGAGGTCAAGAGAATCAATAAGTTAAGGTTTTGGTTCTTAAGAAAACTTGTGATTTCTATTTTGTTCTTGTAAGGTTTCATTGATAGTGAATAAAGAGAAAGAGCTTTTGATATTTGATTTCTATCTAAGTTTGAGCACTAGGTTAAGGGTTAAATTCCTAACAGTATCTAATCTAGGATACCGGTTTTAGACTTCAACAAAAGGCGCCCGCTGTAGGACCTAAAGATTCCTAATGCACGAAGTAACACAAGCCACTTTGGAATACTAAAAGGTCAACATCCACTGCTAACATACAATGTCTCAAAAACTCATCTCAAAAACGTCAACTCATCGTCAACGTCAAAAAATTCCTAAGGACTCCAACTCCACATGTGTCTCTTCAACCAGATGTAATCGGATACCTATTTAGTCTACCGCCAAACCTAGACATGTCCCCATCCTCATGATATAACGTCTCAACGGTACTTCGTAGCAACTGGACGAACTTACCCACGAAGGAGTGGTGTGCTCCAAAGTCCTAGAGGCAGCGCATGCAGCCTTCCATAATTGCATTGATAAATTCAAAGACATCGTGGACCGGTTGTGGAAACAACACCCAGAGCAGAGATAACACAACCTAATCAATATATTGAATAGTCATGATCCATTGTTCGACCATCAATACGAATTAGCACCAATTGTAATGGATCAAACCAACATTCTCCAAGATTTTCAAGGCGAATTGCAACCCTCGCCGTGCGAACCGACAAGACAAACCACCTACAAAATATTGCAGCAGCAAACATTCACAAGAATGCGCAGATATGAATTACTTATTTTAACAAAGAAGAAGAAACACATGGAGAAGGCGGGAGCAAGAAAACTGAACGAAGGCGTCGTAAAGGAGGACCCATGAACTTCTACGTAGGAGAAGGCATTCCACAACTTGAAACACGAAACAAAGAAAAGAAAGTCAACCCTACATTCCAACTATAATATTCAAGTATTATCACTGCACCAGGGAGACCACGATAGCTTGTCAATGCCTGAAGGATCTCCTCGTCGAAAATTACCGAAAAAAAATTAAAATAAACATCACACTGTTAGCAGAGACCCTCATCCCTGTAACACAAGGAAATCTTATCAGCAAGGAGGTTCCAGTTAAATCATCTACCACAAGTCGGGAAGAGAAGAAGCGAGGGGGATCTCAACCCACCGCCTCAATCTAGGAGAAGAATAAACGTCAATATATGTGGGGCTCTTGGCGTGTAACGTTTCCATCAAATCTATCAACGAATTCAAAAGAAGAGGAGATACCACCAACAAATAGAAGGCTTGGGTTGCCAAAGGCCTAAAGACGTTCAAACTGTCCCGAAATGGCGCAAAAGCCATCACTTTCAAAACATCTCACACCAACGGTGTCAATACCCCACCCCCACAACGATCCGTTGTTTATCAAAGTGAATGCGATGTCTTAAGAGTGCTGATAGACACATGGAGTTTGGTGGACATGATAGAGCTCAAATTTTATAAACTCAAGTAAAAGGCCTGACCATTGACGAGCTTTGCAGGAGAGATCACCATGCTAATAAGCACAATAATTTGCATGTCCTTGTCAGAGAGTCATGAAGTTTGTCATGTTCATGATCATCGTCAAACCCAGTATATATACAACGCCATCCTCAGAACTCCGTGCATCCACATCATGGATGCGGTACCGTGTTCATATCACCAATGTATAAAGTTCCCGGCAGTGGTTAAAACTTGTGCAATGCGGGGGAATCAAGTTATCACACGCATCTGTTTCATGACAGAAACCGACTGACGAGAATCTATACTAGTCACATGAGATTCTCTGAGGAAAGTCATAGCATGTCATCATCGATCCAAGCCATCCCGAAAAGCGCATATAGATATGCAGTGAAGTGTTCCCCACGATAAGGGTTGAGATGATCAATTTCCTCTAAAATTTTTATCTACCTTCGCATGCAAGATGACCCATATGGTCGGCATACACATGGGGATCATCTTCCGTGAGCTAAGGGTCAACCCAACGAACAAACCAAAGAAACAAAAAGAAGAAAACTAGGTCTCAAATACATCGCAACAATACATGCCGAGGTTGAGCGACTGATTAATGCCAGTTCAATCACAGAGGTTAGATACTCCAAATGGTTGGCTAACCTTGTGGTGGTCAACAAGAAAAAAAAGTCATGACGAGTATGCGTTGGATTCACCAACCTCAACAACGCATACCCAAAAGACAGCTTTCCCTTGTCACACATCGATCAGATAGTAGAAGCAACCGCTGGCAACAAGTTATCCTCCTTTATGGACGCCTTTGCAGAATATAACCATATCTTGATTCACCCAGAGGAGTGCGAGAAGATGTCATTCATAACGGACTGGAGCACCTAATGCCACAAGGTCATGCCGTTTGGACTTCAAAAAAAATCCTTAGCTACCTACCAGAGGCTAATCCCCTATATATTATTTGAGAAGCATTGTAATAAATGCGTTGACATGTGTCAGCCTCATAATGATTTTGCAATTAATGCAGCCACACACTAATTTTTTTAATTTCGCATTTTTATGTTTTATATTACTTTATTTTGAGATTGAAGTATATATTTGGAGTTTTGTTTAAAAAACATAATTAAAATGGGTATCCGAACTCGAACCGAACATGCACGATCCGACAAAATCTAAACCAAATTCAAAACAAAATTTATAAATATTCGAATCAGATTTAAAGTTCTTATTCTAAAATCTGAAATCCGAAAAAATCATCTAAATCTGAACTGATGTGTCAATATTTTATCCTAATAAAAATCTATTCAACAAAATCTCTTAGTACAACGTAAAATTAATAATCTAATTAGTTATTTCACTCCGCGCATAAGCGCGGGTAACTACCTAGTGAATAAAATGTTTTCAAACCAGCTAGTAATAACCATAAAAGTCTACATCGTCGATATGTTGGTCAAATTATTCAAAGCCTAAAACCACGTCGAAGACCTAAAATGCTGCTTCACTAAGTACGACATGAAATTCTACCTATCAAAATGCACTTTCGCAGTTATGTGAGGAGAATTCATGGGAACATTATGAAAAAAAGAGAGGCACCCAAGCATCCCCCAAAAAGATCGTTGCAATCATGGAGCTCACACGGACAAATAATACTAGGGAAATGCAGAGTCTACCTAAGAAAAATCATAACCCTCAAATAAGTGTCTCTCCTATTACCGTCTTCTGAGAGATAACAAATGCATCATCTGAGATGACAATTGCGAGAAGGCTTTCATCTAGCTCAAATAATATTTGACCTCACCTTTGGTCCTCGCAAAATCAGAAGAAGAAGAAATGCTATATCTGTACGTTTCAGTCACGTGGTCGGCAGTCAGCGGTGTATTTGTCTGGGAGGAACAAGGAGAACATTAGCCTTTTTTTATGTCAGATTTATGTTAGCCAACGCCGAAGCATGATACCTGAAGTTGGAGAAATTAACACTAGTCATGTTCATGTCAGAAAAGAACTCCAAACTTATTTCCAATCACACTTGATCATGGTATTGATAACCAAAACTTACAGAACATCCTCCATAGCTTGACCTTATCTGGAAGAATGGCCATATAGACTAACTTCCTGATAGAACTCAACCAGAGCTCAACAGCGAACTGAAGGAACATGGAGCCGCCTAGAACTTTACGTTGATAGATGTTTGTCGCGACATGTCTGCAGAATTGGAAAACGCATGGAATCCCATTCAAATAAAATTTTGGAGAACCATTTTGTCTCACTTTTTCAGAAAAAAAAAGTCAAAGAGGAAGCCCTAATAAACGGATTACGACCCACCAAAACCATTAGGGTACAAAGAATCGACACATTATGCAAGTAACAACTCGTATAGATTCAATTCAGTGGGGGGAATACGAAGCCAATAACAAACAAATTGACGCCCACATCAAGGTTGCCCAAATCTTTTAAGAAGAAATCATTCACTTTACTCTGACCAAATTTTGAGGAGAAATAAAACGTTGGCCGACACACTAGACACCCTCACTTCAATCTGACCCAATTCAACGCCGCATGATCAATTTGAGAGCATAGACACCCCTAGCATTGAGCTCACAACAGAATTTTTTAATCAACAACTCACACGATATGCAAGCCAAAGAAAAAGAAGAAGGTTTAGAAATATGCTGTAGGTTACAAGAAAACAAAGAGCCGCATGTTAGTTGGAGGACATAAATACTGCTTTACAATGCCGATAAATAATTTCCTATAGAAAAATGGGAAGCTGGAAGCTAAATTCCGGGTGTACAGCTAAATGCATCGATGGAAGCCTTGTCCCAAACTAGACTAGATAATGGTTCAAATGCATCGAGAGAGTTGAAGTCGACAATGTCATGAGAGAAATGCAGGAGGAAGAAGAGGGGAATCCCTCTGGAGGAAGATATTTAGCCTTGAAAATAAAATTAAAAAACTTGAATTTTGTTGTCCTATGATGGAGATTGACTGCTGAAAGCACGTAGCTCGATGCAAAAAATGTCGATGCCATGTACCAATTATCAATGGCCGACTGAATTTCTAAAAGCGACAGCCCCTACATACCATTCATAAGATGATCCATGGATATAATTGGGCCCCTTCCCTGATCAAGAATCTTTTATTTTCCACCTCATCATGACGAAATACTTTACCCGATGGGTCAAAGCCAATAGTGAAACTCGGTTTCCACAAACTAGTACATATGAACGGCGTCAAATTTCTCCACTCATGGATTTCGTCCATCCTCAAACGTTACTACTACTAAAAGCAATTCGGCGTAAAAAACAACCAACGTTGTAACCATATTACGGCGGATTGATCCTTTCGAGGGTAGGTAAGCAGCTTGTCTAACGAGTCAAACTATTACTCTACTAAATTCATATTTACAAAGTCAAACAACTCGGCGATAAAATTTGTCACTCTTAAAAGTCTAATGACTTGAGGAGAAACTTTGTCATTTGTGAAATCCAATGTCTCGGCGATTAATTTATCCATCACCATCCAGGCTAAGTGTTCAATCAAACACGTTCCACATGGATGAAGCGGTGAAATAATCCATGCTTTCGAACATTGAGCCTAAATACCTAAGTTTGGAAGTTAAAAAGCCATGTCCAATTAGACATGACCTCAGATGTTTAGTATAGATAAGACCCTCAGATTTATCCTTGACAATCTAAGGAGCTATCGTTGTGGACCATATATCCATATGTGCCCACTTGTTAACCCACTCTAATAACAATAAACATGGTTCATAGAAAAGGAAGAAAAAAAAGCGAAGTCCACACCGATGATCATTTTCCAACCTACGAGGCAAGACTTAGCCGACAACTGTTCAAGTAAGTAAATGTAGTGATGATTATGGAGCGCAGTTGAGGCAAATGAGAAGAAATGACTTATAAAATAGGAGAAGCGAGAGATTTACTGGAGAGAGGGAGAGAATGACTAGAAGTTTTTAAAATACTGACTACCTACAAATTTTTAAACTATTGTCTATCTGTTATTTTCTTCTAGAGTTAAAAGTTTGTATCATTTTATTCGTTGAATTTATACTCTTTAACAAACTAATATTTTGGACATAACTTTCTTATTATAGTTTGATAAGTTTGTAAACTAGATCACTGGTTCTAGACAATATTTTAGATATTTAAAGCGAAGGATTTTTTTTTCAATAAAAAAGAGTGAGTATATATATTTTATAGAAATTAGTGCCAATGCACCCAAACCATACACTAATCTGTGATATATCTCTTCCTCAATCGATC
Source organism: Eruca vesicaria subsp. sativa (assembly GCA_932364175.1). Taxonomy (NCBI): domain Eukaryota; kingdom Viridiplantae; phylum Streptophyta; class Magnoliopsida; order Brassicales; family Brassicaceae; genus Eruca; species Eruca vesicaria. Next base: position 263,896 of record CAKOAT010574042.1, read on the forward strand.
TCATTTCATTCCCATATAACCCTAGTAGCCTATCACCCTTAACAGCTGGAGGTGTAAGATTTGTGTCAGCCAGAACACAGACCACCGTTCTTTTTAACGGTTATCCAATACCATATTTTATTTCTCAATTAATTAGTATATTTTACCTCTCTCCATTCTTTCTTTTCCTCTCTTCTTTTATTCTTTCCTTTTTACTTCTGTTATTATGTTTCTTATCAAATTAATTGTACAGATTATACAACAAATTTTTCTCTTGTTCATGAAGATCTTCATGTATCACACATCCATTGATCATAACCCTACAAATTGTTCATCAATTAATCGTGATTTTCTCCATTTCTTTTTCTACCATCGAAAGTTCATGGATATCATAACCTTTGAATCAGAGGACTCTGGAAATAATCAAAGAATCAATCGTTTCTCACTCGTCTAGAAGCCACCACCTCATTGGGTAATGTCACCGTCAAATTTGGTAGAAGTCTTTATCTATGAAATTTCTCTCTTTCAAAATGAGTTCCAACATGATCCCTCTAAATTTCCTTCGTGTGAGAAAACAAAACCGACCAGTTAGCCCAAGCCAAAACTATAGAAGAGATGAACTTGTTTGTGAAGTTTTTTGTTTGATTTTGATAACATTGGTATTACCCGGTATTTGCTTAGTTACCCGATATTATTTACTTTTAGCAGAAATTTACTTTTATGTTCTCTTTGAGATTCATGTTTTGTTTGTAGTTACAATCACGTTGTCACTAATTATAAATATTTTGTAAAATGTTGTAAATAGCTGTGTTAGTTAATACATGGTTTGTTAGATGATAAATGGTTTGATCTTCTGTTAGTTGGTTGATACATTGTTTGATGCATGATTTTTAGATAAATGTTTGATATATGATATATTGTGTGATATAGGGGTTGTTAATTAGCTGATAAATGGTTGGCACATAGTTTGATATTGGATACATTGTTTGGTACATGACATGTTATCTGATGTATAGTTTATTATTTGATACATATTTTGTTAACTGATACAAAGTTTGACACCATAATTTTTTTTATAACAAGGAATTTATATCTTATATAACTGCTACATGTCCTTACTTGTTAGTTGATATCGTTCATTTTGTAGAAAAATGGTTGGGCTTCATGTCGGACAAATATTTTTTGGAATATATCCACCATTTTATGTCGTATTTGTTTATTAGTTAATCATATTTGTTGTAATTCATAAGAATTTTATTTTTAAAAATTGTATTCTTCTAAAACTATATATACCCACTAACAATAATTATAATTGCCAAGTATAATTATATCGTTTATACTTAGGATGTATATTCTTAGCTTTTCATTTGTATTCATATTGTTAGTGATCTTCCAAGAGTAAGTATTTTAGTTGTTTACATAATAATATTAAAAATTTAACAATCTATTAAAGTAAACTAAACTTGTGTCCCTGTACGAGTTTGCTAGCTGAGATTCACATTAGTGCTAGCAATAATTCCAAAATTAATTCGTGTTATCTGTACTTAATGTTATTAGATGCTAAGAATTATGTTATTTTTACGGATAGTTTGGTTTGGTCCAATTACCCAATCTCACTAATAAAGTTACTTCTAATTCTATTTGTATAGCAACCAACCAATTTGATATTAGTAATAACTAATAATGTACATGTAAATTATAGTTAATAAATAGAGAAATTGATGTATGTGCCTTCATATTGGACATTAACACAATAATGTCAATGCTAACATTTTTATTGGTTGCTAACAATGAACGTAGCATGCTAACATATAACTAACCATACATAATATTTCAATCTTTTCAATAAACATATTTGTTTACTAAAATGTTAATGTTTTATATTAGCTGATTTATTTATTGTTGGCAATTTATTTCATATTGGATAATTAAACTTAATGTTTCAACCGATAATAATATATATTTGTAGTTCTTACACAATAGTGCTGTTAGTTGTAATTAATAAATTCTAACATTCTCGTTGTTTGTTTAAGAATATACATATAATCTTCATCAAATCCAATACAAACTCGAAGCATTATCCAGAGGATCTTTTGTTGTACTGTCTATTACGAAAGGGCCCAATTCTGCAAAAAAAAACACTTGCTCTAAAATCTTCCATCTGACACAACTTCTTACTTGCGATTTTTCTATTTTTCAGAGGGGTATAGTTGTCACTTGTGAGCCAAAATGGTAGTCAAGTTGGGCCTTATGATTCACTAGAGTAATTTATAAATTTGAGTTTTAAATGGGTATATTTACCTAAATCACTCTATATTTTAACGAAGTAATAAAATTTACAAATTATATTATCTAATATAAACATTATTGTTATTGTGGAAGCCACACTGGTCCAGTGGTTTGACCAAGGATTCATTAATGCTTCTACACTAGCAGGTATAGATTTCAATTCCCAGAAAACATAATTATGAGAATTAAGAGAAAAAAAGCTTACAAGAGGTTTGCAGCATGGCGTAAGGAATGCCGTCAAGCGTGAATCCTATAGGTAGACTCAGGTGATACAATAAGGTGTGAATCTTCATACGACATGTAGAATTATCGGCTGTAAAATCATCTATAATATTTTTCATAGTTGTAATAGCATAATTATCCAGCGTTAATAAATAAACATTACTTTAGTTATCTAACTTTAATGTATCCTTATCTGTTTTTGAAATTATTTAGTTGTGGTTAAACTATCATCCTACCAAAGACGTTATACTAACGGTGAATAATCTTTTTTGAACTGGCCAACTTCAGTTAATAAGAGACCAAACAAACGTCTATGATAACAATATTGTATGTCATTTTGTTGAGGTACACAATGTCACAATCGTAGAGGGGTAAACGGCAACATGATATGATAAGATGTTCTTACCTTCAGAGACACTTTTTGACTTTAAAATTACATGAGAAGGCACTTCATATTTGAGACACACTTTCTGTGTGCGTTTTGATGAAAATACCCTAAATCCAAACTAAGCCAACTCAACTACACTCTAACTAACCGATCACTTTCCAAACTCTAACGAAGTGGAAATAATAACAAAAATCAATTCTAAAAGTTCTCTATATTCTCTCTCTAACATCGCTATTGAATTTCAGATTTACTTTCCCCGATTCTCTAACCCTTATTTGGAGAACCCTTATCCTTGTTCCTCATCAATTCTCGAAGAATACCATGGATCCATAGTTTCATCATTTGTTTGATTCTGTAATTTCCTCTCCACATATTTGTCTTTCCTCATTTTTCTCCATTTTTGTATAATTTTCACCAACCCTTTCCATATGTATATCGCAGACAATTGTAGTAGATGCAGTTTTATGGTGCGATTTTCAGTTAACCAAATATAGAGCTGAGATTTTCTTCTGTAATCTAATCATGGTGAAGCTGAGATGAGTTTTTTTTTTAAAGCTGAGATGAGTTGTTTATTGAGTTGTGAAGGATTTTGATGAGACAGATTATGTGGATTAGTTTCTGGGTCTATTATTACAAGGATTGAATCTAATTGCAAGGAGTATGGTGTCCTCTGGCCGAGAAAACAAGTTGATAAACGGATCCGGGGGCCACCGGAGGTCTTGAGGTCAACAATGGTAAAATTTCAGAATTTTGCTTTTGTCGTCCCTCATCTTTTGGCTATTCACGCTTTTACCTTAAAATTTTTAAAATTGTCTAAAACAATCTTCTTGATTTATCCCTAAATTTCTAACTGTGCACTACATACCCAGTCAAATACAAAAAGAAAACAAATATATGCATTCAAAACTTCTTAATACATTCTAAAATGATCTAAATAAGCTAAAACAAATTATCAAAATAGCAAAACATATATCCACAAATCTGATATCCACAACTCATTCTTGACAAAAAGAAAACTAAACTTATTCATTAAAATAGTAAAATATGTGTCCACAAATCGGATGTCCACAACTCATTTTTCTCTAGTTCTATATCCAGAATACTAATAATTATTATACTATCCATACGTGAATTCAATTTTTTATTATTTTAGGTAACAACTTAGGCAATTTGTTATGAAATTTCCTATGACTAAGAATTTCACGTTTCAAATATATATATTTCTTTCATTGTTTTCCTTTTATATATATGTCCACATTTTTATTGTTCATACTTTTCCATCCACCTCCACAATTATTTTTTATAAATGTTAAATATGTAAAATATATATATATATATATATATATATATATATATATATATAAATGGATGTTAAAATATAGAGAAAAAAATTTATAATTTATTGTCACCGTTATTTTTTAAAAATATATCATACAATTTTAGAATAAATAATATGAATTAAAGGGGTGAAAAGTAATGACATAACAAAAACATCACCATTGTTTTATCTCTCGTCGGATATCTATAACAAAATGCCTACTATTCTCTTGTCTCTCTTAACCTAACGAAAGGGATACAAGAGTCTTGACAGCCCATGAGGATGAGGAGAAAGTGTCCATAAAGTTGTAAGTTCCTTATTGTGTAGTAAAAGAGAAAAAGTGTCTCAGGAAGAAACCAACTCTAGAAATTGATTCACAGTGGTATCGTTTACCTTCTATATTATCTCCAAATAATGTATTACTAGAATCTGACCTGCACGTTCGTGCGGATATTCTTAATGTATTGATAGTTTTTCATTTTATAAATGTTTAATATTAATATTGTCATAAACATTTTAATATATGATTTATAATTTAGTGGTGTATATTGTGTGATTCCTTAGTTTTGGTTTCTTGATTCATTATTAAAATATAGTTTTTTTTTATAAAATTTATTTTTTATTAATTGTTATTACGTTTTCGAGGACAATAATTCTTAATCTAAAATAATCAAATAAAGAATTTTCTTCAAAATATGATTTTTCTAAAATATATAGTTATAGATATAACAGACTAACATATGTTAATATCTTTATTTTCATATAAATATACTACTTAGTTTACAAACTTTAACCCGTTTAATGGTAAATAATAATTAATTTAAATGAAAATATTTTTTTAAATAATTAGGTAATTTACCAGTTTAATCTACTTTTGTCATATTTAATTTATATAATACTTCGATTTTAATATAATATAATAGACTATAATTACAAAATTTATGAAAAAATAACATAGAATTTTTCAATTTTTATAATAAAATTTAACTAATATTAATTTATAATAATATTATATTACTAATTACATAATTAATCAATGCATTATTTAATAAAAATTAGATTATAACCGTGCTAAATTTAAGATAATAGCTACATGCAGTTTTAGAACTAATTAAATGTCATAATATACATATATTGCATAAATTTTTATAATGATATCAAGTTTTGAGAAAAAGGTACTATAAATTTTGTAAGCAACACCTTTAAATTTTTTGTGTTAATCGTATCTGATGTATATCGATCATCATGTATGTACGATGATATAAATTATTTTAGTAAGCACTTGGACTTATCTTAAATTATCAGAGGAAATAATACTTTTTGGACTTCTCCGTCAGTCATGTAGGACACATGGTTGCATTATGTGTTGAAAATAAATATTAATTGCCTGTCTTACTTTAAAATAAGCTCCAAATTTTGTGGTATATTTATGGTTGGAGGTTGGTAAAACTAAAGGCAGTCCAAGTCTGCCAGTTGAAAACAACGAAGAATTACGTTTGGTTGCAGGTGGCATAAATTATAATTTGATGATGTGTTATCATTGAATTCACTGCTTGAAACTTACATTACAGACAAAGAAGGCAGCTAGTGAGTTCTAGAATAATACCTGAATCGAGCCAATCAGCGTCAGCGGCAACTTGACTGCATCCAGAATTGGGAGATGACATGGGAAATCAGCACTAAAAGCTCCTAGGGTGGAGAAAACAGTAGAAACTTCTATAAATTAGTCCTCATACTAATGCAGCACATCATTTAATAAATCTACTGTCACACTTGGCCCTCGTTTGATCTTTAGGACTTGATAGATCTAACCTAGAAACTCATGTTCACATCTTTTAATCTATAGCTCAAAAACAGCTAAAAAGAAGATTCTTCTTCATGTAGTAAAAAACAACATTTAACCTTTTTAATGGATTGGTTAGATCTACCCAGAAATCTGATGATCCAGTTCAGCTCCTTGGTGTAAACTCACTGCATGAAGTCCAAAACTTTTCAGTGCCTTGCAATTCAAGAGACCTAAGCACAAAGAGAAACAAAAAGATCGTGTTGTATTATGTCACTGAGCAAATCTGTCGGATCGTCATCTTTCAATTTCATGTGGCTCATCTAGGGAATTGAGCGACGATAAAGAGAACCACATTAGGTTTAATTTCATGATTAATTAATAGAGTTTTTATCACCACAAGGAAGTTTATGAGTTTTTATTACACATTAAGACAGTTTATGCTACAAAGATAGTTTTTGAGTAAAAAAAGCTTACTTTACCCTCTCAAAAAGAAACCAGTTATGTACTCATTAGTTAGAAACATTTAGTTTCATTAAATTTTTATAATTTAAAGAATGCATTCTTCTTCTTCTCCACTTCGACCTTTCTTCTTCATTTTTTCCACCTTAATCTTTATGGTATGACAAGCACTGCCACCGGCTCAGTCTCCGATTCTGTTTCCGAGATCTTACGTTTCGGTGAATCTGCAATCCGTCATCATGGGGTGGTTACTCTCGACGCCATTGCGTCTCATCTTCCTCCGCGTCTTCACTTCGGTGGCTCGTCAAGCTCCGTCAAGTAATCCTCTGTGACCTCTCCTCCTCGCCAACCATAAGCGAACCAAATCGATGACCTCTCCTCCTTGCCAATCCGTGAACCAAATCGGGAGTCGATCCGATCTGTCGAACCTTAAAGGGATCCCTTCCCGAAACAAGTTTCTCATATTTGCACGACTGGTCCTTTAGCTTTTGTCATATTTACAGTTTGGCCCTAAAACTTATAAATTTGCACATATGTTTTTCAATTTCAATCCACAATTTTAATTGTGCAATTTAAGTTCCAGAAAAAAAAAAGATTGCATGAAGAAAAATCAATGGCGGCTCTGAGGTTTAGTTGAATAAACGCAGGATATCCTAATAGGAAGAAGATGATTAATTATAAAATTACCACTCTTTTTAGAAAAATGTTTACAATTATATGTGTACATGTTTACATCTTCACATATGTACACTTTATTATTAAAACAATGTACACTCGCCACATGTGTACATTATTTATTATTAAAGAAAAAAACAAAATTTACATGTGTACAATTATATGTCTGCATGTGTACATCATCACATATATACACTCTTCATTATTAAAATAATTTACCATATACATGTGTACGTCTTCACAAGTTTATGTATTTCGTAAATGTATACATTGATGTGTCCACCTACTCGCATTTCCACTTCCAAAACTTCAGTCTCCATCATTAGTTGTACACGAAACTGCGATGCGAACAAATACCAATGTACACAATCAATTTTGGCAATGTTACATGCAATTTTAACGATGTCCACATGTACACCGTTGTAACGATATTTACGTGTACACTATATCTGGGAATCTGTTCATGTCGTAATAGGAAGAAGATGATTTAATTACAAAATTGCCACTCGTTTAAAAAAATGTGTACAATTATATGTGTACCTGTGTACATCTTCACATATGTGCACTTTATTATTAAAAAAATATACACTCGTCACATATGTACACTATTTATTATTAAAGCAAAAACCAAAATTTACATGTGTACAATTATATGTCTGTGTGTGTACATCATCACATATGTACACTCTTTATAATTAATAAAATAATGTACCATATGCATGTGTACATGTGTACGTGTTCACAAGTTTATGTATTTCGTAAATGTATACATTGATGTGTCCACCTACTCGCATTTCCACTTCCAAAACTCCAGTCTCCATCATTAGATGTACCCAAAACTGCAATGCAGACAGAAAAACAATGTACACATTCATTTCTGGAATGTTACATGCAATTTTAACGATGTTCACATGTACACTGTTGTAACGATATTCACGTGTACACTATATCTGGGAATCTGCTCATGTCGTAATTATTTTTAAGAGAAATGTGTTAATATACCAAACAGCCAAAAAAACTTTATTCAAGATCAAAATTTTACGAGAGGTATACACTCAAAAGATCTGACAAACATCAAATTTCAAAGTTGGTCTTTGTTGCTATCAAGCTTCTCACAAGTGGTGAATATGACAAAAGAAAGGGCACGGCGACGACAACTCCGGAGCTTTAGAACCAATTCCAGAACTTTGAATCTCGTCTTAGAGTTTGACGCAGAGGTGTATCCATTAAGAGAGAGAGGTTTTATACATCATGATTTTATCACCATCAGATATATAGTTTGACACATCTCAAAAGATATATTGGATAATAAAGATATAATTATGAACATATTTTCTGGAAACAATGTTCTGGAAAACTAAAATTCATTTAACAAAAGGAAGATTAAAAGACGCAGGAAGGAGAAACGAAGAAGAAGATACGTGGGATCCATTTTATTTTGTCTTTTAATTAAAAAATCTATATTATATTTTTTTAGTTGGTTCATTATTTAGTTAAAGAGGAACTGATTAGTTTTAGTTGGCAAACAGAGGTAATGAAAAATGTCTGAGTAGTGGTAACTGTCTTTTTGTGATATAATAAACTGTAAACTGCCTTAGAGTGATATTATTTCTAATTAACAATTGAAACATAAATGAAATCATATAGATATTATGGTTGATTAGTGTAAATATTAAGTAAGACATATTAATAATGTAGTATTGGTCCGACATAGACTCTTGTATGGTAGATTTTTTTAGGACTCTAAATTAATAGAGTAGATACAAAAACATTTACTAAAAGAATCAACTATTATTTAAAAACGAAATATATATTATATATTCATAGAAAGGAAAATTCACAAAACATAATGATGATATTAAGAATTTAACATATGTCTTTTGAAACATAATCTTAAATAACATAATATATATATACACATATATATTAAGTAATAAAAAATATTTTAGTTATATCAAGCTATTTCTCATATGATTAAAAACAAATTCAGTAACATAAATCAAAATATCTTTAATGAGATAAAAATATTTTAGAATTAGTACTACAAAGATGTTTTATATATGTTTTACAAAATATTTTTTATGACTTTTCAATAATTATTTACAATTTATTTATATTTTATTAAATTACATATATAAAATACCTATTATTTTATTTATTAAATTAATATTTTACTTATCAAATATGATTCTAAAAATGTTCCCAAAACAAAATTTATGTATTCTTTTAAATGTGAAAATATAAAATAATTGACTTATCTATTTATATAAACTCTATTTATATAACGAAAACTTGCTTCCCTATAGCTCATCCACGTCACTAAATAGTTCTCTGAAGACATGACTCGTTGGATGCTCTCACAATCTTTGTTTCTCAGTTTTTCGCCTAGCAACCTTTATGAACTTTCACCATCTGGGCTTTATGAAATCAATGTAGTTCATAATTTAAATAATTAATAAGTCTATATCTTTAGGCCCATAAATTTCTTCTCCTACTTCTTACCATCAACGCCGCCTCAACTACCCTACCTTTCATTAGTGCTCGAACCCCTGATTGAAACTCTTTCTTAGATTGCAAACAATAGCAAATATCATTGCTTGCTTCACTTTATTAATTTCTTTGCCTTTCGAAAGCAAGCTGCAGCAATGGTGAATTCACAGCTCATGCTTTCTGAATTGAAGTCCGTAAAAAAAATGTTGCGCGCCTCCTTGTTTTTACAGATTCAACCCCGTCCATCGCTTCACAGAGTAAACCAAGTTCGTTGAGCTTAAGGAGTATGTTCAAAAAATTTCGATTGAGATCTTAAGGTTCCGTAAAGATGTGTTGTTATTGATAAGTTCTCCCGTTGCCTAATATAATTTGAATGTCTTCAGAATCGAGAGTTAGTGAAGCAAAATGATGACATTGATGACTTATGTGTTGATCTTGCACTTCTTCGAAAATACAGTATCTTGAGTAGAGAAAATGAGAATTTCATCTCTGATTCATATATACGCTTGACCAGGGATCAATTAACCACAGCTAAAGAAGCCTAGAACCAATAGTTAAATCGTAAAATTGAACGACAGGAATCCTTGCCCGAACTAAGGACATCTAGGTGTTTTGGGTGAATCAACATCTGATGCAGATCTTCCTTCAAGGTAAGAGCTTTATTTGTTTCGGTTATTCTCTTTAGTGTTTGTGTATACTTCATAGAGTAACATTCTTAGTTAATTGCTTTTCATATAATGCACTTGATAAACTCAGAGCCATTGTTCAAGTCTAGAATGCTTCAAACTGCATTGTTGGTTAAAATGGAATCTGAAAGCAATGCTTCAAACTGCCAATGAAAGGTCAGGAACTTAAAGAAGTAGAGTACTTTTCTGTCTTAGTTAGCATTAAAAAAAGTTCCAAATCCTATACATTTCCTATCAATGCGTGTGTTACAAAAAATCCTATCAATGCTTGACCATTGATTATTATCTTATTTTTCTGGAGAAAGAAAGTTCCCTCACACTCAAAATCTGGAAACCCCAAATCTTTATAATTGTGCTCTCTTTTCTGACAATGTATTAGATGCCTCAGTAGTTGTTAATGCAACAAAAATGAATGCCAAGGTGAAAAAAATATCGCTCATCACTTGATTCGTAATCAAGTTTGTATGTTTGCAGAGTTAATATTTAAAATTGATTTGTTTCTCAGGACCTTCCAAGCATGTTTTCACCTTATGACGGATAAACTAAGTTTCGGAGCAATGAACATGTGGTTACTCCTAACCTCACCTGGAAATGCAACCATATATGTGGCAAACGTGTATTTCTTAACGCACATACGGAACTCACTTCTACTTTGACAATGGAAGTATGAAGCCCATGCTGGTCAATGCTTTCTCAATAAGTAAGATGCTTAAATAATAGTTTGTTAGTTACACTTTCATCAAAACGCCAACTCAACATGACACGAAATATTCACCACAGGTTATGTAACACTGATGGTAATTGTTTGCACCTAAAATTCTTAGAAGTGTGGAGGTGTCCAGAAAATAGAACCGGTACTAGGTTCTTATTTTAAAGAATGAGCAAGTGTGGAGGACCTCTTGAGAGCGATCTCCCACAATGTCTCCAAGACATCTTCAGCAGAATCTACACATTTCAGTTAGAGTGGTCCGATTTCAAGTTATATTCCAAGAATTGGACGTTCATTATCTATCGCCACTACCGACATTGATCTGGCCCAGCTCATGAAACACATCAGCTTGCACTAACACCGCGCCTGTACAGCCTGCTTTAAGCGGAGTCACTGTGGAGGAGATTCTGGGTCCACCAAAGAAGTTTACAATTATAAAGGCACAAAATACTTAACTTCTCAAGTTTCTAAGACATGACCGCACTTTTTACTTGCAAGCCTTGATATCACCTTTTTTTGGTCAAGCCTTGATATCGCCTATGTTTTCAAATTACTCACACAATAAAGTCATGAGTTGTTGTTTATTTGCTATTTTTGGTCAACTTGATGGTGTTACTGCGACAACGTCTTGAAGTTAGGTTACAATCATAAAGTGCAATGAAATCAGAGTCTTTGGATTGTCAATGGTTCATGTATATAATAATCCAACTTCAGATGATTATACAGAGACTGTTTCAGATTTTTGAAGAATGATATGATAAGTTTGTGATCACATGGTTTGAACCTCCCACACTAATATTTTTTTTCCATCCGGTTCACTTGAATAAAATTCTCCAAGTCATTTTGTCTTCTATTATTTGTTGTATCAATGTAAAAGATAAAAGGTCCTGACTATTTTCATGAACTTTAAACGGGTTCAGTGATGGGAGCTTGACCAATTAGTACATGGAGTGTACTATAACATTTACTTCAAGCCTATCTTTGAATGAATGAATCAAGGACTATTCTTATATCATTAACGTACTCATAAAAATACATTAATATAATAACTAAAAACATTCAGAATTAAATACATGAATAAAAAATATATCACAATCATAAAAAAGGGAAAATTCCATAAAAATATCCCAACTAAATTTCGTTAAGCTTTTAAATGCCCAAACTTTTTTGCTACCCAGTTTAATATCCCAACTAATAATTTTGTCCATTTTAATACACAAACTCGTATAATTAATGTCCAAATTTTTTGCTATGCAGTTTAATATCCCAACTAATTATTTTGCTCATTTTAATACACAAACTCGTATAATTGTACTCATTTTGTTACCCAAACTTTATTTTTAGTTATATTTTTAGATGAGAAATTTTTAGTTTTATTTGTTATACCCCAACTAAATTTATGGTATTGTAAAATGGGGTTTTCTCTTAAAAGATGTTACCTTTTTTTTTCTCAAAACCGATTTTACAATACCTTAAATTTCATCCTACAATAAAAAAAATAAAACTAAAAATTTCTCATCTATATGAAGAAATTACTATCTATATATATATATATATATATATATATTGTCAGTTAGAAAAGATATATAAGCAATAAAACTCTTTAACAAATCAATTTTAACATTGAATTACGTAAAATACAATGTATAATGAAAGAACTTATATACAAATACAATAAATTAAATCCATTGACTTAAATTTGGCATAAAGAAACCAACTACAGTGTCAGTTGCAAACTAACCTCTACAATTGGATTGGTATATTAACAATCATATATGATAAACAATATTTCTAATGTAAGATATAATTGAAAATGCTATTTATTTTCATTTTCCAGATATTGTTTGAGCTCTTGGTCAAAGGTGAATTTTTCCAAGGAATGATAAAAGCAAAAGATATATACTGCATAAGAGATCATGTGGAATGGTTATAAAAGTGGTCTCTGAATCCCCAACCCAGATTGAGTAGTATCGAAGTGGGAAAATTACGAATCAACAATAATTTAATACAAGAAACTTACATAGTAGTTAAGCATCGTGGGTCAACCACCAACATTAAAACAATGGTATATATTTTAGAATAGTAACACCTGAAACAGAGCATCCCATTAAAAACTTATGACTATTATATCCACCCCCATTTGGTAACAGCATATGAGACAACCAGACACATAAACTAAGCCAACGAGGAACAAAATCATAGTTGAAGGCTTATTAGTTAGACACATCCAACCTAAACCAATATAAACCCACTAATGGTTATATTCTTACTATAAAAACAAGAAGTCCACAAATATTTATGCTGCCAAATGCTTCAAAAACACCCTAATCATATAACATGAACCTTAAAATTCCAAGAAATCTCATAACTAATTTTACTCTTAAAATTCCAAGAAATCTCATAACTAATAGTACTTTACAATCACTGAATTTATTCCCAATTCGAACTCTCACCAAAAAATCGTCACGAGAAACCCAAAAATATCCCAACCCACTACACCAACCACAATAAGTTAAACAATTGAGAAGTCATCCCTGAAAATCTTTATATATAAAGAAGGGTTTTATCCCTCCTGAATGAGACACGTCAGAAATACAGTAATTCTAGACACGCCATGTGGCACGAAAATCCAATCCGCAGCGTTTCATTAAAGATGGTGTTATGTGGGTTTCGTTTTCGTTTAGGGCCTTAATTTTGCTCCAGTCACCCAGCCCACAGATAGTAGCCCTAACTATAAACGAGGCTCTAAACGTCGTTTTGATATTAAGGTTTGCGCCTGCTATCGTCTCCGCCATTCGAGATGGAAACACAACCTGAGTTCTGACTTCTAAGAGCGTTGTTTCATCTCCTTCTTTAAAATCAGAAAAGCTATCAGTTACATATTCATCGTAAAGTCCTTATTAAATCCATCTACCTTGAATGCGAGGTTTCCTTATGCAAGACGGTGGAACTGTGACTATAAAAAGAGGTAAGCCTTCCTTTCCTTCAACATCCTATCCCAGAAAATTGTTTTTTTACTGAAGTAGTTGGATACATAATCTAGGTGTATTTGCTATTTCATCCACCTTCGAATCTTTTAGGATTTTTATTTTATATTAAAGAAGTATTGATTTGCTGATCAGTGAACATGCAATTCTACTTGATTTGGGCTCTCTGTGAGCAATAGCAATGCGAGACGGTCTCCTTATATTTGATTACAACCGGTCATCTTGGTTTCAGTATATATGTTCTTCAGATCATTCACTCTTATCTAAAATTATTTTCAGGAGAGGAGGACAGGCCTTTGTAGGTACATTGATGATACCTCGGATCAATCAACCCAAGAAGTATAAATGGAGGACCCTCAATGCATTTGAGCTCGAGGTTTGTTTTGTTCATTGATATAAATTTATGTGGAGAAGAAGAAACATATATAGTGTAGTGAAAATCTGATCTCCTGACCCTATCATCATTATATTAATTGATTTTTTTAAAAGAAAAGATCTACTTAACTTTAGCTCATAATAATTTCCAACATCTTGGTGTTGATTTTTGATTACTGTGGCTCCCTATGAGGTTGTTGAATCGGCCCTAATCTCAAGGATACAACGGTTAGAGCAAACACTTATGGATATAGAACCCTGTGTGAGTATGCATGATTGTGACTTTTCAGTTTTCCATATCGACTGCTAGACTGTGAATTCTATTTAACTTGGTTGCTTCTGTGTCTCCAAAACAGGATAAGTTTTGATATAAACGCAAAATGTACTTTTCTTATAGTACTTCTAAGTTTGAGTCTGCATATATCTCAATGAACTGAGAACGGTGGACGAATGAGCTGAGTATTGAATACTTAACACGTTCTTACATGAAACTGAACCGAATCTTTTAGGATTTTTATTTTATATTGAAGAAGTATTTATTGTACACTTGCTCTGAATTGCAATTTCATGCCCTTTGATTAGGTTCAACTTCTTCTTGAGTTTTTTCCTAGCCACTTAACTGCTGATATATTGGAGGGACTTCGTATTAGCAGATGAATTATCACATGCTTACAAGAAAAAGAAACGGCGAAGCATTAAATGCAGACACTGTATTTCTACTGTCACCGTTCACCTAAGTAGAGGAGTCATTGGCATAGTTCAATTCTAAAGGTCCTGATGTTTTGTACTTGAACTACACCAATAGATAAGGTGTCATTTTCGCTGTAAACACACGCTTCTTTCATTATTAATTTTCAAGTAAAACTGATGGTTTCGTAACGCCTGCACCTGCTTTTCGTAAGAAATTTGGATTTAGTGTTGCTTGCCTTTTCTAAATGAATCCACGATCATAAGTATCTGAAGTAAAATTCATTTGTTAATTTTAAATGTACACACCAAATATTTAAGTTCACTTTGTTTGTGTTTGGGCGTATTGCACTCTGTTTTGTAAAATATTTTTACGAAATCTTAAATATTTCAATAGTGTATATTTATCTGCACTTTATTCACATGTAAAAACAAACACATAAATTGCAAATGAAGCAATTCAAATATAAGAATAGACGTGAATATCTTAACAACTTCCAATTATGTTACTGAAACTTGAAAAGGAGGAACAACAGTGCTATAAATGTATCTGTTGTGGGTTCAGTGCACAACGGATTTGGATTCAAGAATGTACAGTTCATAAAAAAACTAGAACATGTCCAGATTTTGATACAGGTCAACGAGAAGATGGAGATGATGACCCTTGGGGTAGTGGTTTCACACATAAGGATGTCCGGTACAAAAGATACTATATAGAAAAGATTGAAGAAGTCACCTAATAGATTCACAAGCCAATAAGACACACTTGATCACACCCTATTGCCATTAAAATCTTGAAACCTGATGCTGCTCAAGACATACTCACAGGGTTTTTTTTTTTTTTTTTTTTTTTCACACACCCTGTTGCCATTAAAATCTTGAAACCTTATGCTGCTCAAGACATCCTCCCAAGGTTCTTTTCCTTAGTATGTGTCATGCATATAGGTACTTGGTGTAAAAACTATCATAATTACTTGGGCTTTTTACCCCGGAACCGACCTGAAATAGCCGATTCGAAACCGAACCAAGATTTACAAATATCTGTTGGGTCCAAAATTCTTTTACCCGAAAGAACCGGAACCGAAAAGAATCGATCGAATATACCCAAATCCAAAGAGAACCGATCCGAATCGATCCGACCGGATAAGCATCGATTCATACCCGACTTAATAACATGAACATCCAAAACTATAATTTTGTGTACTACTTTCTATATTTTATTTTATGATTTAGTTGAAATATATTTTGTTAATAATTTTGTTATTATTTATTTTAATATTTTAAGTAATATGCATTTTTAAATGTAAAGTTTAAAAATATTTTATTTTAGTTATTCATAGTTTATTTATTTTGTACAAAATATAGATATGTATGACAGATTTTGACTAAATTTGATCGGACTTGAGTATTTTGTATCCTTTTCATATCCTAAATAACCGAATCCAATCTGGACCCGAAACAAATCTGAATATTATATTTTATAGGTATTTTAATTATTGACCCAAATCGACATGAATCCAAGAAGAAATGACCTGAGACCGAACCGAAAATTTACAAATACCTATTACATCTAAAATTTTAGGAGCAGAAAGGACCTGGACCCAAAAAAACAGACTCAAACTCGGCTCAAACCCGAAAGCCCAAATCTTATTACAGTAAAATAAACAAAGTAAATATGTAAATATTATGTATCCATGAACTATCATAATCTATTATAAGAATAACAAAATATACACAATAAAAATTAATATCACCTTAAATTTAAGTAAGTTAAACATTTTTAAATACTCATCAACATTAATGATATATTTATGTAATTTTTTGGTTACTAACCCGCCCGTAGGGCGGGCCAACCCTAGTAACACATAAAAAAAAAAATCACCGATTATAACATAACTTTTAAACATACAAGCTGGAAGATTGGTCAACCACAACACACTACACAACCATTCTTCACAATAATGAACATTGTTATTTGCCCCCATTCTCGATGAACCGAAGTTATCAAGCAAAAAAAACAAATAACTACAATTACAAACAAACATCAAAATTCTTTGGGATAAGTTATTAAATTCCGCGCGAAACGTAGATTTCCCCTAGAACAACCTATTTTTGAAAAAACAAATTTTTATATTTATTAATATTATTATTTTCACAATAAATTTAAGCGAAATAACATCTTTTAAGAGAAGAAATAAAATATCTTATACTATAAGTTTATTTGAATCAAGTAAAATTGCGGTGCCTTTATTTATTTTGACGGTTACTTACATACATACACTTAATGAATGAAATGCTATATTTAATTGTCATTATCAAAAAAAGATTTATTTTAAAAATAATTTTCATATTAAAAAGTATATTATTTTCTTAAAATAATTTTAAATAACATTATATATGTATAAATTTATATATATATATATATATATATATATCATTTAAACAGATTTTGTTGATATACTGAAGTATATATAGATATAGAATTAAATACAACACAACAAAATACAGTTTATTTCATAAACAGAAATATGAGACAGTATATATATTTAAACTAATAGAAATATTTTCTTTATAGATCAAGGTATTTTCTTGTATGAGTAAATTACTTATTAAACTATATTTAAAATCTAAAATAACTACCAAACTAAATACAAATAATAAAATTAACAAAAAAAATTATTCTATTAAGAAAAAAATAATGTTATGATTTAATTTGGAGAAGTATATGCAATCCAATATACTCAAATTATAACCAAACCAACTAGATACTATATATCCAAAATTAATTATAATTGAAATACAAAATAATTATTGAAAATTGAATGAAATATAATAGTATTAATTATAAAAGAATACATACAAATACAAAATAATTGAAAGTTAAAAATTGAAAATAAATTTATTTGTTAATATTTATATTCATGCATGATTATGGAGAAACAACTAGTGAAAATTATTGAAAATGTTTTAATATATAAAAATTAAGGCCAACTTTTCTTTTAGCATAGAGCTTGGAAGGGTTTGGTTAGTGATCGAGAAGTCTAAGCTTTGGATTGATCACTTCCAAACTCTGTTATGTTTTATGGAGATGGTTTCAGTAAGACATAGGCTACTATCACAGTGATCAAAGCTGGCTTGTATAAGTGATATAATTATTTTACTTTTCTCCGCTTATTTATCTGTTTTTGTTCTGTTTTCCAGATTGTGAGTGTGTGTGTTTGCATTATGCTAGAAGAAATGATTCTAGTGCTTGAGAATATACAAGTGCTATTAGAGGTTGAGCGCATTGATGGGTATTAGAGGTTGAGCGCCTTGATCATCTTGAGTTTTTTCATAGGAAATAAATCGTTAAGTTTTGTTTGAATACTGAATCTCCTGTTGGTTTGAGATGATATCGAGTGAAATCATAATATACTAACTAGATTTTGATCCGTGCTTGAGAAGCGCATGTTTTGTTTTGGTTGTAACAAAATGTATCAAATGATCCGAGTTCTATTATATGATAGTTTTATATGTGAAATTTAATGTATATTTAACCTTTTAGTAGGGTCTTTTCATTGAGTTTTGCATAACCGAGTAAGTTTGTGGTCGAAACGAGAATAATAAAATTAAGTGTTGTGAGAATATGAATAATTAAAACACATATTATATTGAAACCAAAATTGTATGGGTCCATGACCCATAGTAAATTTGAAAAATAAATACTATTTAAAATTCCCAAAATTGTAAATAAATCCAATAAATATGTTAATCAAATTATATAGTTTATTTATGTTAGTTAAAATAATTACATCTATGATTTTTGAACAGTAAAAATAATATTTAAATTCCAACTAAGTTGTAAAATAATAACATCTATGATTTAAAATAATATAGTTTTAAAATAGAAGAAATTCTGAAGATCACAAGCTCTAACATGTAAAATAATACTATAAAATCATATAAAATCAGAGATATTAAAAATATTATATAAACAAATTACTTATCCCATAGATTAAACAATATAATGCATTGATACTTTCAAAAAGGGATAATTAAGCTATCATATTATTATTTTTTATTTTTGCATGTAGCAAAGAATTCAAAAAGAGAAATGATTGTCTGACATGGATAAACTCAATCTTTATCTAAAAATCTCAATAACATGACAAAAATGTCAAATAATTAGGTCTTGAAAAGAACATCTTTTAACCAACTTTATAAAAGAATCATTTTGGAAGATGAGATAAACGTCAATCATATCACAAGTACATATCGGAATTGTCAAAACAAAATCACATACGAAATGTATATCTAAATTTTTTTGATAACATGACCACTCAAATCATTAGATGTTGGAAAGAACATATTTGAACCAACTTTATAAGAGATTTTTTTTGGAAGAAGATATATGTCAATCATATCACAAGTACATTTCATAATTGTCAGAACAAAATCATAACAAACATAGATTCTAAAAATAAGATTAATAAATAGGAAAAAGATAAAGTTTAAAAATTGAATAGTTGTTTAATTAAGAGAAAGGATATATTCAGTATCTAATCAAAAAAACTTCTAAAAACAGCAAAATATGTACTATTAAACCTAATAATACTAAACATAACTAAAACAATTATTTCTAAACAAACATAATCCTAAAACGCCTAAAATATGAGTAAATCAAGCAATAAATAAACAAATAAGAGTAGATATTAAACATATAATTTTAGAAATATTAAGCATTAATTAAAAAGTTTCAAATATAACGAAACCGGTTGTAAACAACCGGTGCATAGGGTTCAAATTAAAAACAAAAATAGATTGAACATAACATAAAATCTTAAGATTAAGATTGAGATTGGTTAGATGTTCAGTCATACATCATTGGCTTACCCAACTTGAACCAATCGATGGTAGGGACCTTAACATCTTTAAGCTTGGATTCGGCAAGGACCAGCTCGAACTCTGTCTTCTTCTTCTCATGGTACATTCAAAAGAGACCTTCTCATTCTTCGAGGAACTCCAGTTTCTTAGCAATGAGAACCTTATTGAGCTCCTCTTGATGCCTTGTTTCGACGGCTTTGTTCCTCTCACGGTACATCAAGAGCATAGCCCGATAACACGGCATGGTCTCGAACATGCCCCTCTCGTAAGCCTCCTTCAACGTTTCCCCTTCATACTCGTTCATCTAAGCTTTCATCTTTAGATCCTTGTTACATGCCATTGAGATACTTCTCAATGTTTAAGAAGCAAAATATAAGTTTTAGGAAACAAAATATATCAAATATGGAAATATAATAAATCCTAAATATTTATTATGTAGATGTTAGATCTAACATAGACTCACAGAAAATATATATTAATCCCAAAATATCTTCTATAGTTTTTTTGACATCAAACGGCTGATCTATTACTCAAACAACTTGAGGTGGTCTGGGTAACCAGACCGGAATAGAACAACCAACGTACAAAAACTTACGATAAAAAGACCTAGCTATCCTAGCTAGAAAATCAGAAACGCCGTTCTGCAGACTAGGAACATAAAAAAATCGTGAAGTCAGGAAAGCAGATCTTCAGTGTCATCAGTTTTTCCAGTTCCGTTGAAAAGCTAGGCCATGCATGAGGATTCCTGAGCATTTCGATCATCTCCTTGCAATCAGTCCCAAAGCTCTGACATGGCGAATGTTGAAGCATGTTCCCCATTGCCCACCGCAGTGCTTCCAACTCTGAATGCAACGCCGATTCCACTCGATCAAAATTACGCAAGCCCAATAGCTGGCTATATCCAAAAGTATCATTCAATACCCATCTACATCCACTGAAGGAATCCGATGAAGTCCAAGATCCATCTACCATGCATATGTTACCCAAACTTAAGGCCTGGTCCTCATCTATTCCGTCCTCAAGGGAAGACGGTGTATTCTGCTCATTTGCTTGGAACCATGCTTGGCATTCACGTTCTGCATAGCGCGCTACTTCCAATGGGTCCCTATCAATGCCTCTGAATAGCTTATCGTTCCTAGCCTTCCAAATGTACCAGATTAACCAAGGATAAGGATCCCTGTCTAATTCCGGCTCCACTATTGCATTCTTCCTCCATAATAGATAGTCCATATTCGCGTACGTGCTTTGTACTGGAAACAGAGCGGGATTGGTGGGCGTAGTTGATAGTGCCCAAACCTGTAATGCAGGTGGGCATTCAAATATTGCATGTGTGATCGTTTCCTCGGGTTCCCCACATCGAGGGCAGTGGTTGTCGCATCTCATATGTATGTTGTTTAAGATGCTCGTAACAGCTACATGTCATGTAATCAACTGCCACATAAGATGGCAAATCTTTTGAGGAGCCCTGACCTTCCAAGCATGTGCTTGGAGCTTTGTGATACTAGGCTCACATACTTCAGATTCATCTTCCTTCCTCAAGATATTTCGTGCTACCCAGTATCCAGATTTAACTGTATACTGTCCAGTCCTTGTATAACTCCAGCAGTACGTATCCCGTCGATGCGTGGAGCTAATGTCCATACTCTTGATGAGTGGTATGTCAGCTGCATCAATATAATCTTGAATTCGGCTATCATCCCAAGTCTTTGTTCTTTGATTAATCAAGTCGCTCACTCGCATATTTGGGTGCAGAACCGGTGCCAATGGGGTTGCTGGTCTTGCAGGTATAGTAGGAATCCAAGGATCTTCCCAAGCTTTAACTTCATATTCCGAATGAATTTTTTGTCTAATTCCTAATAATAGCAATTCTCTTCCGGCCGATATGCTTGACCACTCATATGATGGGCTGCTAGCATTGATTTGACGCAAAGGCGTACTCAATCTGTAGTACCGGCCTCTCAAGACGCGAGCTACCAGAGAGTCCGGGTTTTGTACCAGTCTCCATAGTTGTTTTGCTAGTAACGCAAGGTTGAACTCATGAATCATCCAAAAGCCATTTCCGCCTTCTTCTCTGGGCAAGCATAATTTATCCCATATTGACCAGTGAATCCCCCTTTTTGGCGGGTTTGAGCTCCACCAGAACTGTGCAATGGCACTAGCTAAATTCTCACAAATCTTCAATGGGAAAAGGAAGCAAGACGTTAGATACGTTGGAAGAGCGAGCAGGATTGATTTTATCATAACTTATTTCCCGCCTTTAGAAAGCCATCTGCCAGTCCAACCATTCACTCTACTTCTCAGCTTGTCCTTAAGAAAGGCAAAGAGTTTAACTTTAGACCCACTGATATCCTCTTGTGTACCTAAATATGACCCCATTCCTCCTTCATTTTGGATCCCAAGTGTGTCTTTGATCTCTTGTGTGACATCCTGACCGATTCTTTTCCCAAAGAGTAAAGAGGACTTGTCAAAATTAATGCATTGTCATGAAGCTTGTCCATATACCTTGACCACTTTCATTACTTCTTCACATTCACGGGGCTCCGCCTTACAGAAAAACAGACTATCATCAGCAAAGAGAAGATGAGACACCAAAGGACACGCACGCGTGATGCGCATCCCCGTTATCTTGATTCTCTGTGTGATTTAGAAGGCTAACGAGCGCTTCCGTGCACAGAATAAAAATGAAGAGGGACAAAGGATCCCCCTGCCGTTGACCTCTCTCCGGGACAATATTCCCTCTTGGCTGTCCATTCATAAGGACCTTGTACTTTACTGAAGTTACGCATCTCATTATCATAGTTATCCATACTTCAGAAAATCCCATCTTCCTCATTGTGGCCTCAATGAAGGACCATTCCATCCTATCATATGCCTTGCTCATATCTGTTTTGATAGCCATCCTCTTGTTTCGGCTACTCGGTTTTGTCCTCAAAGCGTGGAACAATTCCTGAGCTATCATAATGTTATCAGATATCTGTCTCCCAGCAATAAAGGCTGACTGGGTCTCAGAGATCCTGTCTGGTAGAAACTTTTTTGATCTCTGGAATAAGACCTTAGAGATCATCTTGTAACTAACATTACATAAGCTAATAGAGCGTAACTGACTCATCTGATTTGGCTTCTCCTCTTTTGGAATGAGACATATGTTGGTATCATTTAGTCCAGAAGGCACTGTTCCTTCAAATAGGAACTGATTAACCATAAGAGTTAAGTCGTCCTTTACAATATCCCATAATTTCTGGTAAAACAGCGCCGTCATTCCATCGGGTCCTGGAGCTTTCTCTGGGTGCATCGAAAAAGAGCCAATTTAACCTCTCATTCAGTGACCGGAGCTGTTAAAGCCTCATTATCTGTCAAAGTAATTGTGGTTGATACTTCAGAAAGTGCCTCCTCTATTGCCGCAGGATTTGATGATTGAAAGATGTGTCTAAAGTAATTTGTAGCAATGGCTACCAATCCTTCCTCATCCTCCACAACATTTCCGTCTTCATCCAATAATTTGGTAATCCTATTCCTAGCTCTCCTTAGCTTCGTAAGGGCGTGAAAAAATTTGGTATTCCTATCCCCCTCTCTCAGCCAGAAAACCCGACACTTCTGCTTCCTGAGCATCTCCTCCGCCTTAAGAGCGTCAGATAGTTCCTTGATAGCTGCCGCAATTTCCTCAGTAGTGGCATCGTCATTTGAGGATAAACGATCTACCTTTTCCTTAAGCTCCTCCACTATTTTTTTCTGAGTTCAGATTATGCTGCTTTTTCCATTCACTTAATACTCGCCGGCAGCTTACAATATGCTCCATTATACTTGTGTCTGGTGGAAGGTCCGGTGACTTCCATCCTTCCAATATAACTTGCCTGAGCTCGTCGTTATCTAACCATCTCTTATCAAATTTGAAGTTTCTTGATCTCCTAGGTTTCTCTTTTTAGAATATCAGCTAGTACTGGACGATGATCCGATCCCCAGAGTCTCATATACTTCACTTTGGAATGAGGAAATTTCTCATGCTAGTCTTCATTCCCCACATCCCTATCGAGACGGCATCTAACTGTCGTCCTCCCTGATCTATTTCCAACCCAGGAAATCATGTTCCCTGTAAATGGAAACTCCAGCATCCCACAATCATTTAACATCTCCCTAAAGGGCAAAAATGAGCTACAGGGCGTTGTCTGCCTCCTTCCTTCTCTGCATGACATGTAATTTCAATGAAATCTCCTATCATGAACCAAGGTCCATTTCTTGATGTTGAGAAACGCGTAAGACGCTCCCAAACAAAATCTCTCCTTTCTAGTACAGTATCCCCATAAACAAATGTCATATAGACTTTTATTCCATCAATGACTGCCTCAATGTCAATCATTCTGTTATTTGAAAAAATAACATTAACTTGAAATTCATCCATAAAAAATAAAGCCAAACCTCCGCTGAGGCCAAGTGGCTCAACAGTAAATAAACGATCAAATCCTAAGTCGGCCTGAATGTCTTGCAACAGCAGCCTCGTATTCTTCGTCTCAGATAGAAACACAAATCCTGGGCAATGCTTCTGACACATCTCCGTAAGGCGTCAAACTGTGAGGTCGCTTCCAATCCCTCGACAGTTCCAACTGATTGTCCTCATGGATGAGGATGGGATGAGTTTTTGGAACCCATCGAAACCTCATGTTTAGAAGACTCTTCTCTTATCCTAATTGTCTGATTTGCTTCCTAGAATCCCTAGCATCCTTGATACCAGACTTTGATCGCTTAACTTGAGAACCTCGATGGAGGAACTCAATTTTTTTTTTTGAATGCCCAACGGAACATTAGTCGCACCGCCTTGCCGTCTACTGCGTGTAGATTTTTTTCCACTGTTTAGCTCCATGCTCCCTTGGCGCGATGCCTCAGCCTCCATTAGCTCCACACCAAGCATATCATCATCGTTGAACTCCACCTCGTTATCCATCATGCTGTCACCTTGATGATCAATATTATCCATATCAGTCAGAGCACCAATCATTTGATCATCCCCATTTAACCCCTGTTCATCCTCTTGTGAGAACGACAGAGACTGAGCAACGCCCTTAGCTCGGACTATAATATAGTTCTCCAAAAAAATTTCATCAGCTGTTGGCGTGACAATCTTACTCGCCAAACGCTTGTGTTCCGGGACAGTCCCATGTTGAGCACTCTTGCGCCAATCAAGGTCCTTGTCATTGCTCTGTATGGCGTTTGTTACCACTCCAGATACGCGTTCAAAAGCAACCGCATCTGCTTCATACCCCGTGGACCAGACGAGCTGAACTCGCCCTCATCAATAGGGTTATCCTTCGATTTTTTCCTCCATAGCTGCTCGGTTCTCCGGTCATATGGACCTGGATTGTACCGTGTACCACCATGCCTGTTACTCCGATATCTATCATCATGCCGCCGTATTATCCTGTCGGAGTGATCCCTTCCACGCCCGTGATATGTCCAAGAATTTTTTCTCGATGAAACATAACCTCGGTGTGTCAGTCCAGCCTCCTTACCGGAGGCATAAGAAGGTCCATATCGTGAACCAGATTTTTGCAGCTTACGTGGTTCAAGTACATGAGTCGATGAGGATGGAACTAGTGTTGGACTTCGCACTCTGGAGAACACTCCACCCACACGTTCCATGGGAGGCTGGAGCCGATTTTGAATGTTGCTTGTTGGGCAGTAAGCCTTTTCATGAGAGAGCAAACCACAAGTCTCGCAGTGTTTGAAAAGCTTATCATACTTTATCTCAATTGTGAAGTCTTCTCCCTCGGCTGTTTGCACCTTCCTTGAGAATTTCAGTGGCTTGCGGGAGTCTATATCTGTGGGAACCGAAATTCACACTTGTCGATTTCCGTTAAATAAGGAAACTTAGGAAAACCCTAATTTTCCAGAGGAACCGGATCTCTGCGAAAGCCAACGACAAGTAACCAAATAAATGCGAAAAATATGAAAAACATAGTAAAACGAATTTATAAAGAAAGTCGATCTTATTTCCGATTCGCGTAAGAGCGTTGCGAT
>CAKOAT010574042.1:297731-331061 GCA_932364175.1 Eruca vesicaria subsp. sativa
CGAGTTCTTTTCGAGAAAACAAAGTTTTACGGTTTTTATCGTAAAACTCGAACGATAGGACGGATCGAGACGAAACGGGAGACATTTCGACCGTGATTCGGAATACGATCGTGTCGAAGGACGTATGCCTTGAATCAAGGATGTGGGAGATCGAGGCTCGGGATGGTCGGCTCGATGTACGGCGAGCTAGTTCAGTTTGTCCAGGTCGCCATATGGCGAACTAGGCGAAAAGAACTAGTGGGGCGAAGTCAGTAGTTCGCCTTCTGGCGAACTAGTGGAGAGGCTCCTAGTTCGCCTGCTGGCGAACTAAGCCGGCCCGGCTTAGTTCGCCAGCAGGCGAACTAGCGGAGAGGCTCCTAGTTCGCCTGCTGGCGAACTAGTGGAGAGGCTCTTAGTTCGCCAGCAGGCGAGCTAGTCGTGACTAGTTCGCGTTCTGCGGCGGTTTCGGTTTTTCGCGGTTTTGCAAAACGAGTTCTCGAGTTTTATAAAACGATCTTCGAGTTTTATAAAACGATCTTCGAGTTCTATAAAATGATCTTTCGAGTTTTATAAAACGATCTCTCGAGTTTTATAAAATGATCTTCGAGTTTTATAAAACGATCTCTCGAGTTTTATAAAACGATCTTCGAGTTTTATAAAACGATCTTCGAGTTTTATAAAACGATCTTCGAGTTTTATAAAACGATCTCTAGAGTTTTATAAAACGATCTTCGAGTTTTATAGAACGATCTCTCGAGTTTTATAAAACGATCTTCGAGTTTTATAAAACGATCTTCGGGTTTTATAAAACGATCTTCGGGTTTTATAAAACGATTTCTCGAGTTTTATAAAACGATCTCTCGAGTTTTATAAAACGATCTTCGAGTTTTATAAAACGATCTCTCGAGTTTTATAAAACGATCTTCGAGTTTCATAAAACGATCTCTCGAGTTTTATAAAACGATCTCTCGAGCTTTATAAACTGATCTCTCGAGTTTTATAAAACGATTCTCGAGTTTTATAAAACGATTCTCGAGTTTTATAGAACGATCTTCGAGTTTTATAAAACAGTCTACGAGTTCCATAAATGACTTTGAGTTTTATAAAACTAGTCCTTGGGTTTTATAAAACTACTCTTTTTGTATTTTCGCGGGGAGTTTTGGCTATTAATTCCGTTGTACCGATTTTGACCCCAACAATATCGATGAACATACGACCCTCAGATAACTCCAATGTATCAACATACCCAAGCCTTCCTCCTACATTCCGTAGTTTACGATCAGTCCACAAATGCAATGGGAAGCCAGTAACCTGCACCCAAAAAGGAATTATCCATGGATAGTCATCATGGACAACTGGTTCCCAGCAAACCAATACAAACATGCAGATGTTATAGTGAAAGGGACCCTGCCGAAGAACAGAGTTTAGGTCTTCCTCGGAACTGAAATTCAAAAGGAACTTCCCATTCCCAAGATCATTAGCAACGATTTTGTCTTCCATACCCCACTGGCTTGGCATCTTTTGAATGAGTTTCTCGACTTGTTGTTTTTTAGGATTGAGAATCTTGCCAATCAATGATAGATGGAAGTCTTTAATTACATTCGCATCCTCATGATCCATGAGTTTGATGGGCTCATCATCATCGTGTTCTACCACTCCCTTGCCTTTTACTTCCGATAGATATGTAGATGTGTATCTACTCGAACCCATGAATTCTTGCTGAGACCGACTATGTAGTGAGTCCGATATAAGTCACCAAAGGGTAACCACAGAGATGCGTGAATTACAGAGCGTACGTTGTCAGATTAATCTGTAAAATCAGAGGAGTCCAACACACTCAGACGACAAAGATCAGTCTGGTGTGGATGACTGTGTTATCCCCGAGAATTGATCAACCAGATAGAGGGGACTGGCTGTCGTAAGTCGCCTCCATAATCGCTACTTCTGTAACCAGTGATCAGTCTCCTATTTAATCAAAACCGTAAATCAGCAAAGCAACATTTGATCAGTAGAGAAGCACAATCCCGATGAGAATCATGCCGTGGAGATCGCCATTAAACGCCTCTCTGCTGTGAGAAATCTGATGAAGGTTAGGCAGAGATGAAGCTTGAGGAAGACGGGAAGAAACCGTATCCGAAGCAAACGACGCAAAAGGAACAGAGACACAAACGGATGACGAAGATCGATCCGTTATGTATGGTTGTGTGATTACCAACGGGTAAATCAAACAAAGATAGGGGTCATCGTCATCATGATCGCCTCCATGATTGCTCTGGTGCGGCTAGGGTTTTTAGAATCTTAACA
This sequence comes from Eruca vesicaria subsp. sativa, assembly GCA_932364175.1. Taxonomy (NCBI): domain Eukaryota; kingdom Viridiplantae; phylum Streptophyta; class Magnoliopsida; order Brassicales; family Brassicaceae; genus Eruca; species Eruca vesicaria. Next base: position 300,015 of record CAKOAT010574042.1, read on the forward strand.
CGATTTATAAAATATTCAGAGAATCAAAAATAAAACAGTAACTGAAAATCTAACCCTAGCATGATTTTATTCAATAAAATATGAACAAAGAACCTAGAGACAGTTTACTCCAACCATAGATCTTAAATAGACTAAGCAAGAACATAACTAACAACAGAAAAACATGCTAGGGAGATGAAGAGATATTATCGATTGTCTACAAAGAAAGAAAATACCGTTTTCCGAAGAGAGAAAGGAAGATGAAGAGATATTATGGTTATTGTAGTCAATCGATAGAAGTTTCGTCTCTTATATAGATAAGAACTAAACCTATAAATTAGTGGGTCTAAAGGCTTAACATAATTAGGTAAGATGATATCACTCAAATTACCCTAAGGAGTGAATTACTCTCTCAAATAAGAGGTTCAGTGTAGTACTTAGGGATCGAATCCACGAGGACTCTAGGATTACTCAAAAGATCTAAGTATTAAAATATAGCTAGACTAAAGATGGGTCTAAATGGTTTAAAACAATAATTAAAGTAAAGCAAGCAGATAATTATTCAGTAACCTGGATTGGAAGTAGATTTCAGTGAGGAAAGTAGTTAGACTTAGGTATTATCTCAGGTATCAGTATGCGATTGGTTTCTGACTTTAAGGTTTTAGATTGTTCATGAATTCAAACACAAATAACAAAACCAAACAGGTTTCCTTGTCTAGATCTCAGATCTCAATTGGTAGTTTTGATCGCGAAAACGAGTCGATCGATTATCCTGGTGGACAACCGATCGATACAACTTTCAAGTAATCGATCGATGAGAGAATGCTCACAACGATCGAAAACTCTTCTAGCAAGCTTTAAGAACAAGTTAATATGATTCTCTAATTCTTTAGACTACCTGTCGTATGAATCTATTGAATTAGATCAAACTAGTTTGGATTAAGGTAATGAGTAAATAAATATTTGAGGGTGATCAATCCTAAATCTAATGTTAAGCTTAACTAAGTTTGAAGAACAGATGAAAAACACTTAAACAGCAGTCATAAATTAACACATAAATCAACCAAATGAGAAACCTAAATCTAATAAATGAGATTACTCAGACATATTCATAAAAGACAATATCATGACGGTATGAATAAAGTTCATTGTGTAAACAAGAAGCAAAGTAAATAATAGTAAAGAAACAAAGGAGTTCATCTCAGATCTCTCTCTCCAATCTCCTAGAACTCTCTTCAATGGTAAACAAGTAGCTCTCCAAACTATCTCTCTCTCTCTCTCTCAACTCTAAGTAAAACTCTCCTTTTAAAACAACATAAAACCCTAAAAGTGTAGGCTGTAGGCGGCGGCTAGGGACTAATATTGCAATTATCATAATTTTTATAAAACTTGAGGTCTTCTAATTTTTGTTGTAAACTCGCGGGTGGTGTATAAAAATCGATCGATGCTGACAATGTTGTGTCGATCGTTCATAATGGGTGACCATCGATCGTCTTTCGTCTTGCAACGTCGATCGATTTTCCCAAATGGCAGGAGTGCTCTTCAAAGTCTCCAAAATGCTCCAAAAACATCAATTTTCTTCGTAAGTTCCTAAACCTGTAAATTACTCTAAAAAGGTTCCAAATACTTATGAAATACATAAAAATCACATCTAGGTCATGGTTAAAAATGGGTAAAATCCATGACCTATCAGCACCCCCACACTTACCTTTTTGCTTGTACTCAAGCAAAACAAATAGGTAATCTTTTGAAAAGAGGTTTTTAGAAAATAGCAGGGATTCATAAAATTCTCAATCTTGCAATCATCACCACAATACTACAACCACATCAAATGGATGTCAACTCCAGAAATACTTTATAAAGATTATCCTAGTTTATCAACCAAAACATTCCACCAGGAACTTAGCAAATACTAGTTTGACTCACCCCTCTACCAACCTCATTTCTTGCAGAAAAATAAAGTGTAGGCTTTGCCTTGGGGATATCGATCATAAGATGCTTAGACTCTTACTCCATCAGGTATTTGAGTAAATAGGTAGTAACATTCTGATTTCTTTTCTCCCTATATCCCTCTTCTCTGAATCTTTTTAAATTCAATGCCAGTGAACGAGGGCAGGTACTAAAGCCTTCCATCTTGTTCACCTTATTGATTTTTATTTTGATAAGTTTTAGGCGAATAGTGGGTCATGTGTAATATACCTACCCCTCTGCATCTCAGGAAATCATCTCAATCTTTTCCTTTTTTTTTCATAAAAGAGAGGAAAGAAAGAAACCAAAAATTTACAGACTCATACCTTTCAGGCTTGGAGGAGGAATCCGATCCAATGTATACCAAGCCCCAAAGCAAGCAAAGTAGTCAGATTAGGGTTGGAGGTTAGCTTCGGTTCCTTCAAAGTTTCTAAGCAAGTGAAGTCTAATGGTCAGGTGATCCACTTTAGTATCTCTAGTATAATCTGTTGTCAACAAATCTAAGAGTGGTGCTGATGCGTGGTTAGATAATAAGTAAGAACTTTTAAAAATGATCATAATCTCTTCTGAAACACTTTTCTTTAAAGAATAAAAACACTTAAAGTAAATCAAAAGAAACAAATAAGATGTTAGTAGCTACCTCCCTCAGACTTAAATTACACTGTCCCGGTGTAAAAAGCCTAAGATCGGTTCGAAAAATAAGAATAAAAATAAAAATTAAAGTAAAAAGAAAGTTAAGAAAAATAAAATGAGCGTTCTGACCTCCCTTGATATGGAATCGATCGATCGACAGTTAAATTGTCGATCGATGAAAGGAACATGAGATCGACCGATCAGGTGATATCAAGATCGATCGATGGGGAAATGGCCAGGGTCGAATCATCAGGTCGAAAATGGTCTAAGTCATCTAATCTTTAAAGTCTGTTAGATCTGTTAGACATGCCAAACACAAACGAAAAATAAGAAAATATTCTGAAAACATAAGCAAATAAGTCATAGGTCCTAATAATCCGAAAAAGTGCATCAAAAATAAAAATAAAATAAAAATAGTCCGAGATAAAAAGGGATAGAAGTGTGAGGACTACTCGGTATCCTCATCAGTCTCATCGTCGTCTTGGGTGTGGGTGTCTCGGCGCTGGCGATAAGGTCCTGCAGCTGATGGTGAACTCGCTCTAACACTCCCTCCGCTACTGCAAGGAGGTCTGGTCAGCCTAGCCCAAATGGCTCTAAGTTCATCAACCACGACGCGCTGAAAGTCTCCTTTCTGCATCGGGACGTCGGTATGGCTGGGAAATCGGGGAGAGGGGGCTCCTGCGCTGCTAAAGCTTGACAGGGGCCAGGAACTCGATGGGGTGCCGCATCAGGATCGCGCAACAGGTTCTCAGCTGGCTCGAAACGGAGACACTCGTGATCGTCCTCGTCAAAGTCTATGATCTCCTGGTTGGGCAGTGGGAATAGATGCATCCTGTTATCCATCCTGAAACACCATATGTGGTCCTCCTTGAGCCAACCAGCGCTCGAGACATGCTCCACGTCCATGTAGAGATGAGAGCGGTTGACATCACGCTCGTCCAGGCTGATGCTGAGGTGCTGGAAGATAGAAAGGTAAGGATGCTCCCAACCGTCTATGTCTTGACGTTCCTACCCGTGAATGGCTTTATCTTCAGCCCCACTAGATGCTCAGCAAAGATGGCGCCAAGGTTAGGTACGATGACGCCACTCTCCTCGTCATACGGGCGCAGGTCAACCAAACCATCCAAAGCACAGAAGAGGAGTGTAAGATCCTGCATCCGTACCTTGTTGGGCTCCATCTTTCACAACAAAGTATTGGCAATGGCCCGCAAGAAGTAGCGCACAGTCGGGTGACGAATGTCCATCATGGTGGACTTGTTGGCGTGCAGATCGCCGGTACCAATGAGTTCCCAGAACTCGTGCATCTTGGGGAAAGGGGGAACAACACCACTAGCAGCTGCACTATCCTCAAAACCGGAGAGCTCACAAAGCTCAGGGATAGTGATACGGTATCTTCTGCCTCGTGCAAAGAAAGATAACACGCCACCAGCTACGGTATTGGTCCTCGGGTTTGTGTAGGTGAGCTGGGCGGTGGCCATGAAATGGCGAACGAGGGCTGGGTAGAGGTCGTACGGGTGTGTGGCCATGGTGCCAAAAGCTAACTGCTCGATCATGCCCAAATTGCCCTTCTCGATACTGACGTGTCTGATAGTGGCTGAGTCGATGAAACGAGTGGGCTCAATGCGTACTCCCAGCCATGCATTGTAGAACATGCTGTCGTAGTCGTCCCACACGTCAGAGACATTGTGGTGCAGCCACTCAGTGCTCTTGACCGCAGCGGCAGGATCCAGGAAATCCTCAAACGTGACGATCGGAGTCTCGTCGTCGTGTGGCCATGGTGGTGATTCGTCACCTTGCGGCGATGGAGGGTTCGGAGGCACGTTCCGTGATGTGCCTGCTCAATCGAGGCGCTGCTTCGTCCTCCTTTCTCTCTGTGGGTGCATCTGCAAACACATAGATAGGAATAAAAGTGGAATCAGTAAACAAATCGGAAATCGATCGATGTCTACAACACCGGATCGATCGATGAGATCGTTGTATCGATCGATCTCTGGAACAGTTCGTCGATCGACACGACTAGCAATGTGTCGATCGATGTCACATCAGGAAAACTGTAACAAGGATCACTCAACCCAAATCGTGATTCAACGCAAATCAAACACATCGATCTGTTCATAAACCCTATTCGAGCAACATAGAACCCTAAACATCTCAAAATCGTGCCAAATCAAGCACGTTTATCCAATCCCCAAAGCCTTAACCTAAAAAGTAAGAAATAGATAATTGCGGGAGTATACCTTGTAGATCTGAAAAAAGAGTGAGACAGAGGAACAGAGGATCGAAAAACAAGTCGATTGAGTGGAGAAACAAAAGGATTTCGTCAAAAACAAGAGAGATGAGAGTATTTTATTTTCGATAGGGTTTTAGAATGGATGAAGTAACCGCCTGTGTCGATTTAAATGATACTCAACTTCAGGATGTCCGAATCGATCGATTCACAAACTTGTGTCGATCGATGGGAACCCGCAAAACTAATACTCAGCTATAAAAATTATAAATCGATTAAATATATATAAAATTTTTGTATATAATTTTCTTTTTTGCCTCACATTAAGCGCTTATTCTTAGTCTTTAGCTTGACTAACGGAATTTATGATTCCATAGGTATGGGGGTGTGTCGTATCGTGCATGGAGCGGGCGGCTGACCCCAATAATGCTTTACTCGTTGGCCCTTTACGGTAAATTCTTCGCTGTTCTTATCGATCAGTGTGATAGCTCCGGACAGTTTAACGTCAGCAATTGTGAAAGGTCCTGACCAACGGGAATGAAGTTTTTCGGGAAACAGAGTTAGCCGAGAATTGTATAAAAGCACTTGGTCATTCGGTTCAAAGTGTCGCGAAAAGATCTTCTTATCGTGATAGGCTTTTGTCTTTTCCTTGTATAGCTTTGAATTCTCATATGCTAGATGTCTGATCTCGTCCAACTCATTGAGCTGAATAAGTCTTTTCTCAGCAGCTGGCTTGATGTCGCAGTTTAATAACTTAATTGCCCAAGCTGCTTTGTGCTCTAACTCAACTGGGAGATGGCATGATTTTCTGTAGATCAGGTGGAAAGGTGTGGTTCGTAATAGTGTCTTAAATGCAGTTCGGTATGCCCAAAGCGCATTATCCAATTTGCGGGACCAATCTTTCCTAGATGTACCAACAGTCTTTTTGAGGATTTCCTTAATCTGTCTATTCGAAACTTCAACCTGCCCACTCGTCTGTGGATGGTAAGGTTTGGCAAATATATGGTAAACACCATTCTTTTTAAGCAATCGTTCAAATATCTTATTAATGAAATGGGTTCCGCCATCGCTTATCACGACTCGTGAAACTCCAAATCGTGGAAAAATAATGCTCTTGAAAAGCTTAATGACCACAGAAGCGTCGTTCGTTGGAGAAGCAACAGCTTCGACCCATTTGGATACGTAGTCAACAGCGACTAGTATGTATATATTTCCATTCGAGGATGGGAATGGACCCATGAAATCAATTCCCCAGCAATCAAATAATTCTACTTCGAGAATGAATTTATGTTCCATTTCATGTCCTTTGCTGATCTTTCCTCGCCTTTGGAATCTTTCACATTGTATTATATGGTCGTGGACATCGCAAAATTTTTTTGGTCACCAAAATCCTGCTTGGAGGATTTTTGAAACCGTTTTGAAGGTAGCAAAATGTCCAGCATAATCAGATCCGTGACATTGTAAAATGATGTCGGGGATTTCTGCTTCGGATATGCAGCGTCTGTATATCCCATCAGCGCAGTGTTTGTAAAGATAGGGTTCATCCCAGTGATATCTCCTGAACTCTCTAAGGAATTTATTCCTCATATAGCCCTTAAGTCCTTCGGGATCAACATTAGCTGCTAAATAGTTAACTATATCAGCATACCAAGGTCTATCCTTAGAGCTCTTGGCGATTGCGCACACTTCCTTGCTCGATTTTTCATCTCTAATGGGATCAGGTTCGGAACTCACGGCATTGCAAGCAACGTGAACTTTCACTTCGATGGCGATACTTATAGTGGCTAAATCTTGAGCAAGGTGACCATCGTCATCAATCAACTCAAGATGCGTTGAATCGACCAACGGGTTGTAACCAACATCGGTCGATTGGATGTTTTGTGGATCGATCGATACGTTTTCGGAGGCAAGAGAAATCTGGCCTATAAACGTGTGGTCTGTCTGTGCTACATTCTCTGTCGGAAAGAATTCGTTAATAGGGACGTTATCTTCTACCCTTATCCGACGGAGATGATCCGCTGCTCCGTTATCAACTCTGCTCTTATCTTTTATCTCTATATTGAATTCTTGGAGAAGCAGGATCCATCATATTAGGCGTGGTTTTGCGTCTTTCTCTTGCATAAAATATTTGATGGCGGTGTGGTCGGTGTGCACGATTGTTCGTGAGCCGACCAAATATTGGCAGAATTTTTCAAACGCGTAAACTACAGCAAGTAGTTCTTTCTCTGTTGTTGCATAATTCCGTTGAGCCTCATCAAGTGTGCGACTTGCATAATATATTGCATGCAGCTTTTTATCTTTTATTTGTCCTAACACTGCTCCCATAGAAAAATTGCTGGCGTCGCACATAATTTCGAATGGAAGATTCTAATTGGGTGCCTGAACAATGGGAGCAGAGATAAGCGAATTTTTCAACTCGTTAAAAGCGTTCATGCATTCGGGTTTGAAGTCAAATTTGGCTTCCTTACACATGAGGGCAGTAAGAGGTCTAGCAATCTTGCTAAAATCTTTGATAAACCTCATGTAGAATTCAGCGTGTCGAGAAAACTTCTAACGTCTTTCACGTTTGTTGGTGCAGGTAATCTGGTCATTACTTCTATTTTTGCTTGGTCCACTTCTATTCCAGCTGAAGAAACTTTGTGTCCTAAGACAATGCCATCGTTAACCATGAAATGGCATTTTTCCTAGTTTAATACCAGATTCTTTTCTTCACTTCTTGCCAGGACTTTGCAGAGATTGTCGAGGCAATTTTTGAAGTCAGGTCCATGGACAGAAAAATCGTCCATAAAGACTTCCATGTAATCTTCGATCATATCGGTGAAGATGGATATCATGCACCGTCGAAAAGTAGCAGGGGCGTTAAAGAGGCCGAATGGCATTCTGCGATAGGTGAAAGTTCCATAAGGGCATGTGAAGGTTGTCTTTTCCTGATCGTCCGGATGTATAGGGATTTGGAAAAATCCGGAGTATCCGTCAAGAAAACAATAGTATTGGTGGTTTGCTAGTCTTTCCAACATCTGATCAATGAATGGTAAAGGGAAGTGATCTTTTCTAGTGGCCGCATTCAACTTCCTATAATCAATACACATCCGATGTCCAGTTACTGTCTTTGTAGGGATTAGCTCATCTATATTTTTATTTACCACAGTGATACCTCCCTTTTTAGGCACAACATGAACAGGGCTACCCATTTGCTATCTGAAATTGGGTAGATAACTCTAGCATCTAGAAGTTTAATTATCTCTTTTTGCACCACTTCTTGTAAGTTTGGGTTTAACGTTCTTTGCGCTTCTACATATGATTTAGAATTATCTTCCAAGTGGATGTGGTGCATGCAAAGGTTGGGTGAGATGCCAGGAATGTCATCGAGAGAATAGCCGATAGCTTTCCTATATTTGCGCAACTTGTTAAGAAGAAGTGCAAGTTCTCTGTTCTTCAAGTTGGCATTGACAATGACAGGGAAAGAATTTTCGTAAAGAAAATCATATCGGAGCCCAGCTGGTAGCGGCTTAAGCTCAACTTTTGGTGATTTATCCTTACTCCAATCAGCATTGTGTGGGGGTCTTTTATCAGATCCTTCTCGCAAATAGCGATTAATATCGATGTCTGAATCGTCTCCTCCGACATTCACCTCTTGGTTATTAGCATCCATTAAATGTGTATAGTCGTCTCCTCTATCGTCCAGGCTGAACAATTTGTTCTCATCGCTACTGGGTTCGCTTTCAGTTGGATCTCCCGTGTATACTTCAGCGAAGGATACAGCATTTACTTCGAGTATGTCCTCCACACAGAAAGTTTGGTTATCTATCAAAGGACGTTTAATTAATTTTCCATGTCGAAAGTCATTGGTATATCTCTAATGTTTAGGCATATTCATCCTTCTTTAATGTCGATGATAGCTCCAGCAATGGCAAGAAAAGGTCTCCCTAAAATGAGCGAATCTTTGGGCTCTTGTTTGTACCTAAGTACTAGGAAGTCCATTGGTATAAAACAATCATTACTCCTTATTGAGATATCCTCAAGGATTCCTTCGGGAACTCTGACAGATCTGTCGGCAAGGACCAAAGTAGTGGATGTTGCTAAAAATTTGTCATACCCCAAAGAAATCGCAACGGAGTAAGGCATGAGATTAACGTTAGAGCCTAGGTCACAGAGGGATCATAGGAAACGTGTGTCCTGTATGTGGCAATCCAAGACGAAACTACTAGGATCAGATTGTTTGATCGGAGTTCCTCTCTGAATCATGGCGCTCACTCCTTCTGAAACTTTCATCACATTAAGCTCAGCATTTTGATAGTTCTTAGTTAACATATCTTTCACGTACTTCTTAATGGGAACTGCTATGTTCATAGCATCACTCAATGGTAATTCTATTATCACCTTGTCGAAGGCTTTTTCTAGCTCCTTTTTAGTTTGTGATTTGACAGGAGGGTAAGGAAGTAATGCATTATAGATTTGTTCTATTACAGGTTTGCTAGGAATTGTAGGTCGATTGATGTGAACACGAGGCTGTCGATCAATTTCATGTTCTTTTAAATGATCGATATTAGCATCTTCATGTCGATCGATTTCTACTTCTCCGCCCGAATCGTCCTTTTCCTCATTTGGAGGGTTCATGTTTTCTCGTTCGTTGGTAGATCGTTTTTCTCTAGGTAGGGGTGTCGGAACTGGGTCAAGAACGTCGCGAGAGGAGGGTGGAAGAACATCCTTACCATCCTTTTTAGTACTAGTACCTTTAGTGTTTGTGGTAAGTTGTTTTCTGCTTCGCAGCATAACGGTACTGACTTTACGTCTTGGGTTTGAGTCAGTACTTCGTGGAAGACATCTTGTCTCTCTCTTCATGGCGAGAGAATTTTCAGCTACTCGACTTTCAAATTCCCGAATGCGATCACACAGGGCATAGGCTTTCTCTATCATCGTTCTGTAGACATGTTTCATCTTCTTATTGAATTCAGTTAATAATCCCCAATTGCTATTATATGCTTGTTCTAAGGTAATACCTCTCCTCATATCATCAATCCGAAATGTTTCAGATTTGCTTTGTTCTGCTAGGAAAGATTGTAGGGATTCTAGAGAGTTCTTAATTTCAGCTAGATTAGGGTTGTCAAGAGAATCTATGGTTCTGCTTCTCTCTTCGTCCATCTCTCATAAGATTTCTTTGTTGCTATGTTTTCAATAAGGCGTCTCGCTTCTGCAGGACTTCGAGTGATGAAACTTCCTTCGCTAGCTGTGTCTAAGGTGATTTGATAGTCTAAAGTAACTCCTTTATAAAAAGTGTTAAGGAATTGTGGTTCTGGATAACCATGGTGGGGACATTCAAGTTGATAACTCTTAAATCTTCCCGATGCGTTTCTGAATGATTCACGTGGATCTTGCTGAAAGGCAGATATCTTCTTCCTCACGTCCCAGTAGCGCGCATCGTCGAAAACATTTCTAAGGAAGGCAGCTCTAGTCTCGCTCCAGCAGGTAAGAGATCCTTCTGGTAATCGATCAATCCATTTCTTAGCTTCCCCTTCTAGAGAGAAGGAAAATAGCTTACATCGATTGTGCTGGCCTATTAATAATTCTTCTAATTTTTCTATGTGATCTTGCGGATGCTCTGAGGTGAATCCATGGAAGGAATTTTTACGAACCATAAGGTAATAGTCTGAGTTAAACTCAGATTCCTTGGTATCGTCTTCTGGTATCCTAATAGTGGACCTATTGGAATAGGTCTTACCAGGATCTTGGTAGTCTTTTAAAGGCAATTCTATTTTCACATCTTTGTGTAAGATGGAAAGTAATTTTACAGGGATTTCAGTCCCATGTTCTTTTGGGACTTGGAAAATATCATTATCTAATTGACCTATTGGTTCTGTTTGGATTATTTCCTTATTAAATGTGGTAATTAAAGACTTACCTGCTTCCGTCGGGTTGGTGTCGAGCGATGATGGGATCTCCGTATCGAGCGACATTTGCAGATTTTTGTCGTTCGACTCTTGATTCTTTTCATCGATTGACGCTGAGTCGGAATCTGTGTTTTCCATTCTCCGAGTATCTGTGTAAACAAGAGAAGGAAGAAAACTAAGTACGATTTTAAAAATGAAGTCTAAACTAAATTTCAAGCTAAATATAATGGTAATAAGAAAGAGTCCCCGGCAACGGCGCCATATTTGATATCACTCAAATTATCCTAAGGAGTGAATTACTCTCTCAAATAAGAGGTTCAGTGTAGTACTTAGGGATCGAATCCACAAGGACTCTAGGATTACTCAAAATATCTAAGTATTAAAATATAGCACGAAAGATGGGTTTAAACGGTTTAAAACAATAATTAAAGTAGTAAGCAGATGATTATTCAGTAACTTGGATTGGAAGTAGATTTCAAGGAGAAAAGTAATTAGACTGAGGTATTATCTCAGATATCAGTATGTGCTTGGTTTCTGACTTTAAGGTTTTAGATTGTTCATGATTTCAAACACAAATAACGAAACCAAACAGGTTTCCTTGTCTAGATCTCGGATCTCAACTGGTAGTTTTGATCGCGAAAATGAGTCGATCGATTATCCTGGTGGACAATCGATCGATACACCTTTCAAGTAATCGATCGATGAGAGAATGCTCACAGCGATCGACAACTCTTATAGAAAGGTTTAAGAACAAGTTAATATTATTTTCTAATTCTTTAGACTAACTGTCCTATGAATATATTGAATTAGATCAAACTAGTTAGGATTCAGGTAATGAGTAAATAATTATTTGACTCAGTTAAAAACCTAGGATTTAGATTTGAGGGTGATCAATCCTATATCTAATGTTAAGCTTAAATAAGTTTGAAGAACAGATGAAAAACACTTAAACAGCAGCCATAAATCAACCAAATGAGAAACCTAAATCTAACAAATGAGATTACTCAGACATATTCATAAAAGACAATATCATGATGTATGAATAAAACTCATTGTGTAAACATGAAGCAAAGTAAATAATTGTAAAGAAGCAAAGGAGTTCAAGATCTTCTCTATTTATAGTCTCAGATCTCTCTCTCCAATCTCCTAGAACTTTCTTTAATGGTAAACAAGTAGCTCTCCAAACTAGCTCTCTCTCTCTCAACTCTAAGTAAAACTCTCCTTTTAAAACAACACAAAACCCTAAAAGTGTAGGCTGTAGGCGGCGGCTAGGGACTAATATTGCAATTATCATAATTTTTATAAAACTTGAGGTCTTCTAATTTTTGTTCTAAACTCGCGGTGGTGTATAAATCGATCGATGCTGACAATGTTGTGTCGATCGTTCATAATGGGTGACCATCGATCGTCTTTCGCCTTGCAACGTCGATCGATTTTCCCAAACGGCAGGAGTTCTCTTCAAAGTCTCCAAAATGCTCCAAAAACATCCATTTACTTCATAAGTTCCTAAACCTGTAAATTACTCTAAAAAGGTTCCAAATACTTATGAAATACATAAAATCACATCTAGGTCATGGTTAAAAATGGGTAAAATCCCTTACCTATCATAAGACTTCTAATAGCCCAAAAGATATTCAAAATTATTGAGCCCAATATAATTATGGGGATTATATTAAAACCAAATTTTGAATCAATTTTTTGGAAATGTATTAGAAAAAATTAATATGATTCGATTAAATACATGATTCTGTTCATTATGTGATTTTTTGTAGGTAGTGGAAGAATGATTTGGTAGTTAAAATGTAAATTTGGTTGCATGGTATCATTTTTGACTGCATAATATAGTATAGATTCTTGAAAATTTCATAACATAGAATGAAAATTTAACAAAATTTAAGAGAAAATATAATGGAAATGCAATTTAAATTAGATAGTATATAAAAATGAAAACAACATTTTTGAAAAAATCAGAGATTCTGGAAGATCTCTTTGTCAACGATATTCATTGTTTATCTCTGAGGCTTCCCTTCATCGTCCACAATCAAAATCTTCAACCCTTTTTGGATGTAACTCTTGAACTAGCCACATATAATTGGCCATGAGAAAAAACAGGCCTTGGTAGGTAAATGCTCACTTCTGATAGAAATTTCCCCTGGCTCTTATTGATTGTAATGGCAAACGCCACATAAATATGAAGTTGCCTCCTCCTCATCTTGAAAGGTAACTTCTTGTCAGAAGGGGTAATATCAAGCCTAGGAATAAGAATAACATGACCAACCTTATCCTTATCTCTTGTAATAACTTTTGCCTTTATATTGTTAGGGTACATCTCTGTAATCTGAAGTCTAGTCCCATTCATTAATCCGCCAGTGGGATCTTTAAGCGAAGACTATGGTTTGGCAAACCTGAGACTTTGATGGTATTTAACAAATCTGGAGTAAGAGCTTAATTGTTAACTGAAAATTTATCTGAAGCATCTATCCTATCAGAACTTAAGTAGATTATTTCCTCACCTGAAATATCTATAAAAAAAAATTATGTTAATTTGATGTATGAATGTACAATAATTAAAAAATCATATTGATAACCTTTAATTAATAAACTAACCATCGATTTTATCCAACATGTGTTGATTAATCTTCTCGACATCCTCGTTAGTTGGACAGAGTATTGCTCTCTCTTGGAAAAACTTAGGTTCTTTATTCTGCTGTAAAGAAACAACATCACCATACACAGCTTGGCTTATAGACTCAATCGGATCTTCTGCATCAAGAATAAGAAACTCTTTAGGAATATCAATTAGAGCCTCACCATCATTGTTGTCACCTATGTCTCCATCTCCAACATCTAATATCCACTGTGAAAACTCTTCCAAATCTCTAAGTTCTTCGGGAGATAAATCGTTTGACATCAGCCTCATATTTTTTTCGCTAGTCAGATCCCTGAGTTAGTATGCAAGTAGAAAACTCATCTGGATTAATAGGTATCCCAAATTTAGAATGTGATGTCCTTCCCCCTAGTAGTAGCAATGAAGCTATCCCACTTGATGCAACATTCAAACAGATTTCTCCTCGGTATCTAATCGCAGCAGACAACAATCTGCACAAAAATGTTTTTCCAGTTCCACCAAACCCATAGACAAAAAATACACCTCGTCTCTTTTCTAAGACCGCACTAAGAACCTCATCATATATCTTTCTGTGCTCGTCCGTCATTTTTTTTCAAAATCAAGATAGTGATCAGCTTTTAACTGCTCTTTGTCATATCCAAGCTCGCCCATTATCAAAACATTCTCCTGGAGTGCAAAATGTGCTATTGGCTTTGGCATAGAATCTCATGCCTCTAAAGAAGTACCGTTCCTCTTCAAAATTGTCTCAATCTCATGTGGAGCTAGCTGTTTTATCTCCTCTTCACTCAAATATAAATCTACAAAAATTTCATGCCTCGGATATATATTAAGTATCCTAAAAAATTATTAGAGTGTATTATTGGAGAGTAAACATACCTGGTCTATTTAATAGCTTTCTTCGACGATACTCAATATCTTTAGATAATAATTCCAAAATGTTTTCTTAAACAACTTCTGGCTTCGAAGACTATCGGACATGAGCATGATCACAAAACATTGACGCATATAGGACGCTGAACCTGAAAAACTTGTCCTCACAATATCATCAGTGTATTCCTGATCGTCTTCTAATAAACCACGAGCAAAGCATGTATCTTTGTAGGACGAATACTCAACGTTGTTGAATGTTTTAATATCCTCGTAACATGTGCAACCTCTTACAATATTCAGCAAGACACGCATATAAAAGGCTTGTTCAATCTTTCTTGGGGCGTAGTTGATTCTGCCAATATTGAATCCTCTTTTTCTATCAGTAAACTTGCGTTCTTTTTATTCCATATAAACCAAGATGGAATTTCAGCTAGAGTGAGTGTCCGAGCAAAAGCGTTTACCTTGTTTAATTTAAAGCAGCCCAAAAACATGATATCTTCAATCAGAACGCGGTTTGTAATCTCTTCATATGTGTCATCATCTTTGAAAACAATAATCTGTTTTCCATGTAGATGAAACTGAATCCTCTCAACTGCTACGGAACGATCGTGTAAAGAGAACTTAAAATTTCTCCACACACCTTCAGATGCTGACACATATCTGCATTTAAAACAAATGCATCATCTTAAATAACTTGTATACGTAAATAACTCATATACATTAATATACTCATATAAGTATTAGAAATATTTCTGCAGTTGAAGAAGTCTTTGATTTCGTTTTTCTTCTCCTTAGTTGAAGCAGGATCGGTAGAGACAATCTCAACAGATTTTCCTTTTTTTGGTAATTTTCTCTACACTTTCAACAGTTGCAGTACACCGATCATGTCCTTTACTAACATACTTAAATAAGTACTTAATAGAGCCAGTCTGGTTACACCATTCAACATTAATGTGAGCTCTATACCGAAGTGAGAGTTTCTTTTTACAAGGAATGACATATCTATTTTCACATTTGAAGCCATTTTTCTCAACGAAATGATCAGACTATTCTCTTCTTTGGTAGACAGGAAATCCTTCTATGTTAACCGTGGTCTTCTCAGCAAAAACTTTAGGATAGAGCTTAAGACATTTACCATTCCCCATGCAAGGAGAATTCATGTTGACAGCTCCACAAGGACCATGAATCATCATATATTTAACCACTTCGAATAGGTCAGGTTCCTTCTCTTTATCAGGAATTTCAGCTGAAATGATATTGTCGATATCTTCAGTTTTAGGAAATTTAGAGCCAGGTGCCATAAAAAGCAGAATGTGAGCATGAAGGAGACAACAATTTTGGAATTCAATGGTATACATAGCTGCATTAGAAAAAATCATGAAAATTAAAATAATAACTTGTAAAATTAGCAAGAAGAAATGATCAAGTGTAAGAAATACTCACATGCCACTGTTTTTCCCAAGAATTCTTTATTTGTTAAATCAATCATCAGGGATTCAAATTTTATTTTGAATAGTCTACAAAGTATATCAGGTCTGTCGTCCGCGGTTAGTTTACGTGCATGTAAATACCTGGTAATTTGAGGCCACTTAGGATTTCAAGTACAGGTTATGAATAGATCAGGAAACCCAAAATGTTTGCAAATCGCCACGGCATCCAAATACATATTATTCATGTATATTGGTCCTCCAGTAAATGAAGCTGACAATAGAAAATGACTTCCCTGGTCATGCATATCAATTTTCCAGATTGTGAGTGTGTGTGTTTGCATTACCCTAGAAGAAATGATTCTAGTGCTTGAGAATATACAAGTGATATTAGAGGTTGAGCGCATTGATGGGTATTAGAGGTTGAGCGCGTTGATCATCTTGAGTTTTCTCATAGGAAATAAATCGTTAAGTTTTGTTTGAATACTTAATGTCCAGATGGTTTGAGATGATATCGAGTGCAATCATAAAATACTAACTAGATTTTTACTCGCGCAACCGCGCGGGTGTTTGTTTTCGTTTATAGTTAGTTATATAAATATTTTGTTTTCAGTTGTAAATTGATATATATTATAGTAATCACATATTTATGATATGTATAGTAAATGTTTTTCAAACATAATAATATTATATAATACGTGTTTTAATCAAATAGATTGTTTCAAATTTTTTTTTATATTATACATGTTTTCAAACATGTGTTGGTTTCTGCTTCTATATTTTATTGTTTGTTAGATTGATATTTCATTTTAATATAAAGTAATATAAATAGAGTTTGATTAAATATTAGTATACTTTAATTTGCAAAAGATAATATAAACTTCGAAATTTTTTTTACTAAAAACTAAACTTATAGCTTTATAAATTAATACTATAAAGAATTTTATTAAAAAAAGAACTTTTTAAAAAAATTTCTTTTTTAAAAACAATATAATTTTAAAAATTTACATCGAAATAAATTTATCTAGTATATATATCGTGTAAATTTTGTTAGGGTATATAAATATTTCATATTATTGACATACTTTCTTATAAATAATAGAAGATTCATAAACTTATATATATATTGACATATTATGTGTGACTAAACTGGAAAGTGTGAGGTAATTTACCAAAACCAAATTGTTAAGCGTATCTTTGTTATTATAGATATGATTTTTTCATACGATATAATAATGATAAAATTATTAGAGAGTTTATGTAACATGACTTTCTAGTATTAGTCCATTTTTAAAAAAATCACACATGAAGTCAAGTCATGACTTCTGTTTTAATATATAAGATACTAGGTGATATGAAACACCTAAAATATTTACATATTTGAAATATAAAATCGATTATGTATTTGCATTTTTTTCTCTATGTATGAAAACACGTTTCAAATTTAATAAAACATAGATATGATACCAAATATTAAATAATGTTTTTGTTGTTTTATTTTTGTATTATGATGGTCGTGATTTTTAAAAAAAAAATAAGTTCATTTTTGGTATGAAACAACTTAACTCATTTTATGTATATAAATGTAATATAATAAGACATATAATATTATTTAGCCTATTTTGTTGATGCTTAAAATCTATGTGGGGCCTAAAAAGAATTCAAATATTCAAATGGGATGAACTAAAAACATTACCTTCTCCTTCATATCATTGGAGAGATCTGATTCCTACCATTTTAGCAAAATCAAGAACAACGGAGAAAGACTTTTACGACGCAGATCTTGCTCAACAAATGCTCTGGACATGTAAATTCTATAGTTTATAAAGGTCTCCTTGATTTTGTCAATCTCTTTTCATATTTACAACTATCTTCTGTCACATGAAATGACCCTTTTTCAAATTTTATTGTATGGTGATTAACGACGTCGAGTTTCGATTGATTGTAACAAAAATGTAGAGCAATAGAAAGTTCAAGGAGCTCTGTAGATGTTTTGTTCACTACGGATTCAACTGAACAGTCTATGATTGAACAACCTCATTGTAAACCCTTTCCCAGGTATGGTAAAAGCATATTTAAAACAATAGAAGAAGGATCATAACTAAAAGCTCGATTTATTCTATTAAAATGCATAATTATAAAACTTATAATAAATTATTCTTTAGCAGGATTCTGAAAGCCAAAACAACGATATAAAATGTAAATAGGGTATTAAGTAAACGAAAAGGTCTTCAAGTTTGATATCTCTCAATGTGTAAATTTAATATGATGTGATGGGAATCATGTGACCATACAAAACAGAAGAAGATAGAAATTAGCCTAAACTCTAATTATTTTTCCCCAACCAATTATTACATATGCAATTCTTAATCTAGTATACTGACATCGATTTGAAATTTTGTATTTTTGTCATGTCATGATCAAAAAAGACTTGAGAACAACCTTAGGTTAGTTACATATATGAAACTACCTAATTAAGAGGCATAAATGTTACGATACTAAAGAAATAAGTTAGAAATTTAATCTGCAATACTAGATTGCTAACCTTCTCCCCACTGGATTCTCCATGACCTCAAAGCACACAGATCTACTGTAGCAGGTGAGGTACGGTAGTATTCACTCAAAGTCACGGCTTCCTTTCCACAGGAAACACACTTCATGTGTGTTAAACTGTAATTAATTGTATAGTTAGCTCCTAGATGTATATGAAAACCTATGATTTGTTTCTATATTAAATGCCGAGTAAAAGTCAGAGGTTCAAACTATGTGTTAATCAAAGTGAAAGCCATTCTGGTATTTTGATAAGAATATATCTCACCAGGTCCTAGTGTTTCAAGTTGTTGCAACTCCCCTACAACTAAGGGTGTGCAAAATATCCGTAAATTTTGATTCGATCTGTTATTTATTTCGTTTCGGCCCGAAAAATCAGGATATCCGTAACTATACAAATCAAAACAAATACTAAAATTTAATGTCTATCAAAGATGGAGAAAATCACAAATACATAATTCTAAAAACAGATATCTGAATTGATCCATAATATACATTGTATATACATGTATATATAAAATTATATAAAATTTTCTATTTCTATATATTTTTTTAGTATTTTTATTCACTAAATTAACTATTTGGTTATTAAATTTTAAAACTATGTAACTTTTACATAAGTTGTAATGAAATATTATTATTTATATTAAATTTTCTTTTTTTATTTAATATTTTCAAAAAGGATTTTTTTGTTATTTATACCAGATTGACAGTCGAATCGGTACGGTACAAATACTAGTTTTTTGAATATCCGTAACAGAAAATATCCAGGAAATTACAGATCGAATTGAATAGAAAAATTGATTATCCATGCGGAACGGAGCGGATCACAGATATCCATAAATCGTAGATATCCACTCCCTGCCCACCCCTACCTACAACAACCATAGCTCCTCAAAGATCTACACATATAATGGAGATTAGATGAAAATTTTTAAGTGAACCATCTTACACGACACTTTTAAATAACTTATCATAATAGAAACAAACTTATACTTAACATTCCAATATAATACGTTGGATGCGAGAGACCTTTAATTATAGTACTAAAGTTTGCAAGGCTAAGAAAATTAGAATCAATGATGGGTTGGATCCTTGGTGTGTGCACAAAAAATTCTTCCTTATCAGCAATGTCTGACACCATAGCAACCGCTTTAGAATCGTCTATTGCTAAAGAAGTATCATATTTAGTCTACCTATTAGTAAACTATTTTAATAAGTAAATTAAAATATGTGACATCTTATGATGCAGATTATATATTGTATTACTGAGAAATAATTTAGTGAGAATGTTAGAGATCACTTACAACTACACAAAAAGTGAAACCTCTGAAATATTAGGGTTCAAAGATACGTCTGACACATTATATGCATTAGAGACAGTTTGATCATCTACACACATAATCTACCAAAACAAAAATATAATATTTATTTGTGTATAACTGAAAGGGTAACAATGGTCGAGAAATACATTATTTACCTTTCCAAACCTTGATTTTCCAAACTTCAATACAAAGATGATTAAATCTTCTCTTTGGGTTTAAATTACCTCATTCACATCTAATGTGAAATTTCCCAAGAGTACAATAGGAAGTCATTCATCCCTACAAAATAAGTAATCAACATTTAATCATAACTTATAAACACAATGTAAAAATGGTTCTATAGAATTGAAATTCACCAACCAAATAGTCAAGATTGGGTGTACCATCAAGTATGTCTCGATAATTGAATGGTTGCAGACCACTCAAAGCCCTTGGTCGTTTCTCGCATGTCTTGACATGGGTTGTTGAAAGAAAACCAATCTTGTAATGGTGACTTATTGTCCGGTACTATCTACAAGAATGATTGAGGGTAAATTTTATGTGAATTTTTTATATCCTTTCGAGAGGAATGGATCAAACTGACTGGCCAAATCTTTTTTCACAATATCATGGATCTTGTGTCCCTGATATTATGCAGACAGAATACAAAACATATTACTGCGTTAAGTATACCAAACCATAAAATATGAATTCAAGATGTACTCACGTTAACATCTACTAAAACCTTTTAAATTTATAGACCGCCAATAGCAAAGTATTGCTTCCAAAACCAGATAACCTTCACTTTGATTTTGTACATGGTTTCAAGTCAGACACGACGGCGAAAACTTCCATAGTTAACAAAGGTAATGCCTCGAAAATGAGAAGTAGTTTCTTTGTTCGAATACATAAACCGTAACCCATGCTCTACTTATATAAGTAATAAACGTGCAAAAGGAGTCACTTAGGTTCCAAGATATGATTTTAAATTTTTTACCATATTGACAAACACTAAATATTATTGCTTGGCCGATTTACTACGCCTTTTAAAGATCTTAAAAATATTTCTATACATTCTCCATTCCATATATATGTTATTTAGTGTAAAATATAATAGTAACCATATTAACCCCAACCAACTTCTTTCCCAAGTAATATATGTGATTTCAGAAAATTTTACACATGCATTATAGGAATAAATACAATATAGTCAAATATATGAAATCTCCTTCACCAAGGAATTATCCCTTTCTCAAACGAATCCCATATTCAGAATGATATAGTAACATCACATTCACATTCACATCCCTTGTATATTTGATATCCTCTATTTATTATTCCCTCCATCCCCTATATATTATTTGAGAATCATTTAAAAAGTTGTAACCTTAAATTTATATTATTTGAGAATCATTTAAAAAGTTGTAACCTTAAATTTGTAAGAATTAAAAATAATCTCAATCCTACGTGGCATAACTCTTTGGCTTCTATTTGAAATTCTAAGGATTCTAGAGCATGTGATATAATGTATAGTTTAAAAATTATATTCTTTAGCAATATAATATTCCGTAGGTTATAGTTGGTCGCATATATCAAATATTTATTGTTTCGCATGCTTTCCTTAAATAAAACCTACGGAATTACCTAATGTGATCAAAATATATATATATATATATATATATATATATATATATATATATGACAATTAGTGATTTTAAAACATAAAGATTTGATAACAATTTGTATACTTTTTTCATTCTGTTTATTTCTTTATTATTAAAATAAATTACACAATTACATTAATCATATAATAAAAATCTAGATTTTTTTGTGTATGTTGTATTTCGAATTTTTCAACTTGAGTATAAATTACTAAAACTGTTAAAAGTCCCACATAAACTTTTAAGATCAAAGTTTTAATTTTTTTTTCTATACTAAAATATAATGATTAAAAGACCATATGAAGAAATAATTTTAGTTTATATATATTTAATATCATTTTAATTAAACTATACATCGTATGAAAATACATACTTATATTTTGATATTAGACTTGAACATATATTGAAAAGTTAATATTTTAATTTTGAATATGTCATTGTTTTTTTTAAATGATTATAAATTATTGAAACTACTAAACATCTCACATTAAAAAAAAATTCGTTGGTGTAAAGTTTTGTTACACAAATATGCAAATAATTATAAAATCATATGAGTAGAAACCTCATTTAATAAATATCTATATTAAAAGTGTGTTATATTACTATGTTTATATCATTTAAATTTAATTATATATCATATAGAATATATAAGATTGATTATTTGATTTATTTACCCTAATTGTGAATAAAAAAGATTAATAGTTAAATTTATATGCATACACCAATTTATTACATAATAGTAACTGATTTCTTAGTTATTTAATATATATATTTATTATTTTATTATTTATAATATGCAGAAATATATAAATAAATAATAAATATAAAATACTTATTGTGCATAAAGTGCAGATCTTAACTTAAGTATGTATCTCTTTAATTATTTTAAATCTTAAGTATTTTTTAAAACAAACGAAATGAGAATAAAATTTAAAATAAATATTTATATCGAGTAATAACCAAAATATAAAAAAAAAAAACATAGCAAGAGAAAAATGGAAGATAAATAGGACTGACACGTGAACGTAAACTTCTTATAACCATAATTAATTTTTAAATTGTTAAATCATGATATAAAACTGAGTTAATTTTTAATTTATTAATTTTTAATTTTTTAAATCATTATGGTTATGTTAAATCATAACCATAATTAATTTTAAATTGTTTATTTGTATTTGAAACACTTAAAATATATTTTTTTAATAATTTAAAATTTTACATAATTTTTTTATAAATTATTTTAAAAAATAAGAATTTGTAAAAAATATAATTTTCTAATATTATTAGACAGATAAATAAATTATATTAAATTAGTTTAGAAACTTTATATATTTTAGATGCAAATATTTTACCAATTGCTTCTTAAAAACCATTAGGGAACTTGCTAATACTCTACCAATCAAGTTGAGTGATACTCCATTTATTTTTCATCACTCGAACACTGAAAAGTGAAAAGATATATGAAATCATATCAAAATTCTAAGATTTGATCTACATTTCTAACTAAAATTGTTTCTGATCTTACGTATAGATAATTATATAAAAATTTCAAAACTCTTAAATTTTAAAAATATACAAAAACAATCATATATAAATTTTAAATTTTGTCAATACGAAAATTTTATATTTTAATTATATATATTCACTCTGCGAAGGTCTTATCTTAATTGAGAAGTAATACGTGTAACACGTGTTGTTCATTAATGGAAAGTGTACGAGGGCTAATCACTGGTGGTGGTTAGAGAGATTAGAATCTTATATCTTAAAATATTTACGTTCTAATAGTTAAAGCCTGCCTCCAATAATCCCTTATATATTAAAAGAGAAATATTTAAAAAATTGTATCCTCAGTTTTGTAATAATTAAAAGCGACCTCATGCTTAGGTGTCACTTAATTAGGTAGTCAATTACATTCAATTGAAAAATAAGTAGGTCCACATTCGATTTTTATATTTCGCTAGATACATTCGTTGGTCAAATTATATGATATGATATGATATTTATGATAAAAGCATTTATGATTGTTTCCCTAGATATAATATTTTCTTTCCATAAATAAAACTTACGGAATTACCATAAATGACTAATATATATATATATATGACACTTAATGATTCTAATAATAAACATTTGATAACACTTTATATATCCTCCATCATTTTTCTTTAATTTTATATTATGAAAATAAATTAAACAATCAAATTAGCTATAAAATTAAACTTTAGATTTTTTTCGTATAGGTTATATTTTGAATTTTAAAAAACGAGAATAAATAACTAAATATTAAAATTATTATGTTTAAAATTAATGATCAATAGTTTAACATTTTTATTATAAAAAGATATACATGAATTTAAAACCATATAAGTAAAAAGTATCATTCAATAATAAAACAAATATATATACAGATTAAACTATATACCATATAAGATTACATAAATATTTTAATTTCAAAATCCTCAATAAATTTTCAAGAACATTTATAAATTATAAAATTATTAAATTTTTCACACTGAAAATTTTTGTTATCAATGATTTAAATATCTTAGTTCTTTTTTTAATTTTATACTTTTAAAAGATATTAACAATCGATAATATGGTTATTTTTGGTATATACCATACAAACCGAATGGATGTGATTTTATAAAAACCATAGGATTTGAATATGGTTTGATTTATAACCGATTAAACTGAAACATGTAAATATGTATATATTTATAACAACGCATGAATATCTATTTGTTACATGAGTTGACAAATATCTATAATTATAATTTGTAAATAGCTAACAATTTATTGCAACATAGACTTCTTATTTTGATCTTTTTCTTTTTTAACAGTAACTAAATTGAAGTAAAGATTATAAATTTGATGGACAACAATTAGTTGAAATTCTTTACAATTTTTTTTATCTTTAAACAAACAGAGTTGTGTTCAATCGAACACATATTGGTTTGATGAACACTAAATATGGAAGAATATAAAAACTTTTCTTTCATGCTTCTGTTTTGTTTTTTATTTTTATTTTCAAAATTTAGTGTTTTGATATTAATTCTAGATTTGATCATTTTATTAGATGATAGAAGCCTTTTTTGTTTTTTATTCTTTTATTTAAATATATAATATTTTTTTAATAAATGACTNATATTGGTTTGATGAACACTAAATATGGAAGAATATAAAAACTTTTCTTTCATGCTTCTGTTTTGTTTTTTATTTTTATTTTCAAAATTTAGTGTTTTGATATTAATTCTAGATTTGATCATTTTATTAGATGATAGAAGCCTTTTTTGTTTTTTATTCTTTTATTTAAATATATAATATTTTTTTAATAAATGACTCTATGACAATATGACTCTAAATATGATCATATTATATATTTGTATAATATATAATATGATCTCAAACTAAATAATCATGTTTTTTGGTATAAAATTGAATAAACTGAAAACTGATGGTATATAAACCAAATCAAACTGAAGTACATATAGATTTAGAATAGTAGTTGTATTTTAATAATCGAAATACCAAAAAATCGAGCCGAACCGAAACCCGATATCCGGATTGAACACCTCTAATCCGAGTGAAACCGAACTATTGTTTCATTTTTCAAAACATAATAAAAATAATAACTTCATCCCGCGCAAGGCGCGGGTCTTATCCTAGTTTCATATTAAGTGTCATTGTAGAATTTTGTTTTTTTGTTACAAAGTATTTTTTTTGTTACAAAGTATTTTTCAACTTTCAATACGAAATTGATTATCATTATTCTACAATCTATTATTCTATTGGTTGAAATATGGTTAGGTGCATAAGTAATAGTGTTTTTGCATAGAATACAAATTAATTGTTATCTTAATATGTGTGCATAAATCCAAAATGACATTTAAACTGAAACGGAAGGAGTATAATACTTAGTTATGGAACGTTTAAAATAAGTTACATAACTTGTTCAATAGTAAATCGAGTAGTATAACCAAAAGATGTTCTTGGTTAAATCGTTAATTACTGAGGATAGACAATAGTTACATGTTCACCCTTTCGTGAATGTGCATCGTAAATAAAAAGAGAATTCGACCAAAAAAATCAGGAACTTTGCACGAATTGTCAAAATAAATATGTACTCGAGCCTGGCGTAACAAACATGTATTTTTGTTGACTTTTTTAGTTTATTTAAGTAACTTGAGATTGACTGACCATATTAGCACACCGTGAATCCGCAGTTAAGACAGTGTTAAATATTGGCGTTAAATGAAACGACGTTGTTTTCAAATGAGATGAAACGACGTCGTTTTATATGATTTGAAAATAAAAAACAAGTAGACGCCCAGATTCGAACCAGGGTTGTTTGGGTCAAATAGCAAGGTATTTTACCACTAGGCTAATGGCACTTTCTATTTATTAAGTAACTTAAGATTGACTGACCATATTAGCACACCGTGAATCCGCAGTTAAGACGGTGTTAAATATTGGCGTTAAGTGAAACGACGTGGTTTTCAAATGAGATGAAACGACGTTGTTTTATATGATTTGAAAATAAAAAATCCGCAGTTAAGACGGTGTTAAATATTGGCGTTAAGTGAAACGACGTGATTTTCAAATGAAATGAAACGACGTCGTTTTATATGATTTGAAAATAAAAAACAAGTAGACGCTCAGATTCGAAACAGGGTTGTTTGGGTCAAATAGCAAGGTATTTACCACTAGGCTAATGGCACTTTCTATTTATTTACTAACACATGTAATTTTATTTGGTTTTAATTGAATATAAAAAAATCTCTAAAAACATAAAAAGATCTTTAAAATTCCAAAAAAAAATAAAAATAAATAATTTCTTTATAAAATTAATTTTGAAACTAAGATTAAAAGTAAAATTTTGTTTTTTCTTTAAAAAGTCAAAAATCTTCCAAAATTTTACTTTTTTAAAAAATTCCAAAAAATTGAAAATAAAGAATTGCTGTATAAAACTAATTTTGAAACTAAAATTAAAAAATAAAATTTTGGTTTTTCTTTACAAAGTCAAAAATCTTCCAAAATTTTCATTTTTAAAAAAATTTCCAACAATTGAAAAATTCAAAGAAAATACAAAAAAAAATAAGTTACAATTATCAGCTAAAAATTAAAATCGCACTCATAATGGAGAAAATATTTATTTTAATCATTTAATTTAATTTTAATATGTGGGTATCTTTTTGTGTGTATAATTAATTTCAATTTGTAGCAATTTTTTTTTGTAAATGTAAATTTTGGAAGACTTTTGATTTTTTTAAAGAAAAAAAAGAAAAAAAAAAATTAAAATTAATTTTATAAAAAAAATCTTTATTTTTAATTTTTTGGAATTTTAAAGATCTTTTTATGTTTTTTAGAGAATTTTTTTATATTCAATCAATAACAAATAAAATTAAATGTGTTAATAAATCCATTGAAAGTACCATTATCCTATTGGTAAAATACCTTGCAATTTGACCTAGTTAACCCGGGTTCAAATCTAGGCGTCTACTTTTGTTTATTTTGGCAATTCATGCAAAGTTTAACCTTGATGTGTCTTAATGTTAAACGATTGAACATGATAGATATATTAAGCCAACCAAATTGTTAAGTTAGATATCATTGTTGGCATATCAAACCAAACAAAATTGTTAGATAGCAGTCATTTGATGTTTACAAAAGTGTATAATCTTGAAATAAATTCCCTAAAAGTGCATAATCTTCAAGATTTTTCTCAGTTCATGTTTTACGCATAGTTCTTAGTTAATATATTTAGCATTTTTAATATATTAACTGCCCAAAGATCAAAGGAATTACTTTTTTTTTTTTGACATCAAACAGCAATTCTATTACTCAAGTTTGAGGTAGTCTGGGTAACTAAACCAGAATAGAAAAACCAATGTAACAAAGCTCTCTATAAAAAGAACTGGCAATCTTAGTTAAAGAATCTGAGACTCTATTGTGAACTCGTGGGATATGAAATATCTCAAAGTCTGGAAAGCAAATTTGTAGCGTCTGGAGAGTTTCCATCTCTGTTGTAAAACTTGGCCATGCTTGCAGATCCCTTATCATAGCTATTAGATCTTTACAATCAGTCCCAAAGCGCTGGCATGTCGAATGTTGAAGCATACTCTCCATTGTCCATCGCAGTGCTTCTACCTCCGAATGAAGGGCAATTTCCCGTCTCATTATGTTGCGTGTTCCCATGAGCTGGATCTTCCCAATACTATCCTTCCAAGCCCAACCGCATCCGCTAAACTGATCATTTTAAGTCCATGAACCATCCACCATACAAATATTCACCAGACTTAAGATCTGACCATTCTCATTGTGTTTCTCTTGTCTATTCATCTCAATCATCTCATTTGCATTAAACCAAGCTTGACATTCACTCTCTGCATATCAAACTAACTCCAACGGGTCCCTATCAATCCCTCTAAATAATTTATCATTCCGTGCCTTCCACTTATACCAGATAATCCAGGGATAAGGATCCCTATCTAATTCTGGTTCTACTATATCATTCTTCCTCCAGAAAAGGTAATCCATATTCTCATATATGCTTGGACGTGGGAATATGTTGGGGTTTGAGAGTGTTGTTGATAGGGATCATGCTTTGCATCACTGGCGGGCACTCGAATATGGCATGCGCCACAGTTTCCTCAGGTTCCCCACATCTTGGACAGTTATTGACACATCTCATATTCCGACGGATCAGGTTCGACGTTACTGCTACTTGTCCTGTAGTCAATTGCCACATAAGATGACATATTTCTGTGGCGCTTTGACCTTCCAAACTTGAGCTTTAAGTTTGGTTATACTTGGCTCCAATAACTCAACCTCATCAGCAGGTTTCATTAGGTTTCGAGCCACCCAATTTCCAGATTTGACAGTATATTGACCATTTTTGGTGTAATTCCAGCAGAATGTGTCACCATATTCAAATTTGATGATATATAATAAAGTTTTCAGTCATCCATATAATGTGATGTCTTTAAAAGTCTTAGTAATATTAGTGGAATAAAGAAAAAGGGCTTGACACGTGAGTATGGTTCTCAAGATAATCATTTAACTAATGGTCCAAAATTAATATATAGGAGATACAGATGATAGTTGATAAAAATTTCGCGGTAGAAAAAAACAATGACTCTGAATATGTTCTAGAACAAATGCAGATATAATGCAGGTGATTTAATTTACGGATAAAACTACATTTATCACCTATTCATTTTATAAATGCAGAACAAGATTTAATCAAAACAACCTGCATGCAGATTAGTTTTCTCTTTAAAATTGTGTCCTGCAAATGTTAGAGGAAATGGTGCTGACGAGACACATATAGTTAATTAATGTCTTTGACAGTTTTTTTCTTCTTTTATTCTTCAAATACAATAAATACTTTTCATTATTGCACTTCATTCATTTAATAAACTAATTATTCGCAAAATAAAGTTTATCATTTTTTAAATTATATAATATTTCACGAACTTTAATATAAAAATTATAAATGAGAAATTTATTTTGTTTTTAATTCATTTATTTTCACGTTATCTTTACATCAATTTAAAAAAAAAATCAAAAAGTCAAGGGTGTATTTTTAATTAGTTTATAAAATAAATTATTAAACATTTAAGATGCTATAAAATAACACACACATGTACTTGTATCTTATATTTTATTAATTTTAAATATTATATTTTATATGAATTCATTTGATGAATATATGCATACTATTAATAATTTATATATTAACTAGAGAAACATTTAAATAGTTACTATTATAATCACCTAATACATTTAAACAATGATTTTTTTATAAGTTTTTTAATTTTGATGATCTTTCATATAATTTTAAATTTCACTATATTTATTAAAATGAGAATATTTTTGTTATTTTTGTCAATATGATATTTATTGCTTATATATAATAAGTTTTATTTTATTTAAATTTTTAAGTTTTATGAAATCCAAATAATTAATTAAATATAACAATTTATTAAATTAGATTGATCTGCATTTGTTTTGCTTGATTTACATTTATTATGTTTGATCTGCATTTCTTGATCTATGTTATCCATTCGAAGCCATTAATGTAATTTGAAGTAAAAATATATTGTATCTGCACTTCTATATTGGTAGTTACTAACTACTACCATAAGAAAGTTTGAGCTTGTAACTACTATAAAACAAGGTTAACTTAAATTCACTAGTCAAAACTCATGATAAATCTCGTAAAAGACTGGAGTAAAATGTTTCTGATAATTTCATAGAATTTAAAATCATTAATTACCCAAAAGAAAAGTAAAATAAAAATGAGAAAATAACAATAATGTAATAACACAACACAAATACACAATGAAAGGTAAAAAAAACCCAGAGTAACTTCTCCCTCCTGTAAAATCTAAAGAGTTGCAAAACATAAAGAATATGATATGTAAAGAATTGAATCAGTACAATATTGTAATACTAACCAATACTCGGCCCATTACAGGTTGTTGAATCTGTAATCTTCTCACTGAGAGAAAACACGAAGACCAGCCTCTAAATCTTCCAACCTGATGGTACAAATCTCTTCAGTGTCAACACACTCAAAGCTAAGTCGGAGATCGAGATTCTCCCTTGCGTTAACCAGCAACGTGTCAACCAACCCTCCGTTCATCTCCTTCCTCTTCTTCTCCGTTGTTTCCCTCTCAATCACTGAAGCTATCTCCTGCAGAGTGCACGACTCATGCAACTTGAAACCATAGAACAGAGTGTCCTCTCCCTGGCTGTTCATCTTGATGTGAAGTATCTGCGCCAGTTCCTTTGCACTGAAGTCGCTGAAATTGAAAAACTTTGTGACCCTTCTGCAAAACCCTTCGTTAGATGCAATCACACGCTTCATTGGCTCGCTGTATCCCGCGAATATCACCACGATTTTCCCCGTGTCCATGACCGACATTATTTCTTCCAGGGCTTCTAGACCGTAGTCCTTGTCGTCTGCCTTTTGCATTGGGATCAACCTGTATGCTTCATCCACAAAGAGGATTCCTCCCTCAGCTTCTTGGATCTGTCCAGAGATTTGAAAGATCTTTTGAGATTCTCGAAATCTAAAACTCACAAGTGACTAGTTTGAACAGTGTATTGTTACCTTTCTCCTGGTCTTTGGCCCTGTATGACCAACAAACTCACCAACCAAATCTGTACGCTGAACTTCTGTTACCTTATCGGTTGGTAAGATTCCAACCGTGTGAAGCAACTTCCCGAGAACTCGAGCAACCATGGTTTTACCTGTCAGAAACAAAACAGTGTCAAGCTAAAACAGTCATGCATCGGTTTGTTTACCATAAATATACAACTCTTTCTGTCTCACCTGTCCCAGGGTTTCCAAGAAACGCCATATGAGGAGGCCTTCGAGTTCCAATGTTCATCCCAAGAGCCCTACGCCTCTCATCCAAAAGCATTCCTTTAGCCCATTTCCTCAGTTGCGTCTTCAGCTCGTTTAATCCGACAATATTGGACAACTCTTCCTCAAGTAGATCCATCTTGGCTTTGGTCTTACCACACGCCTCTAGGGCGCTTCTTTTCCTCTGCTCTTGGAGAAACCAACGCAACAATTCACGCAACTTCTCGCTGCCCTGTCCATGTGGCAGGTGGTCCAAAGGAGTCATCCCTTCCTGGAAAAATGCAAAATCCCCACAGCTTAGTACATGATCATTCTTGTACTAATTAAAAACAAATTTTAAGAGAATTGTGTACATTATCTTTTGCACTACAATCCGCGTTATTGTCGAGCAATGTCTTAACAGTTGAGATGTCTTTCGAGGTAATCGAATACCAAACCGCAAGATGCAATGGTGTCATACCGTTCTGCATTTAAACCAAACCAAACCAAATGAATAAAAGTTAGTTTACTTTGGGTCCATCTTAAAAATCAATAAAGA
>CAKOAT010574042.1:331161-447047 GCA_932364175.1 Eruca vesicaria subsp. sativa
ATCAATACAAAATCAAACCTCTGAAGAGAAAAAAAAAAAAAAAAAAAAGAGAGAACAAGGAGGGGCTTGGCTTACAGTGTTCATGGCTTCCAACTCAACTTTATCGGATCCAGGCCAATCTAAGAGATACTTGACAATATCAACATTGCCATTACCAGCAGATACATGAAGTGGCGTGTGGTACATCTGCACACATAACAAGAAGAAATTAATTAAACCCATTTTTTTAAAAAAAAATCTGATCTTTAGATTCGGAAACACAAATCTTACGACGGGATTGCGTTCGTTGAGAAGAGAAGGGTTATCTTTGAGAAGCTTCTGCAAAGAAATGAGATCTCCGGAGAGAGCGCAATCGTGAATTGTGGTGGGTCTTGCGGATCTCAGCCGCTGTACGCCGACTTGTCGCTTCATTCTTCGATCCTCCGATCACAAGCTCAAAATTGAATCTTTTCTTTCGGGGGAAGATTTAGTTTAGAGAGGATCTTGCGGAGAGTGTTTTCTTGCGTACAAGAAAATAGATTATACAAGGAGAGGTATCTCCGCGTCTTCCTCTTCACCAACTAGTCTTTCTTTCTTCCTTTTATCATTTTCTGATTTTTTTAATTGACCCTTTTGCCCTTACCTCCTGGCGCTTTACTAAATACAGCTAAGCTTCTTAATCAGACTAGTAATCATATACAATCATTTACATCTAAACTACATGATAATAAATGATTAATAGTCATCTGGTTTTTGGGCCAATAAGAATACCTCAAGCCCAATGGTCATGTGATCAAAAACAACATCACTTACGCTCAATATACCTATCAAATCCAGATAATAAAATAGATCCATGATTTCGGTGTATCATGATTAATGATGTAATCGGATCATGCTAAAGAAATTTGAGTTCATATATCTTATATTGAGAATGCATGAGAGATTCAGAGTCGTGGAAAGGAAATCTGATCCATCAACCACTTCCACTCTAATATTTCTGTTTGTGACGCTGAAGTTGAATGAATGAGAAATATTTTTACTCCTTGGACTTTCGGATTAACAACTTTACTCCGTTATGTTAGTTTATGATTGGTTTATGTTCATGATTAGGTAGTATACCAAATCGGTTTAGTTAACCGATAGTTATAGATTAATTCTATAAATGAATCAATGCATCTCTTTTTTTTTTTAACTTAATTTCATATATAAATTGCATGAGAAAGAAAAATAAACAGACCCAAAGGCCAGTGTTATGGACACAGCTAAGCCCAGTTAAGTTTCCAAGTTTCCAATCAAAGATCCTAAAGCCCTTAATAATCAGCACAAGCCTAAGGTCTTAGGGTTAAAAATGTAGAACACAAAAGGTCGTTGTTGTTCTTGCAGTCGATGATTATGAAGAAGGTAGAGAGAACCTCAAGCGAGCCATTCCTGCATCATCCTTGAGGAGAAGCGAGGATTTCTTTCTCTGTGGCTAAGGATACGATCCTTTATTTGGCGATCAATCAACATGATTAACACATCAACAGAGCGAAAAGAGTTTCGGTGTAGTCGGCTGTTACGTTCTTGCCATGTCCAATAGATGCAGCTTTGCCAGGTTAGAAGTATCAGCCTCCCTCTCCAGTTACGGCTATTGAAGGATTGAAGTTGAGTTGTTACATCTTCCCATTGTTGTACTGGAGACAGACCACAACGATGGGCTACAGAAGACCACAAGTTCCATGAATAAGGACAAATGAAAAATAGATGATCACGCGACTCTGCAGAAGAGTTACATAGCAGACAAGTTGGTGGTATCTGTATCCCCCATCTCAGTAATCTATCTTTTGTTGGACAACGGTCCAAGATGAAGAGCCAACAGAGAAATGAATGCTTTGGAATGCCTCCTGCTATCCAGACAATATTTTCCCAGGGAACTGCCACTCCTTCACCAGATAAGATTTCATAAACCTGTCCAGTTGAGTATTTTGTTGAAATACTGCCGTCCAATTCCCATTCATAGTAGTCTTCCTCTAAAGTGAGTTCCAGGGTTGTGAGGAAGACATGAAGTTGTAGTTGCTTATCAGAACGAGGGTGGGGAAGTGTCCAATTATTTTCCCTAAACAACGAGGAAAGTGTTGCATCTTCTTGAATCCCAAGTGAGAAGTTTGAGTCATTAGTGAGAAAACCTTTTAGGGATCCTGATAAGAGATTGTTGGTAATATGAATTTATTCCACCCAACCTCCCTCTCTTGTAATTCACACTTTAGAATTACAAGCCTAAGATCCAGACCTCAAGTCTAAGATCATTTACAATACTCAAAAGCTGACTCTCTCTACATACAAACTTCTTATTTATACTCTCTACTAATCGTAACTGACTCTAACGGAACTAACTGCTTCGTAACAAACTCAGTCCATGTCAGCATCCAAGACTTCTTGCTCCTCTTCACTGCCTTTCCCCCCCCCCCCCCTCATCTTCTTACGGAAATACACCCTCCAAGGCTTATCATTACCCCCCCCCCAATCAAACTGAGCATGTCCTCAAGCTCGAACGCAGGAAAGTCCCTCTTCATATCACGTACACGCATCCAAGACGTCTCATGTATCGGTAAGCCTTTCCACTGCACTGAAACCTCCAAGTGCCCTTCATCATCATAACGATAGCTCGCTAAAGCATCAGGTTGCAACACAAACTCTGCGCTATCATTGAACGTAGAAGGTAACTCCATGACCGTATGATTCTTTCCCAATACCGGCTTCAACTGGGAGACATGGAATACAGGGTGTATTTTACAAGTCTCAAGCAGTTGTAAACGGTAAGCGACCAAACCAATCCTCTCCAACACTGTAAAAGGTCTGTAATACTTAGCTGCCAACTCTCGACAAAATTTTTTTGATAAAGTCTTCTGACGATAAGGCCTGAGCTTCAAGAACACAGAGGACCCAACAGCAAACTCAAGGTCACGATGGTGCTTATATGCACTATCTTTCACCGCAGCATGTTCCTTAAGCAAAAACTCTTTAGCCTGTCGCAGCATCTCGTCCCTCTCTTTCAACATCACTTCTAACTCATAATTTGAAGTAGACCCTTCCTCATATTGCAGCAGAGACGGTGGTTCGCGACCATACACCAGCTTGGAAGGAGACGTATGCGTAGAAGTGTGGTAAGAGGTATTATACCAATACTCACACCAAGCTAGAAACTTGACCCATTGCTTAGGATTCGCAGACGTGAAACATCGTAAGTAAACTTCGAGACAACGATTCACCACCTCGGTTTGGCCATCACTTTGAGGGTGATAAGCCGTGCTAAACTTGAGAGATGTTCCTTCCAAGCGAAAACATTCCTTCCAAAAATTACTGAGAAATACTCTATCACGATCAGAGATAATCGATGTTGGATAACCATGTAGTCGCACAACTTCACGAATGAATTTCTCAGCCACAGAAGTAGCTGTGTAAGGATGTTTTAGCGCAATGAAATGACCATATTTGCTTAAATGATCCACCACTACCATGATCACAGAAAAACCTTCAGATTTCGGTAAACCATTAATGAAGTCCATGGAAACTTCAGACCAGATCATAGTAGGTAATGGAATGGGCTGTAACAGACCACCAGGGCACAAGGTAGAGTATTTGTGGGTCTGGCATATAGTGCACTCTGACACGTATTGTTGAACATCATCTTTTAACTTAGACCAATGGAACAACCTTTGGATTCTCTTGATTTTTTTCAACACACCAGAATACCCGTCAAATACTCCATCATGATATTCTTGGAGTATAATCACAATATATTTTGATGTCTTGGGAATAACCAGCATGCCCTTATAGAAAAGTCGACCTTTGATGATAGAGTAATTATTCTTCTGACTTTTCCTTGAACCAAATCATGTATCTCCTGTTGTAAACTCGGATCCACATCAATTTCTTCCAAGAGATCTTGCATTTGCAGGTTAAAAGAAACTGTTAATGCGCACAAAAGGCCTTCATTATCAAACTGGTTCTCTTGTGAAATGCGAGAGAGACCATCTGCAGCTTTATTCTCTATCCATGCCTTGTAGATGATCTCAAAATCGAATCCCAACAACTTTGTGAGCCATCTCTGATACTCCATAGAAACGTCTCTCTGATCCAACAAGAATTTCAAACTCTTTTTGTCGGTATAAACCAAAAAATTTCTTCCCATGAGATAATGTTTCCAGCATTGTACTGCCAACACAATAGCCATCAATTCTCTCTCGTTAATGGGTTTCAACTGCTCTCTATCGGTTAACGCCTTGCTGAAATAATAAATTGGTTTGTGATTCTGCATCAGAACTGCTCCTAATCCAAACCCCGAGGCATCAGCTTCCACCACAAACAACTCCTGAAAATTTGGTAGACAAAGTACTGGAGCTGTTGACTTTGATAATTTCAACTTATCAAAGGCTACATGTGCTTTACCCGACCACTCAAAACAATCCTTCTTCAGTAAGTCTGTTAACGGTCGTGCTATCATGCCATACCCTTGTACAAACCTTCTGTAATAGCCCGTCAAACCAAGAAATCCCCTTAAACTCTTTAAAGTTCTCGGAGATGGCCATGATTGCATCGCCTCTGTTTTTGCAGGATCTATCGAAACACCGTCCTTGGAGATAATGTGACCCAATTAATCCACATGATGCTTAGCAAATGAGCACTTCTTGCGGTTGGCCAATAAAGCATGATGTCTCAAAGTATCCAGCACAGTTTGTAAATGATCACGATGCTCCTCCACTGATCTGATGTATACCAGAATATCATCAAAGAATACCAAAACAAATCTCATGAGAAACGGTTTAAAAATTGCATTCATCAAGGATTGAAAGGTTGCTGGTGCATTGCTAAGTCCAAACGGCATGACAACAAACTCATAGTGTCCTCATGCGTTCTAAAAGCAGTTTTCTCAATGTCAGTCTCACTCATCTTTATTTGATGATAACCCGATCGAAGATCCAACTTGGAAAATACTGATGCACCATTTAACTCGTCCAACAACTGATCTATAACCGGTATAGGAAAATTTATCTGGAATTGTGAGCTTGTTCAAACCTCTGTAATCAATACAAAACCTCCATCCTCCATCTTTCTTTTTAACCAACAGAATAGGACTTGCATATGGAATTCTACTCGGACGAATTACCCCTGAATCCAATATTTGCTTCACCATTTGTTCTATGACAGTCATGTGAGCATGAGGGTAACAGTATGGCCGTACTGCTACTGCTCTAGATCCCTCCACTAGCTTAATACTGTGCTCAAATCCTCTCATAGGTGGTAACTGAGTTGGTTCCTGAAACACAGAAGTATACTGCTCCAAGACATTTGCAAATTTCTCTAGAAGATTTAATCTGTCCTGAGCTTCTGCAAAATTAATAGATCCCAACTCCTGTAACTCAAATCCCGATGTGATTGATTCCAAGGACGAAGCTTTTGAATGTAAATTCCGATCTCCCATTAATGTCACTCTGCCTTTGGAAGTTACAAAAGATAGCTCCTGATTTTCCCAATCCACCTCACACTTTACTAACGTGCGCAGCCACTGAATACCCAACACCACGTCGACACTTCCTGGATCTAACACAATGAAATCTGTTTTGATAACCACTGATTGTAGTTGTAAGGTAACTCCTGTACACACACCTGATCCATTAACCGTAATTCCCGTGCCCACCAAAACTTTGAAGGACGATATGGTATCTTGAGTGAGATGAGCTTTCCGCATAATTTCGGGAGATAAGAAATTGTGAGTGACTCCACTATCAATCAACACCACCACCTTTGTCTTGCCAATGTGACCTTCAATTTTCGTTGTTGTAGGAGATGACCATCCCATAAAAGAATATAGTGACAACTCCATGATTTCTGTAGTAGTACCCTCAAACACTTCGCAAGAATCATGAAATTCTTCATCTACTAATTCCACTTCACAACCCTGAGCCACAACCATCACTTGCAAATGTTTGTTCTTGCAGCTGTTGTTATGAGCTCGCGTCCATTTTTCATCACAAGAGAAACAAATACCATTCTTCTTTTTGTATTCATACTCAGCATCAGACAATTTTACTCTTCCTTGTGGCTTTTGAGTCGCCGCCTGAGTCGTTTGTTTCACTCCTGAATCAGGTTGCTTACCCTTGTTGTTCCAAGTCTGATTTGATGTAGTAGGTAACGTTTTGAATGATGAGCTTGGTGTCTGTTTCCCATAACGAGTGTCCTGCTTTTTTACGGAGGCAAACAGTCTACAAAACTCACTATCTTCCATCTTAATCACAGCTTGGATATGATCTGATAAAGTGCGAGGTTCCTTCATCATGATAACTTCTTTTATTTCCCACTTGAGACCATTGAAGAAAATATCAATCTTGTGAGCTCCAGCTAGCTTAATTTGAGAAGCTAGTTCTTGAAATTCTCGCACATACTCAACTATTGTTCATGTTTGTTGTATACTGAACAGACGCTTCCCCGAAGTTTTCTCAATATATTCTGCAAATCTTGCTAAAAGTCTCCTTTTGAAGTCAAACCAGTCTGTGAAGTCACCATATTCAATCTCGTAACTGAACCAACAAAGAGCATCTTCTTCCAAGCTCAAATACGCTAATTCAAGCTGATACTCAGGGGTTGATTTCATCACTCGAAATATCTCTCTGCTTGAGCAATCCAGCCAAACGGATTGATTCCAGAAAAGATCGGCATCTCAACTTTCTTATACAATTCTTTTCTATTCTCACTCCTCTGTTCTACTGGCCGATAACCTAGCTCTGATTCTCTCCGGTAATGTTCGAAATGTCTAGGAGATACCTGATTGAGATTTTGTGGATCTTGTTGCGTCAAGTCAGCATCGCTCGATTCCGGTTGTGTTGCTCGTTGATTTTGTTGCTGAAGTGAAGAGATGAGAGATGTTAGTGAGGATTCAAGATTTGCGAACCGATCATCCATCTTTGTCTCTTTCGTTTGATTGTTGATCTCTGATGTTGCGACGAATCGATTAATCGCTCGTCCAGACTGTCAAATCGCCGCCGTAACTCATTGACTGTGTTGTCTAATGCGCCGATTCGTTGCATCGATTCCTCCAATCTCGTCATCGTCGTCTTGACCGCGTACTCCGAGTCGCTCACCGCACCAATTGATAAGAGACTGTTTGTAATATGAATTTATTCCGCCCAACCTCCCTCTCTTGTAATTCACACTTTAGAATTACAAGCCTAAGATCCAGACCTCAAGTCTAAGATCATTTACAATACTCAAAAGCTGACTCTCTCTACATACAAACTTCTTATTTATACTCTTTACTATTCGTAACTGACTCTAACGGAACTAACTGCTTCGTAACAAACCAGTCCACGTCAGCATCCAAGACTTCTTGCTCCTCTTCACTGCCTTTCCCCCCACTCCTCTTCTTACGGAAATACACCCTCCAAGGCTTATCAGATCCAAAAGGCAACCAATTATCTGTCCAAAAATGACAGGTATTGCCATTCCCGACCCTCATTTTGATCCAGTCTTATATCTCTCCTCTCAATTTTAGTAATTGATTGACTAACCATGAGTTCCTTGTGCTAGGTTGAATCGTCCAGAAGGAGCTGAGATCACCATTAAGAATTATTTCCTTGAACCATGCTACCCAAATAGATCCGGCTTGGAAGAAGAGGAGCCAAATCAGCTTCATTATACACGCTTATTCCATAGAATAAGGTTTCTCACTCTAAGTACTCCTTCTTTCTTTGGTTTTGTTACCGTTTCCCAACTGGCCTTTGTTGTATGATGTTCCTCAGTGTTTCCTCTCCACAAGAATACTCCACAGAGGGAGTTAATACGTTTGATACAAGCCTTAGGAAGTACAAATGAGGAGCACCAGAAATTTGTAATTCAAGCGATAACCGTCTTGATTAGTAGAAGACATCCGGCAAAAGATAATGCTCTCACACTCCATGAATTGAATTTCCTTTTCACTTGCTAGATAAGTCCTTCACAGTTCAGTAATGTAAGCTTTTTGGTGTATAGAGGTACTCCAAGGTACCGAACTGGAAGAGTGCCTTGCGGCATGCCAGTAGAAAACTGAATAAGATCACGCTCCGCATCAGTTAAGCCAGAAGAAAAGAACAAAGACTTCTGCAAGCTTACTGCCAAACCAGATCTAACTGACTTGTTGCTTTCTAGAAAATATATGTCTCTTCCTTGAACATATGTGACTGTTAACAATGTATCCCTTAGTTGTCTATAAATAAGATACATTGCAAAGAGAAAAGAACAATCCAAGCAATAAGAAAATAATTCTAGAGAGAGAGTAAAACGTTTTAGAGAGAGAAAGCTTCAAGGAATCAACTAGAAGGGCATTTGAACGGTGAAAAGTGGTTGATTTACATCTGAGATTTCATCCCTGACTCTTGCCCGATTGAATCAAATAGCGTTCGTCACTGAACTGGGCTAAGGTAGATTTCGGTTTAACGCACTTCCGCATTAGAAATTATAACATTGGTATCAGAGCATTTGGATCCGGCTCTGGCATATTAACATATTTAGTACTAAAGGATGACAAGTAATATGAGTTACTTGAATTTATTCCTCATGAATGAAAAAAAATGTTAATGTTAAAAATAATTAAAAATAGTGTATCTATAAATATATGATAAAATGAAACTTACACATGTGTTCATCATAATGTCCTGAATTCCTCTAAAAACTATTGCATTTAGAATCGAAGTATATTGCATGAATTTAGAAAAATATATAATTAGTAAATCGAAAATATTGTTTTGATCATATATCTCTAATTATAGATCGGAATCACATTTAGTTTAAGTCCGTGCGTAGATCTTGAAATTGTCTTTCTATTGATATATTACACTTAAAATATTATCACGTATTCTGAGAGATATAAGGGTTGTAAGTTTCGACCGACTTGCAGAAAAACGAAAAAGTATGAAAAAGGAACAGTAACGTGACACGTGTCGCGTTGGGATTTGTCTTAAATTGTTTTTTGGCAATATCTCTCTAGTTATAAATTAGAATTACGTAAATTTTATGTCCATGCATAGCTGTTGAAATTATCTTTCATTTGATATATTGTATACACAATTTGGACACGTATACAGAGGGATATTAATTTAATATTTTATGCTTGTATAACAAGTTATATATGCCTAAAATTAAGAATTAAATAAATTAGATTCGTTTCTTTTAAGTTGATGAAGAATCTAAAACTATTTTTTTATTAAAATGTAATGTGAGAAATTAAATTAGTTAAGTATTAATTTAATTTAAATGATCTTTGTTAAAAAAAAATATGTTTTATTTGTTAATTCATGTTAGTTTAATACATTGATCCAGTGGGAATTCTATTATGTTTAGAACTTAATATAGTGGGAGTTTTATAATGTTTAGAACTCAGTATTTTGTATGAAATAAATAAATTTATAGTACTATGATTTTAATATGGGTGATGATTGGGAACATAGTGAACTCTCGTTCTTATGCTATAGGCAGCTTGATGTATGCTATGATGTGCACTCGACCGGATATTTGTTATGCGGTTGGCTTGGTAAGTCGTTACCAATCAAATCCTGGAAAGAAACACTGGATGGCAGTGAAAAGGATCCTGAGATACTTAAAAGGAACCATGGACTATTCTTTGTGTTATCAAGGAAGTGATCTACACTTGACGGGATATACAGATGCCGATTAGGCTGGCGATCTGGATGAGCGTAGATCAACTTCAGGATATGTTTTCTTGTTGAGTAATGGAGTTATTACTTGGAGTAGCTTAAAGCAATCTTGCACAGCTTTATCAACGATGGAAGTTGAGTTCATTGCATGTTCAGCATCAGTGCAAGAGGCTGTATGGTTGAGTAGATTCTTACAAAGCTTACAAGTTACAACGGAGGCTTCGTGTCCTGCTACTATCCATTGTGATAGTCAAGCTTGTATTGCTTATATGAAG
Source organism: Eruca vesicaria subsp. sativa (assembly GCA_932364175.1). NCBI lineage: Eukaryota > Viridiplantae > Streptophyta > Magnoliopsida > Brassicales > Brassicaceae > Eruca > Eruca vesicaria. The sequence continues at coordinate 341,081 of CAKOAT010574042.1, forward strand.
GATCCCAAGTATCATGGGAGGACAAAGCACATTAAAATTAAACATATTTTTGTGAGAGACATTGTGGCAAAAAAAGAAGTGGTCCTTAAGTACATATATACCCATAGAATGGTAGCTGATCTGTTTACTAAACACATTCCTAGAGATGTTTTTCTTGCTCATGTTGGAGCTTTAGTTTTGCGTGGAACTTAGTGTATGTGCTAGTGGAGCTTTGCCATGTAACATTGTATTTGACGTTTATTTAGTATTAATATAAATATATTTATAAAAATGTAATGGTATATACTTGATTTGCATACTTACACATAAAAGTTAAGAGGTGTCACCAAGTAGGAGATTGTTTCACTCACATAAACAATCGCTTCAGATTTCTTAGTGAAATGATGATATGAGACTTGATTAGTTGGGCGCTAGTGGGAGCTTTCCTTGTAAAACTTATCAGTGTCGTCCTAACAAGAGGTTAAGATGAGATATGTTTTCCGTATCGATCATGATTGTCCCGGAATCATGAATACTTGGAAGAGCTTGATAAGTAGAGAATTAGGCGCTAGAGAGCGATCTGATAGTGGCTTGATCCACATAGTGGTAGTTGATTAAATAATTGACACATACTCTCAAGAGAAGAGTTAACCACTTTGACATGTTTGTCATACTACATGTGCTATGTACGACCATATAGGAAGCGAGCGATTATTTTATTTTAATCCCTATCCCTCGCATGTGAGTTCCTATCAACCAATTTATGGTTGTAAAAAGTTACCCTTGAACCTTAAGCTATGTTGTTGAAGGAAAGGATTAATTCCTACTACTTTAGTATGTTTTTCGACGGCGATGGAATAATTAGCCTTTTGGGACATGCTAAGAAAGCAGTTAATTCAGAACAGATAAACATGAGACTGGAAGGGAAAACTATTAGTTTTTATATTGACATATGTGTTTGCTTGGCCAGCCACTATATTACTCAATCAGATTTTGATATAGTGAACACATGATGTAGAAGAAGTCTAACATATGCTCTAGGGATCAGGTATGTTAGACCGATATAAAAGATAAATAAGTTTGGGGAACAGCGAGACATGTTGAAAAGCCAAGTTTTTCTGAGGATAGTAGCTTGTATGTATCCCTAACAGGTGCATAATTAAGCTCCCAAGTGTAGATGTACTCGCAAGGGTTGCACGATTCATTTTCCATATGATTTCTGAGTTAGGATTCTCGTGCTTGATCTCTAACACTAGTAAAAAACATCGCTACAACCACGTGAATTTTCGTGGGTATGACCAAGATTTCGTGGTTATACAGAGCAAAAACCACGAATTGCCACGAAAAAACTTAAAACGTACGTATAAGTACGTATAAGCGTAGCAAAAAGAGCTTGTATCAAAAATCATAGCAAGGTGCCACGTTTTCCTACGAAACTTTTCGTGGCAAGGTTTGCCACAATTGGAGTAACTTGCTACGGTTTGATACGCTAGGTAATGTAGCAATATACACAGTTTTGCTACGATTTCTTTCGTGACATATGTTATGTTTTAGTAACGAAGAATTTCGTGGCTAATTTAAAAAATTATAAAAAAAATCAGTTATAAAAACAAATATATATAAAATGCAATATGTGAATAAAAAGCCAAAATATCATTGAAACAGAAATATATTACATAGAAGTTGCAGTTTTAAACATTCAAAAGATACATCAACTAGAAACAAAGTACACAAAATATTTTAGCTTAATACATGAACTGAGTAAACCTTACATATCAAGTTCTCAGCACCACCTATCTAAGTCAGCTTGGTTATTGATCGTGAGTTGTTGTGGTGGAGCCGTAGACTGAGCTTGAGACTGAATTGGAGCTTGGGGCTGACCTTGAGGTTCTGACTGAGCTTGAGGCTGAAATGGTTGTGCAGTTGAGGCAGGAGTGGAAGCTTGAGATTGGAGAGTTTGCAGAATCATGTTGAGAGTTGCTTGGCTTGCTGACATCCCCCATGTGACTTCAGTCTTGAAAGCATTGATCTCTGTCTTCAAAGCATTGAAATCTTCCTTGACTCCAGCAATGTCTTCCTTGACTTCAGAAATGGTGGTCTCGAAGCCAGACATGCGCATATCCACATCAAGGTTGCGCTTCAGTGAGACAGGAATTGGCACAAAAGCACTGCAGTTCTTGTACTGAACACTGCCAAGGCCGTAGACTGTACCCTTCTTTGTCGTCCCTCTCTGCAAAAAGAAAGGAAAACTAATCATAAGCAAGCATTTCTAATCACAAGCACCATAACTAACTAAGACAGTCACAAGCATTTCCAATAATTAAATTAGACAATAACAAGCATTTCCAATCACAGTTGAATAACAAAGTATTAAACCAGTAAGCTGAAATAAATAAAATGAGGATGAGAGAAGAAATGACCTTGATGTATTCTTGGTTGAGAAGATAGCACTTTGCATTTGAAGCAGCAGAAGAGTCAGTTTGACTGTCGCCACGTGGAGATCCATCTTGTAACATCTCTTCAATGGCCTGCTCAACCTCCAGCACAAGTTCCTCTGTACGTTCGTCTTGGAAGGAACCATCTTTACCCGTGTGAGTCTTCCTTGCAAGGGTTGTGTATGAAGGTGGTTCATCTAAACCTTCATAAACCATCTATAAGAAAGGAAACAAATGGAAGTTAGACAACATTTAAGGCAAAAAAAAATTATGAAAAAAAACTCAAGGAAAAACTTACCATTTTATACCCAATGTTACAGAAACAGTGTGGGCCTGCATCGTGCTTGTGCATCTTCTTCCCCTCTGAAGCAGACTTACGAGCTTTTGCACTCTTCCTTTTTGCTTGCTCAGTGCTGTACTTCTCAACCATTGTTGTCCAGTGAATGTTTGAGATGTAGGAAGGTTGCTTGTTCTTTCTCCTATTCTGGCTGATGCTGCCGCAGACAGTAACCTTAGTTTGTTTCTTCCATGTCAAGTAGATTTCATCATGGAATTGGTCATCCCAGTAGTAGTGTTGCTACAAAAGAACATAAGTCATTAGATTTAAACACTAATTGTTATTTATAGTTGAGAAATGGAAAAGGAGAGAGAAAGAAGCAGTTACAGTGAACGCATGCCACCACTGATCCTTCTTCTCAGGTGGAACGAAGTTCCAGGATGCCCACGACCACCAGTAGTTTCCCTGCCATGTTGCTCGGATAAAAGCATGGACTTCAGGATCAATACCAAACCTGAGACAAGACAATGGCAAACATCAAACAAAAATCATTTATTAAACTCTACACTTAATCTACTGATACACGGTTCATCAAACAATAAACATATTTACTCTACACTTAATCTACTAATACACGGTTAATCTACATCAGATAAAAATCATATATTAACCTTGCATACAATTTTTTTTTACCTAACTAAAAATATTAGTGGTTTCCATAAAGACCAAACTAACAGAACTACTTAAAACTAAAAATTTACAACTCAACATTAACAGTTCAACTTACCATAATGCTCCATTGAGCTTGTCAGGATGGAGGTGTGGCTGGTTACGTCTGGATGGCGCACGTAGAAGAGCATCTTCTCTTCTCCTGACATAAGGGACAGGGGCCGCAGGCACTGCACTTGAAGAACCGACAGAAGCGTGAGGTAGAGATCCAGGAGGTACAACTCCAGGAGGAAAAGAATATGGGCTCATGGCAGAAGACTCCGATAAGGTCAATTGAGGTCTCTCTTGCCGTATATTTGTAGACAGAAAAACAAAAAAAAACAAAATTTTCAACCTTTAAATTTTAAACTTGAAATGGAGAAAAACCGAAAACAAAACTTGAAATAAAAACCCACACTTTTAGATGTAAACCCTAACTAAACAAAAACTAAAACTTGAAATCGAAACTGGGAAAAAAAAACCCACGGTTTTATATCGAAACTTGAAATCAAAACCCTAGGAAGTCAAAATCAAAACTTAAAATTAAAACCCAAACTTGAAATCAAAATCGAAACTTGAAATCAAAATCAAAACTTGAATTCAAAACCCTAGGAAGTCAAAATCGAAACTTGAAATCAAAACCCTAGATAAACATGAAAATCGAAACTAGAAAGAAAAAAACCACGGTTTTAGATGTAAATCGAAACCTAGATCGAAACCCTAGGAAGTCTAAATCGAAACCCAATGAACCCTAGATGGAAGAGGAATCGAGACAGAGACGAGGGGCTCACTAACCTGGGAGCTGTAATCCGGTAGAGCGGGGGCGACGACGGAATTCGTCTGGTATTCCGTTCAAAGGAGCCATCGTTGATAGAGAGGGAGAGGAATTTGTGAGAGAGTGTCGAGAAAGAATGAGAGAGGCGGCGAGGGTTTGTGAGTAATGTGAGAGTAATTTGAGAGGGAGAGACACTCCGAGTGAAAGAGAGCGACACGTGATGAATTGTTGAGGGGAAATATTTGGCTAAGTATAGAAATTGGGCCTTGGTTAAGAAGGAAAATTTTGGTTTAGAGGGAAATAGTTTTTGGGTTTTGGAGGGAAATTTTTGGCTTAATTATGTAGTGGGAAATATGTTTAGGGTTTAGTTAGGTTTTAGAAAAAAATGTATTTTTTTATGAAATCTTAAAACTATTAATTATAATTTAAGAATATAAGATACTAAAAAAAACTTAAATATATTAACATTTTAAAACTAAGAAATCTACTTATTTTATATTTCCAAATTTTAAACTTCATAAACTATAAATATATTATATATTACAAACTTCATAAATTTAAAAACTTCACAAATTTAAAAAAAAACATAAATTTGAAAAGTTCATAAATAATTATTTATTTTACAAATTTATTAAAATTCATAAATTACAAATTACTAAGTGATTACTTATTTATACTACAATTCATAAACAACAAATTTGCTAAGAAATTGAATCAGATTCTGAATCCGAATCAGTACAAGTCTCATCTAATCATCTTCTGAAATGCATTCGTCATTCGGAGGAACAACTGGCGTGGATTCATAATCTGAATCATCTCCGACAGCATACGCCTCAATGCGCAACATTCAGCTTTGTGCAACAACTTGGTTGTGTGTATCATCTTGTAACGCAACAAGAGCATCCTCAGACGTTTCTCGAACCCCTCTAGGCATAACTTTTGTACATGTCCACCAATCGTTGGCTGATGTATGTCGTACCCGCGGATAAGGAATAAAAAAAACTTGATCACAATTACCAGATACGATAAATGTATCATATTTCTCATACTGCCAGCGCGGAGACACATCAACGATTCCTGATTTATGTTTTCGAATTCCCCGATCTTCAGTTGTATCAAACCACTTACATTTAAAACCATGGCTTTCAGTCCAACAGAACCAAAATACTCAACCATCATTATCTCCTCGATCAAACCGTAATACTCAGTATATGTGGTTCCACGAACTTAGACGCTGTAATGTTAGGTTTCTTATCTTGGCCATGGCTATGTGTGTGGAAGCAGTAACCATGTGAATGGTAAATCGGCCAAGATTTATACTTACCATGCGGACCTTGTACAACATCCAACATCCACATCGGAAACTCATATGTGTTACTCGCTGGGACAACCTGTTAATTAAATTTATATCGCTAATTGATAAATTTCATTCAAATTATAAATCAAATAATATCTCAAACTTACATAGTTTTTCACCCATTCGTCAAATTGTTTGTCTTCAGTATTTGTAGGTCATTACTACACATATATGGGTTTCTCTCAATCATAAATACCTCGAACATCCTGTGGATTTTTTAAAGAGATTATAATTTCAGATATCCTGAAACAATAACAAAAAAAAAATCAAAATACCTTTCATAGGGTTCGAATGTATCACAATTGAGCATCAGAATAGTCTGGAGGACGGTGTAGTCATCATCGGTTAGCCATTTCTCTACAGATTTTCCACTAACCCGACCTTCGTGATAAAACAAGTTAGGCACATCTGGATATTGATATGTAAACCGAACTTCTCCAGGAAGTGGAACCTCAGGTACCACTTGTGGATTACCAAAGAAGTTAGCAGAAGCGGTAGATATTTCTTCATTCACATATTGTGAAACGATGGAACCTCCAATGTGTGCCTTATTTTTAACTTTCTTTTTCAGATGGTACATGTATCGCTCAAAAGGATACATCCATCTATATTGCACGGGACCACCTAAAGCAGCTTCATCTGCTAAATGTACGACCAGATGTTCCATAACATCGAAGAAAGACGGTGGAAAAATCTTCTCCAAATTGCAAAGCTTCACTGCAATGTTTTCTTTCAAAATGGCAACATCTTCATGCTTAAGTATCTTCGTAGAGATATCACAAAATAAAAGTTCTATCTCTACAAAAAAATAATAGGAATTAGTCAAGAATAACACATATCAAACTAATTATTAAGATTATGTACCTGAAATGGCAATGTGAACACTTTTCAGAAGTAATTCCTTAAATGCAAACGGGAGAAGTCGCTGCATAATGATGTGACAATCATGACTTTTCAGACCTGAAATTTTGCTATTCGTCTCGTCTATACACCTACTAAACTTTGAAGCGTACCCATCTGGAAATTTTATATCATTTTTCAACCATCGCAGAAATTATTCTTTTTCCTCCTTAGACAACCAGAATATCGGGACTGGCATCGTTCCATCATCCTTCATATGTAACTCAGACCGTCTGCACAAATCAGGTATATCCATCCTCGATTTTTCATTATCTTTTGTCTTCCTTGGAACATTAAGCACCGTGTTGATAAGATTATCAAAGAAATTTTTCTCAACGTGAATGAAGTCTAGGTTGTGGCGAAGAAGAAGGTTTCCCCAATACGGAAACTCCCAAAAGATACTCTTCTTTACCCAAATGTGGTCTTTTCCGTAGCCGTTTATAGTGCTCGCAGGTTTCTTGTGTCCATTTCCTCCACAATTGACAATTTTCTTCAGTCCTTCGATATTGTTGATTCTTTCGCGGAAAATTTCTTCTCCCGTCAACCATGGTGGAGGATCATCAGTTATTGTATGTCCCTTTCGAAAAGCTTGGACATTTCTTCTGTAAGGATTCTCCCTAAGCAAGAACATTCTATGGCAGTCAAACCAGCTATGCTTCCTTCCATGTTGCAACCAAAAAGACTTTGTATCATCAAGATAATATGGACAAGCTAAACGGCCATGAGTCATCCATCCGGACATCATGCCGTAAGCGGGAAAGTCATTAATTATCCACATTAGGGCAGCTCGCATCGTAAAATTTTGCTTCTTTGAGACATCATATGCTTCAACTCCATCGCTCCAAAAAATTTTTAGTTCGTCAATTAACGGCTGCAATAGATATCAATGCTCTTCTTTGGATTCCTTGGCCCAGGAACTACACTACAAGAAAATATAGATATTGTGACTAAACTTTGATACCAATAATATTTGTCAAAAATCTGTGACATTTTTGATAAGATATTACAACCAAAGATTTCTGTCACAATTAAGTAGTTATTTTGTCACAATATTATGACTACTGAAATTGTACCTAACTTTTGTCACAACAGGTGACAATTACGTGACAAAAAAGAACAATTGTAAGAAACCGTTACAATATTATTACCAAATGTGTAGTCACAGTTTATAACAAATTTGTGATGGATTGGATAGTCTTAATTTATGATGATAAAGTTATTTTGTCACAATATTATGACTACTGAAATTGTACCTAACTTTTGTCACAACAGGTGACAATTACGTGACAAAAAAGAACAATTGTAAGAAACCGTTACAATATTATTACCAAATGTGTAGTCACAGTTTATAACAAATTTGTGATGGATTGGATAGTCTTAATTTATGATGATAAAGTGATTAAACGTGCTTACTAAGTTCTAACTTGTACAAATCAAAGAAAATGAATTTACAACAAGCTGTAACCAAATGATAACTTATAAGAAATTCATCATACTATTAGACTATATTTCTAGGGTCTTTGACATATATATATATATATATATATATATATAGTTATTTACAAAACACATTATATTGTATTTCAATAATTATTAATCATGAGGTGGTGTGCTAGTGGGTATTTGAAAGATTTTTGGGTTCGTTACAGTCCCGGCTTCAAATCACTTTGTCGTCAGTAGAGGCCAAATTTAGCATCTGGATTCCTCTAGTGTCAGGTGATCGAGACGTTACTCCAGACAATAATACTATTATTCTAAATCCACTTTGGCAAAGACCAGGATACACTGAATTATCCAAAAAAATTATTTTATTTAGAGTATTTACAATAATTTATATAGTAAATAGGAATTATATGTCAAAAAAGAGAACGGTGAGGATTATAACTTCTTATTTATATTAGTATATAAATATCAAGTGATAAATCAATTAAGATACTATAAAATTTATTGCATTCAAATTATTTCTACTTAAATCATTTAAAGGCCCAATTAAAATCCATTATTCTAAAAAACCTAGCAGATGTGTATATATATACGTATATTTACTTTTGTGTATACTAGTAAAAACTACAGCCACCTTAAAGAGATTGAACATGTCATAGGGGTTCGACAAAATGAGGAAGCTGATCCCCGCCGATACTATTACCATTCATCAACGACGTTGTGGTGATGTGTATTACTCACGGCCGGGTCCGAAAATGGAAAGACCAAGAACTCTTGTCAAAGTAGAGAATGGGGAAATGAGATGAAGGTCAACAGAGAGCACATCAGAAAGTCAAGGACAGAAGCAGAGAAGATCAGAGCTGTTGACAAAAGAAACAACCGAAGAAGAAAAGTACTGATTCAGTATAAGTTTCTCTTAATGAGATTCAAGTGAGATCTGAGCGAAAAATATTAGAAAGGAAGTCGAACCAAACTGAAGATATGCATAGGAATCCCTAGAGTTGTTCTTATCATTGTAAAATATAAACGGTGGTCACCATACCGTATGCTTCCTGTGCAAGAATCATCAGAAGCTTGAAGTTGAAAACTGTCACAGCCTTTTAGTTGCCCATCAAAAGTGTTAATGCTATTTTTTCTTATGAACGCTATTTTACCTAATGAATTTGTTTTATGTTTTGTATATTTTAGTTATACCAAATTAATAATAATGAGTATATACAAACGTAACATAACCAACAACATATACGATAGTAAAGTAATTTGATAAACTAGTGTCATAATATTTTACTGAATCATTTGTCACAAAAATATTTTTGTACAAATTTGAGATAACAATGCAGTAGCTAATTAAAATGGATTTATGATATTTTAGTGATAAATTTACTACTACAAAATAATCTTTATTTGTGACAGTGTGAAACTGAAATTCTGTCGTAGGAAGTGACAGAGTTGACACGTTATAAGAATCGCATAATATGACAATTTTCAGACTTTATTTTTCTTTGGTAAGTGTTACCTATTTCTTACATTTTTATATCGTCTCTACTTGCGACTGTATGGTCACTACGTAAATCTGTCGCAAACGTTGTGACAATTTTGTTACAAAAATTATTTTGTGACGGCCATATTGTCACTATTTTCAAATCATCACAAAAACGTTACAATATCACTATTGTTACGAAATAATTTTTATTGTAACTAAAAATTTTGTCACAATATAAAAAATTTCTTGTAGTGCTAGTACTGAGAGAAAGAAATATTCTCATTTCATACACATACCAGGAGGTAGGTTATACAGGGTTACGATGACGGGCCAAACCGAGTGGGATTCACCGCTCATACCCACTGGATTAAATCCATCAGTTGCTAATCCTAGATAAACATTTCGACTTTCCGCAGCGAAATCAGGATATACCTTGTTAAAATGCTTCCACACTGCTGCATTAGAAGGGTGGTGCATTACTCCTTCTGGCGACTCATGTTCTGCGTGTCATCGCATTTGTGATGCAGTAGCCTCTTGTTCGTAAAGACGCTTCAACCTCTCTGTAATAGGCAAATAAAACATTCTCTGTTTTGGACGCCTTTTCCCCTTTCCATGGTCAACTTCTTCATCTCATAATATGACTCAGGAGGTATATTTGGTTGTGGCAAAACATCTCTATAAGTTTTTGATATCTCATCCATACATGACTTCGCCAAATTATGATCAGTTTTTACTTTCATTAAACGAGATGCTAAGTAAAGTTGAGAAATACCTTCAACAAATCCATCATATAGTTGTTGATAAGTGGCTTCGAAAGCTTCAAACACTCTTTCTTCAGATTACTCTTCATTGGGTTCTTCCATCAAATTCTATGGTATTTTAGTTGACCCAAAATCTCCTCCAGGAATGTTCTCTTCATATGGCCCGTCTGCATATCTTGCTTCATCTCCCATAAATTGACCTCCCGTCGATGATTCTCCAACGTCATAGTAATTTTCTCCATGACTTGGCCATACATAATAATTACTTTTGAAGCCGACTCGGTAAAGATGACGAAATACGGTTTTTGCATCATGTTACTTTCGGTTTCCACAATTTACACAAGGACATAACATAGTTTTTCGCTCCATGAAAGAATTTTGATTCGAGGCAAAGGCGATAAAAACTTCAAAACCTTCGCTAAACTCTCTCGAAAAATTATTATCAACTGGATCAATGTCTCGATCCATCCACTCTCGATTTTGAAAATAATAAGACATTAAAATCTCTTTATTTTTTTTTGGGAAAAACGGTTTGATATCACGTTTTGTTATGGTTGTTGCAAGAGATAGAACTCTCGGGTGTTTGCTTGCTTATATAGAAAAAACCTTGCCACATTTCTGCCTCGATTTGCCACGAAGTTTGCTACACTTTTTGCTACGTAATGTCACGAATATTGCTACAGTTTTGCTATGATTCTCTTCGTGGCATCTATTAGAATCTTTCATGCGCCCAATCAGACGGATGTGACTGCACTGAGAAAGCTTGCCACGAAATTACCCACGAAACATTTTTTTGGCTTCAGTTTTTTGTATTTATCACTGCCTTATGTGCAGGATTGGATTGATGGGATTTTTCCGGTGGGATAGCCACGGCACTGCTACGCTTTCTGTTCATACAATCTTATTTTTTGTTCTTTTCTGGCCGACTAAGATAAAATAATAATATATGTTAATACCCACGATTAAAACGAAGCAAAACGTGGCAATTCCTTGCCACGGATGTAGTCATAAAAAGCTTTGCTACGCTTTGCTACCAAAATGCCATGTTTTCGTTTTCGTAGCATATCGTAGCTTTTACGTTTTTGCCACAAAAATTTGTGTGGCATGGTCGTGGCTGTGGCCCTTGTTTTCACTAGTGTAAGACTTCTCTAGTAATTGACATACTCCCATCATGTGCGAGTGGGAGATATTAGTTTATGGTCGGTTTATGTCCATGATTAGGCAGTATACCAAAGCGGTTTAGTTAACCAGTAGTTATAGATTAATTTCATAAATGAACCAATGCTACTCTTCATTGAATGGATGTGTTTCTTCCTAGAAGATATATGTCTCTCCCTTGATCATATGTGATTTTTCACAATATATCCCTTGGTTGTCTATAAATAAGATACATTGCAAAGAGAAAAGAACAATCCAAGCAATAAGAAAATAATTCTAGAGAGAGAGTAAAATGTTTTAGAGAAAGAAAGCTTCAAGAAATCAACTAGAAGGGCATTTGAACGGTGACAAATGGTTGATTTTCATCTGTGATTTCATCCCCGACTCTTGCCATATTGAATCAAATAGTCTTCGTCACTGAACCGGCAAAGGTATGTTTTCGGTTTAATACACTTCTGCATTAGAAATTCTAACGCGTTAGACTTTCAAAACAGGTATAGCTTTGTTTAGTTTAAACATAAAATAAAATTTTCGAAACTATGAAACTCAACTTGCAGATATGCATAGCTTTTTGATTTTTTTAAAAAAAACTTGCAAATAAACATACATACTAATATCAAAGAAAATATGTCTATTATGTCGGAAATGAAAACTATGTGTAGTCAACTAGCGATCATGCAATATTTTGGACTATTAAAAGAAAAATGAACCTATACATAACATTATAGAAATATAATCAAACACATTTTCATTCAAATACAATGAAACACAAACTTTTCCAAAATAAAAAATAACAAACTATAATTAATAGCAAACTAGCAAGTTTGGAAATTGTTCTTTTGCATTTTTTTTTAGCAAAATCATTCATCAAATTTCGATAATTCAACTTTCCACCTACCTTTTCAGTAAAATAACACATCCAAATCCTTCACCCTTTCTCTTGACATAGAAGATGATTTTATTAACTTTAAGAAAGTCCATTTCAGCCGAAGCAACTGAAATGAAAAAAATTAAGCATCACTTTATATGTATTTCAGATATTTGTATAACAAACCTTTTAAATTCTTCAAAAATATAGCATTTCATCAGTTATTGATGCTTTCTTCTCTTACAGTTTTGGTCTCAAACAATATATGATTTTCATCAACATTTGAGTGTGCTCCGTGTTTAAGAGAAGTTTCAAAGTTGAAACATAATGTTTTAAAGCCTTCATCAATTCTTGTTCTCATCTTTTTAAAATTGAACAAGAATCCAAATTTTTCATATTTTTCAAATGATTTCATCAACATTTGAGTGTGCTCCATATTTAAGAAAAGTTTCAAAGTTGAAACATAATTAAAGGCTTCATTATTTCTTGTTCTCATCTTTTTAAAATTGAACAAAAATCCAAATTTTTCATATTTTTCAAATTATTCAGACCTCAATTGAAGAGATGTTATAGCTTAATCCATAATTTTGATGGAAAAAAAACAGTTATGAGTTTCTCTTCCTCAAGAAGCATCACATTGTCATCAATTTATCCTCCTCTTCGTCAAAATACATTTTCTTTTTTAATGATCCGCTTCCGTTTTTTAGGAAATGTTGGCTTGATATCCATTGACTCCACAATTATTTTAACTTCAGCATTTGCTTCTTCGAAACCTATGTGTATATACTTTTGAAGATATGATACTAACCCTTTTAGTTAAACAAGAGCAACATTCATATCAATATTTGCTGATTGAACTGCTATACTCATCGCATGTATAGCATATAAGAGAACACACCAAATATTCATCTTCCGATTCTATGTTTTGCACTTGCAGTGAGAAATTCGCTACAATCTCCATAATTCATAATTTGCTTCCAAATATTCTAAAATATCTCCTATTTATGGAAAGTGAAATCAAACTGCTCTGATACTTTCAATGTGACTTTCCCAGCGAGTTTTTGATAATTATTTAAGTGTGATAGTTCCTACCATCTCATTAAATAATTATCGTCTAGTTGTAGATGATAAAAAAACATTAGACATAGGATGATTCCAAAGAATGAAATCTTTTAGGTAGATGTTTCTACCACTTCTAAAGTGTTGACGTCATTGTTGAAATGGTGGTAAAATCTATGAAGTATTATATGTACATGTATTATTAGTCTCTTGCTTATTACTTATATTACAAACACATTCATCTTGGATTTTGGTTTGTCATTCATAATGTGAAAATCTTATCATATTACTAAAGTGTTTAGTGGATATATAATTAATAAATGAAACTGTTATCTATGTCGAAAGTATATTATTCACTCTCGACTTTCTTCAGTACGTCAGTATATAAATAGGGTATTAGAAAAGCCAGAACAGCCACTGAGCTAAGTACGTAACAAAACTTATGTATTAGAAAAATAAATTTCAAGAACAATGCACCCTCCCAAATATGTTTCCAAGACAACATGCAAGCATCCATGGGTTTTGCTTGGTTAGATGTTTATAGACACTATTCATTTAACTTTCTATATTTCAAAAGAAAACATATAAACCTGCTTGTTAGTTTCTATTGAAAACATTAAACATGTATGATGTATGGGTGATAAAGTGTCAGCCCAAGTCTTGAAACCCTCTATAAAAAATAAAATGACTGAACCACATATAAGTAAACAATTATTGGTAACTGCTGCTATTATTTACAAAAGTTGAGGTCTGCCATGGTCGGTCTTCTACTGAGAACTCTATACTTTGTTTCATCTAGAATCTCGGGAATGAAGGTGTGCCAAAAAATGATATTAACCCCTAACTTATTTTCAAGGATAATACAAACTTTAAACCCTTTTATATTACCAAAGTTTGAAAATCAAGCTTATGCTTATGTATTTGTAAGGTTTTTGAGATTCAATATAAATATATATTTAGTTAAGATAATATATTCTTCTTCTTATAAAAACAAAATTTTACAATCAAAGTATTTATTGAAACAATAACATAAAAATAATTTAACTAGTGATTACTGATTTTTCAAATTAAGCTTGCGTTCTAAACTCGTCACATAATATAATCTAAAACCGCATTTAAATTTCTATGGGAAGATCTCGTATCCGAAATCCGCAGCTGAAGTCAATAGTCCACATTGGTATCAGGATATTATATATGATGTGTATTATTTGTTGTTGTCTCATGTTTTTTTTGAATTGGTAGTGTCCTATGTTTGTCTCACAATGCACATCTGAAGATGTACGATCAGAGAGCATAGCTGAAGGAGTTCATGAAATATGACATGAACGACTGCAAAAAGGGTATGATGTAGAGCTGAATAGAGTGTATATCAAAATGCGAACAATAGAAGGAAAATTTTTAAGTTAAACTTTGTAAATGCATTTAAAAAGATTAACCAGCTGTATTTCTTGGAAGTTGATCTCATGTATATTGTGTATAATTTAGGGTATATATCCTAAAGGACCCAAAAGACATGGTTAAAAATAATTTTTTTCTTTTGTTGATAAATAAATTCAAAATTTCAACAAAAAAAAAGAACCCAAAAGAAGAAAATGATCAAAAGAAGAAAATTATCAAATGCCATAACACTATAAATATATAAATAAATAATAAAAATAAACTTAAATTATCTTTTAAAGCATTCATTTTAAAACTTTTTCAAATTTTCTTTTCATTTTCTAAAAATTTATTTTAAAATCCACTTTCTGAAAAATATTTTAAATTTTTAATCATAATTTATATATTTAAAAACTTTAAATCTTAATTATATATTTTAAACCTAAACCCTCCCCCCCCCTCCCAAATAAATGTGTTTACCTATATGTAGTCTGATTTATAATATATATATATATTGATAGACTATCAAAATTTATATTTTATGATTACTCAAAAGGTTTTGGCTTCATGAACTAACCAAGTAAGAATTATAGTGTGGACATACGAGAACATATCATCACATGCTCGAGCTTTATAAGGCATTGGTACGAATATTTGAAACATGTGATATAAGAGAAGATATAAAAAGTACAAGATAAAGAACGTGTGAATATGAGGAACGCATGCATACACTGACAACATAAACGACACTTATTTGCTAGTAAGTGACCTCATCTGCCCCATCACGAACTCGTGGGATAAAGATAAGATTAGGAGCTTCCTACCTCAGTATGAGGAACGCATACACTGCATTGTGAGAAGCTCAGCACCTGCACCATATCATCTAGCTTGGATACTAGATAAATCTGGATACTACACTACAAAGATAGAATACAACTTCGGCATGACCAGTAATATTGAGAATGCCGCATCCCTATCTCCATTCAATTGGACCAAGAGCATATGGAACATCAAAACCTCAGCGAAAATTAAAGATTTCCTTTGGAAGCTGGTTCGTAAGGTAATCGTGGTGAGCTCAAATCTGATTGGTCATGGAATACCAGCCTTTAACTGTAAAACCTGCGATGGTATAGAAGATGATCTACATGTGTTTTTGCACTGTAATATCGAAGAAATTGGAGCTTGGCTTCTCTGGTGACAATACCAGGAATTTCAAACACTTTGATGCCTCCCTGATTTCAGTGGCGCCATCATTTACGGTTCTTCAACCAGTGGGCTTGACTATCCCACTGTGGCCGTGGATTTTATGGACACTATGGAAGGCAAGGAATAAGCGTTGTTTTGAAAATATAACTTTTTCTGAAATGGAAATCATCATGAAGGCCATCTCTGATGCGCGGAAATGGCAATTGGCAAAAAACTTATCACCAACGGACAACTTCACGTCTCACTACTTGTCCTCCCAGTGTGCCGCAAAACCTTAGCTTATCATCTGATACACTGATCTGCAATGTAGATGCAGCATGGGACGCTCAAACCGGAAACTTTGGCATTGGATGTATCTTCTCGAATGGCAGCTCTAGTCTCATACTTGAGCCCATCTATTCATCGCGCAACCATGTATCCTCGGCGTTAATGGCTGAAACCATTGCCATCCGTTTGGCAGTTATTTATGTTGTCTCGTTGAATATTAAATCCTTGATGATTCTGTCTGACTCTCTCCTTGGTGAAGCCCTTGAAGGATAGAGGTTCGGTTCCAGCTTTAGTCGATATTTTATTTGACATCTAACACTTTAGTTCTTTGTTCAGTATTATCTCTTTTTCGTATGTATATCGTTTGAGTAACGGAATGGCTGGTTTTGTGGCAAAGTCAGTTCTCTCATTGCTAAATTCCTCCGATCATGGAGTGTAAACTCTTTAGTTATGGAATGCGTGTGTTTGATCCAAAAAAAAAAAAGAGCGTGTGAATAAATTCATCTAATTCAAAGGCCAAAATCGATGACTAGGTTATAGGAAAATAGAAAATGAAAAGGATCTAGGAAAATAGATTGCCTAATCCAATATAGCAAAAGGACATGGTCACAAAACTTTGTTCACATACTTTTCATGAGATATATAATGTATTATGTAAGTAACGTCTGTTCTTAGCGAGATGTTTGATAATCCTATTAGCTTAAATAATATCTATAATGTAAATCAGGATGTAAATCCTTTATTGATAGTCGAGAATGTCGTCAGTCATTCTCATAAGCTAGTTAGATCACCATTAACGGGAGATCTTAGGAAGGGTGCTTAGGTTATTTTTAATTAAAAAATGAAAAATGACAATTATCTCAGGCAACGGTGCTTAATTAGGAGCAGGAAGCGCCCGATCTTAAGGGACACGTGTTACACTTAGAGAAAGTTTGGTGAAACTCCTTTCTCTCTCTCTACAGGGAAATAAACGATTCACTACTCTTTCAAAGACACAGCCTTTCAACACCAAAGCGTCTCTATTTTCTTCTTCTCCATCTTCTTTCTCTTTCATTCTTTCTTAAATCGAGAAATCCTTCAATTATAATTGGATCTGTTCTTCAAGAAGAGGATAGACTCTGTATCTTTTCACAGTGAATCCTTCTTCAGCAACTGGTCTTGGAGTTTTCTACAAGAGAGAAAAGGCGAAGAATTTTGATTCTTTTTTGTATTTGGGGTTTTTGTGTTGTTTTGTGGGAGGGAATGGAGAGAGATGGCAGGTGAAGATTGGATAGAGCTCAAGTTTAGACTCGCTGATGGCACTGACATAGGTCCCATCAACTACAATCAATCTATGATTGTTTCTTCTCTCAAAGAGAAGATCATCTCTCAATCGTCTAAAGGTAACATGTTTCTGCCTTTCTATCATTATGTTTGATTGTATAGAAAGTTAGAAACTCCATAATCTTTGATTCTTGTTTATGCGTTTCCATCACTATATTTGATTTTGTTTCAAAGGTGCATCTATTCTTGTAATTATTACCAAACCTTTATTAGGATTATAGTGTGGTAAGAAGATTGATGACTGAAGTTGTTTATTGCTTTTCATTGTTTAGGTGTTTGGTACTATAATTCACGGCCTTGTTTAGGTGTTTGGTACTATACTACTAAATATTGTGTTGGAACTGCAAATTTTTAAGTGTTTGATTCTTGTTTTTGTAATGATTTAATGTATACCAAACACTTTATTGGCCTAAGTTTAGGTACATGAGCTTTGTAAAGTTTGAGAATTTAACAGGCAAAAGGTAGGTTTATTGTGTGGAATCTGGAAAGAAGATTGGTGTCTGATATTGTTTTGATGGTTTAAATGTTTGTTTGGAATGATTCTACTACTAGTATTTAAGGTTGTGTTGGAAGTGCAGTTTTCAAGTGTTTCTCTTTGTTTTTACAGCCTCAGACAACATTCATAAGACTGTAAATGATGTGAAGCTCATCAATGCTGGAAAATACTTGACAACAATAGGACACTTGCTGAATTCAGACTCCCCGTTGGTGAACTTCCTGGAATGATCATCACTATGCATGTTGTTCTTCGCCTTCCTACTTTAGACAAAAAGAGCAGTAAATGTTTCTTTGCCTTCCTCCTATACTAATATAAAAGTGGGCTTCCTTTGATTTTCTAGCTGCTTGAGATTATGGTATTCAGATTCCAAACTTCCATGTTTTGTATAAATTTTATCTTAATTTTTTTTAAGAATTGTTAAATAAGATACTTACATTGGAGGATAAAATTTTAGAGGTATCTTAAATAAAACTCTTAACACACATTTATTACTAAAAATGATTAAGCACCCCATTAGAAATGCTAGGGATAATCATGATTTTACTTATCTTAAAAGCCGAAAAGGGTATTTGATTAACAATAAAATATCACACACAAAATGTGTATGCATACTTTATCTTCCAAACATACCATAGCATTTTCCAACAACTGTACATTTATGTTTACGATGGAATGGATTCCCCAGTAAAAAAAAAACTTCTTTATATAATAGAATCAGTTTGGAAAGATCAAAAGAGCCAGTATTGACTAGACCGAAGCTACTCAAGGTGAATAAAACGGGGGCGACGGAACCAATGTCGAATTAGAATTTTATCTTTGGGTCTTTGTTTTTTTCTTGGGTGTGGACAGTTGACAGCTTAATTTAAAGAAAAAGAGTAAGAAAATAGAATCTTAGAAGGTGAGACCAGCGAATGTCATGCCACTAATCATGTGCATAATTGTATACCAAATAATCAATCATAGTGCGCCCATGTGACACCCTACTTTCCTACACTATCCCCTCTACCCCACTCACACGTTTTGTAAGATTTTTTCACACAACTCGAATGTTAGTTTTTTTTGTTATTTCTTCTTTTCCAACTCGAATGTTAGTTGATTGTTGAATAACCAAAAACTAACTTGTTTTTCTTGTGTCGACAAAAAAACTTGTTATTCTTGTAAATATTCGTATGACTTTGCAATTTAAGTCATGTTCTTTTTAGCAAATATATAAGATCATGTTTCTTATCTAATGTTACCCATCCCTCTCGTGATTCTCGTCCTCTCGTTTACACACACAACTTATCCCCTTAACACAAAAGCACAACCCAACACAACACTTGACACTCCCTATACACCAAGGCAAACTCCATCTCCCAGTCTAATAAAACACGTTACATCTTTATTGTTGTTATTATTTTACATTTGTTTATTATGAATCCTTTAAACAATATGAGGTGTTCAAAAAAAAATTTTTAACAATATGAGACTTTCCACTATTTATTCACTCACAATATATGTATTTGTTCATTGGCATCATTTACTTAGGTTCATTGATTGGAGGGTCATGTGGTCTATCGAAAGATTAGGATACAATTTTTTCTTTTTACTAAAGTTGTTTAGGGGTTTTACAATTTTAATACGACTTTGTCTAACAATACGTGAGTTCACCCCCGAGATGAATGGTTAAATTCACCTCACTTCTTATAGCCAATAGAAGTACCTTCTCAGATTATTTAAAAAAAAGAAATATATTAAATTAAAAAAACAGTTAGAAAAATTACTGTATGAAAATTCTAACCCTAAACCATAAGCTCAAATTCTAAAAACTAAACCCTAAATTCCTAAACCTAAACGCTAAACCCTTGATTCTAATTCCTAAACCCTAAACCTGGATTCTAGACTCTAAACCATAGATCATAAATTCAAAACCCTAAACCTTAAACCCGAGATCATAAATTTGTAAATAACATTATTCAAATTTACAAAATTTATTTTTTGTTTATACATCTTCTTATTTTTGATATTTTTATGTTTAAAAAACATTTTCAGATAACAACCAAGTATATGTAAGAATTATCTTTCTAAGAAGAATATATAATTTTGATATTTTTATTATTAATTTATAATCGTCCAATATAACATCTAAAGCTAATATTATTAACCGAAAATTGGTTTTTAATTTTAATTATTTAATAAATTATATATAAAAGTGCATTAAGAATTTTATTAATATTAACCAATCTAACTTTTAAGTTACTTGTGTAATATTTTTTTGAAAGTTTAATTGTATAATGTATTCATTATTAATAAATAAATATTTAAAACCACTAAATATTCTATTTTAAATTATTTAAAATTTCTAATTTTAGTTGATTTTATTTAGTTATGTATTTTCGGTTTTTGAATTTGTAACATTGATACTAACAAATATTTTTAGGTAATGACACAATATATATACAAATTATTATTTTGTTTTAAAATTTTTTTTTTAGATTTTGGATAATTCTTCTTATTATTAATTTTAACCATTTATATAACCAGATAAATATTAAATTCATTTTTTTTGGGTAATTTATATAATTTTTTCATTAAGGGTACAAAAGATAATCCTTACTATTATTAATTGTTATCACTTATATAATCAAATAAATTTTAAATTCGTTTTTATATTTTGGGTAATTTATATAAAATTTTCATTAAGGATATAAACGATATTAGCCACTTTAACTTTTAACGTGAAGACTCCGTTGAGAAAAATCACTTTGTAAATAATAGTATAGATTGGTTCACCGTATTCAAACCAGAATACCTCTTGCATTTGTATTCAATCAAATACGGAGTGGAAGCAATTTGACCGCCGAAACACCAAACCAATTAATTTGACAAGTTATCATCGTTACGCCGCGTTGATTTTAGTTTCTTAATATTCGGCGCTTGTCGTCGGTTATTTTAAAATACACAAATCAAATGATAGGCCATTGACTAGATACAATATAGTACTAATTATTTTCAGAAACTTATTTGATCTACTGAAGAGCAAATGACAGTTATCTGGAAATCTGGAGACCGACTCCTATAATATAATTAACATGTTCTTAAGAACCTTAATTATCGATTAGAAGACACTAAGCAAATTTGATTTAACTATAATATTTGTGTTAGTGGATTATTTGTGTGTAACTTGATTTTTAGATAACAATAACAAATTAGGAGGAACGTCAATGTAATAGGTGGCCTTGAATATGTGCTCAATGCAAGACTCCAGCTGTTTTCTTTGCTTTGGAGCAAGAAGAGTTCCAACTATTTTCCACACATGCAAAAAATTGTCATTACGCCTTCTCTAATGCAATTCTATATTTTCAAAAAAATATATTTTTGGTGAAATAATTTGTGTATGCGTATCTCTTTAGACCAAACGATCACTTAAATAATTTGTGCATTTGTAAAAAAAAAAATTTCTCAGAATACATCTACAATCCTACAAAAGATACTTTAATTCACGTTGACAAAAAATACTTTAATTCACATATATTTGTTTTCAAACATAATTACGATTCACATATATTTTTTACCAAACATATATTCACATATATTTGATCAAAAAAAAAGAAATAAATAGAACATCACTTTTCTACTTTTGTCTGTTTCTTTTCATCCATTTTATTATAGTAGAAGATCAATGGCCAAATCAACAGAAAATGGTAGAAGATCCAACATTCCTTGTTTCAGAGCATCCGTAATAGCGGATCTTTGGAGGGAATTCTTAGAGAAATATTAATTTTATAATCAATGGGTCTCATAAACAGTTAAGGATTTTATCCCTAAAATCCTTATGTAAGGATTGATCCTTACACTATTCGCGGGCTCCACTACCCACGTGGCGGTTCGTGACATGTCAGTTTTTTTTTTAAGAAAAAATCTGAAATATCTTTATATAATTCAAAATACCCCTTTTTTCTTCTAAGAATTCCCTCTAAGTATCCGTCATTACGAATGCCCTAAAAAATCTTATTAAATGGGTAGTTAAGTCCACATCCCATTTTGGCAAGATCGATTGTCACACCACAGTTTCTTTTTCCACAAAAAAAATTGAAAGTGAACTTGGAATGTGTTCAATGCCGTAATGTAGGAATTTTTAATCAGAGAAAAGGAAACAACATTTAAGAAAAATCTCTATTAGTAGACTGAGTGATTTTCAGATAAAATATCTCATAACATTTTTTCTTCTTAACATTAATAACTTAAAATACAGAAAGTATATATTAGTCGTATTTTCCCATGATTTGTTTTAAATTTAAATCGTTGTAAAAAATCGTTTCAAATTTTTTTGTTTTCTCAAAAAAAAAAAAAAAAAAGAACATATACGCAAACGTTAAAAAAATCATACTAACATAAACAGAAATAACGCGGATGAATCGTGTGGGACCCCAAAACAGCTACACTGTCCGAAAAATCAATCTCAAAGAAAAAGGATTAAAACATAAACTCAATTAACTCCCTAGTCTCCGTGTCTCCTCTCTCCTCTTGCTTCCTTTTAACATTCTCCTCTCTTCCTCTGCCTTTTTGATTAAGATCCAAAGAAGCAAACATGTCCTCGGCGCCGTCTCCGGGGACTAGTTCGCCACCATCTCCACCATCAAACTCCACAACCACCACTCCTCCTCCAGCCTCTGCTCCTCCTCCCACCACACCCTCTTCTCCTCCGCCGCCGCCATCCACATCTCCTCCTCCGTCTTCTCCCTCTATACCTTCTGCTCCTCCTCCATCTCCACCTGGATCTTCACCTCCTCTTCCTCAGCCGGCTCCACCCGCTCCAACCACGCCGGGATCTCCTCCCGCTCCTATTACTCCTCCTCGAAACCCTCCACCTTCATCCCCAGGACCACCGTCGAATCCCTCAAGCAGAGGCGGAGGCGGAGGAGGAGGATCTCCTGGAACTCCATCTTCTCCTTCTCCGTCAACTCCGTCTTCTTCTTCCGACGGTTTATCAACAGGAGTGGTGGTCGGAATCGCCATCGGAGGAGTCGCTCTGCTTGTGATAGTGACTCTGATTTGTCTCCTTTGTAAGAAGAAACGAAGAAGAGACGAAGAAGATGCTTACTATGTTCCTCCTCCACCTCCTCCTGGTCCCAAAGGTATTCATTTCTTAAAAGAAAGTTAGCAATACTTTAATTTTTTGTCCAAAATGATAAAATTGTGATAAAGGTTCAATTTTTTTTCTTTTTTTTTTTTTGTTAAAATGATATTAATTTGTTATATAAAGTTTCAATCTTCTTGCAATATTGTAGAATCCTATTTTGAGATTTGCAATGTTATTGTGTTTCTTAGCTGGAGGACCTTACGGTGGACATCAGCAACAACAATGGCGGCAACAAAACGCAACACCACCGTCAGATCATGTCGTGACGTCACTACCACCACCACCACCTAAGGCTCCATCTCCACCGCGGCAACCTCCTCCACCTCCTTTCATGAGCAGCAGCGGCGGCTCAGACTACTCGGATCGTCCACCTCTTCCTCCACCGTCTCCAGGGCTTGTGTTAGGCTTCTCCAAAAGCACTTTCACGTACGAGGAGCTAGCAAGAGCCACCAATGGCTTCTCTGAGGCTAATTTATTAGGACAAGGCGGGTTTGGTTACGTGCACAAAGGTGTGTTGCCTGGTGGGAAAGAAGTAGCTGTGAAGCAGTTGAAAGTTGGGAGTGGTCAGGGAGAGAGAGAGTTTCAGGCAGAGGTTGAGATCATTAGCAGAGTTCACCACAGGCATTTGGTTTCTCTTGTTGGTTATTGCATCGCTGGTGCTAAAAGATTACTTGTCTATGAGTTTGTTCCTAACAACAATCTCGAGTTTCACCTCCATGGTTAGACAAATACTTAAACTCTTTCTTGTGTTAGAATATGTTTTGTTTTGCCAATTAGTTAAATATGAATTTGTTTTATAGGTGAAGGACGGCCTACAATGGAATGGAGCACCAGATTGAAGATTGCTCTTGGATCTGCTAAAGGACTTTCATATCTTCATGAAGATTGTAAGTCTGAAAATCTGAAAAAGTTATGTACTAATGTTTGAGATATATTTGTTTATGTGGCATTTGTGTGTTGTAGGCAATCCTAAAATCATTCACCGTGATATCAAGGCTGCAAACATATTGATAGATTTCAAGTTTGAAGCTAAGGTGATGATCTATCTTTTATTCGATATTTTGATGAAGTGTTTTTGTATGTTTGGTTACTGAGAAGGTCTTGTATATGTTTCAGGTTGCTGATTTTGGTCTTGCTAAGATTGCTTCTGATACAAACACTCATGTATCGACACGTGTGATGGGAACCTTTGGGTATTTGGCTCCTGAATACGCTGCAAGCGGAAAGCTCACGGAGAAGTCTGATGTTTTCTCATTTGGGATTGTGCTTTTGGAGCTCATAACCGGACGTCGTCCCGTTGATGCGAACAATGTCTATGTTGATGACAGCTTAGTTGACTGGGTACTTACTTATTATGACTTGCAAACAATCTAATCTTTACAGTTTTGACTGTTGAGTGAATCAAAAATGTGTGAATGGTGGAAACAGGCACGACCATTGCTTAACCGAGCATCTGAGCAAGGAGACTTTGAGGGTTTGGCTGATGCAAAGATGAATAGTGAGTATGACAGAGAGGAGATGGCTCGGATGGTTGCTTGTGCTGCTGCATGTGTTCGCCATTCAGCTCGCCGCAGACCTCGCATGAGCCAGGTAATCTTACTTTGACACCAATCATCTTTTTTCTTCTTAGATGTTGAGTCATTTGGTTTCATCGGTTTTGCTATGTTTCAATTTGGTTTCAAAGAAAAATTTGGTTTGGTTCGGTTCAGATCGGTTTTGCTGCATATTATAGGTATCTAGACAAGACCAGTTGAATAGAAGCTGTCTTGTCATAATTAGCCATATTTTCTTAGCTGCACTTATTATAAATGTTCTCTTTATCTAAGTATAAACCATGCCTAACAATGCCTAATGGAGTGAATGATTTGTGTTTAAAAAACGAGCAGATTGTGCGTGCGTTAGAAGGAAACGTATCACTGTCAGATCTTAACGAAGGGATGAGACCAGGTCAAAGCAATGTATACAGCTCATATGGAGGAAGCACTGATTATGACTCGAGCCAATACAATGAAGACATGAAGAAGTTTAGGAAAATGGCACTTGGAACTCAAGAGCACAACACCACCGGGGAGTACAGTAATCCAACAAGTGACTATGGACTGTACCCATCTGGTTCAAGCAGCGAGGGCCAAACCACACGCGAAATGGAGATGGGGAAGATTAAGAGAACCGGTCAAGGTTATAGTGGACCTTCCCTGTAAACCAGAGAGGAGAGAGATTGAAGGGTTTTTTTTTCATTATTTTTTTAACTGTAAAGATTTGAGGAAATTGCCTTGCTCTAATTAAAACCACTACGATATAAGGTGATAATACGTTTTGAATTGTTTTTTTTTTATATTTGGTTCCTTCTTTAGAAGTTGTGATGTTGATACTAAGATTGAGGACGTTGTGTTGAATACTATTCTTTCATTTCTTCTTATGGGTTTAGGGCTGAAATGTTGATTTTATCCTGTGATGAACTGTTTTGTTGAGTTCTTTGTCCTAGTTTGGTTAAGTTCCAACCATCTGTTCATTGGTACAACTACCCGTAACTCTTGGCCAATCTTGCGTCAGACTCAGCTACCACATTTTCAAAACCTCCTAGCGTAGGTCTGGGTATTCGGTTCGGGTCCAGGTATATCGGATAAATCATTCTTATATCCAATAGATAATTATGAAATTTCAGTTCGGTTTCGGTTCGGTTCCATTTCGGTTTCAGTTCGGTTTTGGTTCCGGGTACCCGTTTTATATATAAATCAAATATATATACAACATAATATATTAGTTAATATGTTAATTTAAATGGTCTAGTATTTACATGCTTACATATTCGTCAATCCAACAAAGTTCGAATTAATAAAGTATTAATTTTATAAATATTTGTCGTGATTTAATATCGAAATACTATATATATTTATAATATAAGAGAATAAATAAAATTTTGATAAAAAAAGAGAATAAATAAAATATGATGTAGTCCGGTGATAAAAATGTACTTACTCTTTGTAATCAACATGGGTTCAAGTGGGACTAATGTCATTTTATCTTATATTATAAATATTGAACTTGTTTTTTTGGATATTCGGGTACCCGTTCGGTTCTCGGTTTGGTTCCGGTTCCGGTTCGGTTTTTCGGGTATAGAAATATATGAACAATTAGGATATTTAAAAATTTCGGTCCGATTTCGGTTTCAGATATTTTGGTTTGGTTCCAATTCAATTTTTCGGTTCCGTTTTTTTTGCCTAGGACTATCCTAGCACTTCCAAGCGTGAGAGGGCATCTAGGATAAGCCTTACTTAGCATCAAACTACTTCACTTTATCTCTCGAAGAGGGCATCCGAGTTGCATTTTGGAAAGCCCCTCCCTCCCTCTGGATGATCAAGAGCATCCGCAACCGTGAGACTCATAGGAGTTCTTAAGAAAAATGATATTTTGGATTTAGTAAGGATATTTCGGATTTTTTTTTTTAAAAAAGAAAAAAAGATGATCATTCGCCGTCTGGCACGTGTCCTGGGGATCCGCAAATAGTGTAAGGATTTGCGAAAAAACAGTCATTATTTAAGGATTTTAAGAATCGAATCTTTAACTTTTTATGGGATTTATTAATTATTTAATTATTATTTTCCCTAAGAATTCCTCCCTAAGGATTCGTGTTGGAAGTGCTCTAATATCTAACAGAAGTGACCAAAACTGTATCAGAAATCAGAAAAATAGCACCAAGCAGACCCGTCCCTTCCCTAAGGCTTGCAAAGCACAAGATTTGGCCCACCAAATAATTTAAAACAATTTAGGCCACATGTTTAAAATATATTCTGGTCAAGGATTTGATATTTTTTGTTATTTTATCCTAATCGTCAAAAGTTCGAAACTTACTAATGTAATATCGAAGGTAATAACACTTTTTGTTTCGCTTTATTAATTTACTAGAAAGGGGCATGTGTGTTGCATTAGTTTTATTTGATGTTTTCATATTTATAAAATATGTTAATAATAATTTATTTTATAGTTTTGTTATTGTTTTTGCATATGTTGTGTAAAATATATTTTAGAAATTAAAAATTCGTTTTTCCATAAAAGTTTCGATTAGTATTTACATTTTAAACACAAATTTTATTTGATGTTTTAATTTTATAGAGGAAATAAATAATAAACTATTTTATATTTTAGGATTACTTTTGTATATGTTGTGTGAGATTTATTTCAGAAGTTAGAATTTGTTTACCCACATAAATATTGGTAAATATTTATATTTTAATAACCATGACATATAAGTGAATTGTTTTTAACTTTGTACCTATTACCAGAGAAAATACTCATACCTAAAAATTTTAACCAAATCCAGTACGAATTAAGAATTAGTATGAAATAAAAATAATAATTGAAAGTTAAATAAGGTCAAGTCAATGACAATATCTTACAATTACCACTTCTTAATTTGTGATGATAATTATTAAAATAAATAAATAAATTATTTTATTATATATTATAATAAAGTTGAAGAAGACGATCTTATAGGTAATTAAGAAATTCATCTAATTTCATTTGTAGTATCTGATATTTAATCTCTACACACTAAATCATAAATTCAGATGTTATGGGGTTTTTTTATGTAGTATTAAAAATAGTATTCAAGTTATAGTATTTCAAACAATTTCTTTAGTTTTTTTCCAGTTTTTGAATTTGTAATTTTTTTTATGTGTACTTAAATTATAAGTATTTTCAAATTACTTGTTTCTCATTTTCTACTATCAATTAGGCCATTTTATTAAATTTTTCTGTTATTAAATAATTTTCTAACTTTATTTTAATGATATATTTTCATAACAACAGTTTAATAAAATAGCTTAGAAATACTATGTATTAAAACACATATGTAATAATATGACGATGAAACATGATTTTTTTTTACTAAACACATAAAAACCATTTTCGTTGATAATAATAATATTTTTATGACCAAGCACAAAAATATACCAAACATGTGTTTGTTTTTGTATGATCAAACACATACAAATACCAATATAAAGAGCAATCACGACAAAATCCTATTTTTGACTTTTTCGTTAATTATTTTTTTTAGTATCCTATTTATCATCATAATTATATTTTAAATTACTACTAATTAATTTTTTAAAATTTTCTTTTTTTCATATGATTTTGAAAAAGAAAACATTATGTTTTCTAACAATTTTTAAAATTAATATCTCCGAATTTTGTTTTTATTATCTTAGTATATTTATATTAAATATAATCATCAGCTTAAGAAGAAAAAGAGAATAAATAATATTTGAAAGAACTATTCTAAGATTTGTTTCTTTTAGGATTTGAAAAGCGACTATTAAAGTCTTTTTTATAATTTTCTTATGATCAATATTTTAGAAAAAAGACAGTTACTATAAAATATTTGTTTTCATTATCTTAGTATCAACTAAAATATTTGTAAAAATCGTTTTCATTATCCTTAAATATAAATTTTGTTAATCATGATTTATTTTAATAAATATATAAAATTTTAAAAAGAAAATTGCGATCAAATAATATTTTCTTTAGGATTTTAGAAAAGACATATTGGTAATAAATAAATTATTTTACGAATATTTTTTCTTAGGATTTGTAGAAATGATCTATAATTAAATACCCTTTATTTATTTTTTTTAAATTCTCAACAACATTTAAAATTAATATTTTTAACATTCGTTCTTTATTATTTTAATATACATTTTTAGAATTTGTATAAAGAACAACAACAATTCAAAAATTTATAAATTCTTTTTTTAAAAAAAAAAATTAATATCTCTAAAATTCATTTATTATTTTAAAATATATATTAAAAATCATCATCAGTTTAAGAAAAAAAGAACATAAACATATTTGAAATATTTATTCTACAAATACTTTTTTTTAGGATTAATTTTAAAAAGTATTAAACATTCTTTAATAGTTTTCTTATGTTCAAGATTTTAAAAACGGACAATTACTATAAAATAGATTTTTTTTCAAATATCTTTTATTCAGAATTTTGGAACAGGAAAATAAGTAATAAATAATTTATTTTACAAATTTTGATTTCTTTGCAATTTATTAAAATAAAATTGTTTAGAAAAAAATGATATTAAAATTTTTAAAACATTATTTTATCTGTTAAATCCTTTTCATTTTTTCGTATATATATTTTGTTAAATATGATATATTTTTACATATATAAAATAGGAAAATTACTATCAAATAATATTTTTTAGGATATTAGAAAAGGAAAATTGATAATAATCTATTTTACAAATATTTTTGTTGTTTTGGATTTGTAAAAAAAGGAAAACTACAATTAAACACTCTTTATTTATTTTTTACTTTTAAACGGTATTTAAAATTATTATTTTTAAAATTACTTTTTATTATTTTAAATCTTTGTGTTTAGAATTTGTAAAAAAGAAAACTACAATTAAAAATATTGAGCTTCTTTTTAATTTTGATTTTAGACAATTTTAAAAATTAATATCTTCGAAATTATTTTTTATCATCTTAGTATATATATTTTTAATCATGAGAATTTTACTACATGCCAAATATTAAAGATAAAATTACTTTCAAATATTGTTTTTGTAAATATATTTTATTTATGATTTTAAAAATGGAAAATTACTGTTACATAATATTTCTAATTATTTTTTTTTTAAAAATCATTTTTATTATCTATATATATATATAGATAGTAATTATGAAATAGTTTAACACATGTCACAATCATAAATATATAATTATCTTGTGTCACAATCTTGTTAATTATTAACTTTGAAGAACCAAACTTTATATAATAAGATTTGTTTATGCTATTTTCTTTTAACCTTCATTTTAACCAAATATTTATTATTCCTCTCATTTGTTCCATATTTTGTACCTTATTTTAGTTTAATTAATGATTTTCAACTTCAACTTTGAAACCCTCTTGAAAAAAATTTCCACCAATATATGTTTAGACTTTTACTATTAATTTCAAAATATTGAAGTGAAGTTAACAGAAAAACAATACAGTGACTGAAGTCTCCAATACATAGAGTAACTAAAACTGATGGAAAGCACAAAACTAAACGGACTATATCATAAATTATCATTGGCTAAACTAAACTTTGTTTAATTCCCTACATATTAATTGAGAAGCATTACAACATGTTTAGGTAGCTACGTGTCATCATGAGAATACTTCTCAAATTTATTAGAATAAAATGTTGGTCCATATAAACATATAATATACTTTTTATTAAACTAAGCATACAACTATTATTAATGCTAATCATTATTTCATTAAATAAAATTTACGGAATTACCTAATATGGTTATAATATATATATATATATATATATATGACAATTAATGATTTAAATATGAAAGATTTGATAAAAAATGTATAGTCTCTGCTCTTTTTGTTAAATTTTATATTGTGAAAATAAATTAAACAATAACGTTAACTATATTAGAAAAATAGATTTTTATACTTTAATTTTTAAAAATAACTATAAATTACTAAAAAAAAACAATTTCACATATAATATTTTTGATTAATAGTTTAAATTTTTTTTGTTATAGCACGATACACACAATTATATAATTAATGAGTAAGAAGTATCATTTAATATATATTTAAATTAGATGTATATATATATATATATATATTTTAGTAATGCTTAAATTAAACTAAATACCATTAAAAATACATAAATATTTAGTTTCAAAATTGCATTAACAAGCATTGAGAACTTAATACTTTAATGACAAATTTCGAATTTAATTTTTCTAAACGATGATAACTTACTATATTTATTAAATCTCACATTAAAAATAATGTTATCAATATTTTAAAAATTTTATTATAAAAATATACAAATGATCATAAAACCATGTAAGTGTGAAGCTTCATTTATTAGATATCCAAATTTAAAGTATAATATATATATATATATATATATATGTTAATATCATTTATTAATTAGATTTAATTATATAAAATGGTTGTAAATAAACAAATATAACTATTTTATTTAAGTGATCGCTAAATTAATTGTATATATATTAGTTACAGCCTTCTCAATTATTCAGTATATATATTTTTATTTTATAATATATAAAAGAACACAAAATAAAGAATAAGACATGAAAAAATATGTATATACATATATATATATATATATATATATATATATAATTTTCATCCTGTGCAAATGCGCGGGTATTAACCTAGTGGCTAGGTATTATGTGAACAGTGATGCTTGTGACCTAACCATGAAATAATTGTTGGTGACATCAATATCATCTTATTCATGCACAAAGATCAATTGTTTTAGCACATATGAGCAAGGAAAACCTAAACTATAACCAAACTATACATAACTAGAACAAATGAATCTTTAAGCTATCCCTAAAAAGATTTGGTTTGTCTATAACCTCAACATTCATTTTTTCTATTACAAACAAATATGAATCTCTAGTAAATTTGTAAGTTAAGTCAACTGGTAAATTTTACATTAACATTTTAGGTTTTCTATGAAATTTTCCTCGAATAGTCAAAGTTGTCATATACCAAAAAAAAAAGAATTTATATATTTTATCAGATTGTAACAAAAACAAAAGTAGAAGCTAAATAAGATGAGGTTTAAATGCAACATGATCAAAACTTTGCAATACATGAATCCTATGCAAAACCTATAAAGTTCAAAATATCATCTAAGAAGCATAAACTCAAAAATAAAATAAAGTTGCTACACTAATTATCGAAAATAAAGATACTTCGTAAGAAAATAAGAAGAATTAAAATTATTTTGATTTGGATAAGTAAGTATTAATGGCATCAAACATCAAATGATATTGAGATAAGCAATTCATAGATGACACCAATACTATTCTAAGAGTGAGAGAGCAGTATGACATAAGCTCCTATTTCATCTTCTCCTCTTAAAAGCCCATCTTCACATTTCAAAAATCATTTTTCTTGATCATCTCAACCAATCTCTCTCTTCGTTCTTTCTTTTTATTAATGACCTTTTCACTAATCAAATTTTCTTCCATGGTCAATCCTCCCAATTATGATTTTTTTTTTCAAAATTCAAAGTTGTGGAATAGTTCACAAGAGTTCACGAGGCGACTGGTGATCTTCCTCATTGAAACCAAGTCAAAAGTTTTTTCTTTGTTGATTATAGAATATATAGGTAAGTATGTAGACTCATTTATGCTCTGTTTTTCATAAAATTTGACTTTCATTAACACAAAAAAACTAATGGAACTCGTGATTGTTAGGGAAAGAGTAATTTTTCCTACAAACAAAACTAACATAGTGATGAGAATTAACTACTAAAGCACGTCTATAGTGTAGAATAACACATCAACATCTTTCAATAGAAAATGTTCAAGCTTCTCTATTGCAATATTTGGAGATTCGATGGTGTCCTTTTTAATTCAGATAAATGATGAACTGGCAGGTTACTTTAATAGTAAGAGAGGTTTGAGGCAGGGATGTGCTCTTTCTCCTTACTTATTTGTGATATGTATGCAGGTTTTATCAAAGCTCCTTGATAAAGCTGCAACGGCTAATCAGATTGGTTATCATCCGTATTGCAAAGAGTTGAATTTGACCCATATTTGTTTTGCTGATGTGTGCTTGTCTTTTCAGATGGTAAAAAAAGATCAATCGAGGGCATTCTAGCTGTTTTCAAGATTTCGCTAAGATGTCTTGGCTAAATATTAGTCTGGAGAAATCTACGCTTTATCTAGCTGGAGTTAAAGCTGATGATAGTGCCTCCATTTTGAATCAATTCCCCTTTGAAGCAGGCTCTCTCCTGGTAAGATATTTGGGTCTCCCTCTGTTAACCAAGAAAATGTCAGTTAGAGATTACATCCCTCTCATTTCTCGTATAAGAAATCGGATCTCAACCTGGACGACAAGACATCTCACTTTTGCGGGGCGATTGCAGCTCATTGGGTCGGTCATCTACAGCTTAACCAATTTTCGGATGTCAGCTTTTAAATTACCAAGTAAGTGTGTTCAGGAAATCAACAGTATTTTCTCCGCCTTTCTTTGGTCTGGTCCGGTTCTATCTACCCAGAAAGCGAAAGTTGCTTGGATTGATTTGTGTAAGCCGAAAGATGAAGGTGGCTTAGGCCTGAGAAATCTGACCGAAGCGAACAGAGTTTCCTGTTTAAAGCTAATATGACGTATTTTTTCTTCTGGATCCTCGCTATGGGTTCATGGGTTTGGAAGTATTTAATAAGGAAAGGTTCTTTTTGGAGTGTTAAGGAGAATAGTAGTCTTGGGTCATGGATGTGGAAGAGGTTATTACATCTAAGACCACTTGCGTCGAATCTTACGAGAAGAGAGGTTAACAGTGGGGCTAATACATCCTTTTAGTTTGAGAAATGGTCTCAGTTGGGCACACTGATTGAGTTAACAGGGGAAAGAGGTTGTTTTATTCTTGGTATTCCAATTTCTGCTACGGTGGAAAGAGTTGTTGAAACCTATAGAGCAAGAAGGCACATATTTCCTATATATCAACGAATTGAGCATGAAATTCTTGCATTAAGAAGCCGAGGCCTCAACCAGCAGGAAGATACATGTTTATGGAAAAGAGATAATGGTGATTTCAAAACGGGTTTCCTCACTTCACAAACTTGGGAACTTATAAGAGCTCATTTGACTAAAGTGCTGTGGCATAAAGGAATTTGGTTCCCGGAGGCTACTCTTAAATTCTCGTTCATTGCTTGGCTTGCCATTCTTGATAGACTAGCAACGGGTGATAGGATCCTCCGTTCGAACCCTCATGCTATATCTTCTTGCTGGTTGCGCAATTCTGCAACATAAACCAGAGATCACCTGTTTTTTGATTGTTTATATTCTAAAGAAGTTTGGTGTGGAACCATTGAAAACATGGCAGGTGATAGGAATTTACATCAATGGTCTCGTGTGATCCAGGTATTGGTGAAAGGTCTTCACAACAGGGATTCGACTTTTTTATTGAGGTTTTGTTTCCAAGCGGTTGTCTATGCAATATGGCATGAGAGAAATAAAGGAGGGTTGGTGAAAGTTCTCAACCAGCACGTTATTTGATTGCAAGACTTGACAAGTTGGTTAGAAATAGAAGTACTTCTTTGAGAAGGAAGTATGGAAGGAAGTATGTTAAATCCATGGAAGTATGGTTTGGCAGTAGGTATATTTGAGGTATTCTTGGAAGAGTGGTTTGGTTTCTGTTTCTTGTGGAGTATTTGGTGTAAAATTGTCTTTTTAGAGTTCTCTTGCAGTCTCTTGCGGAGTAGTTGGTGTGAGTTTCGGCTTTTTGGTGCTCTCTTGCAGTCGGCTTGAGTCTTTTTAGCTCTTGGAAGTTTAGTTGTTTTGCCTATTGTTCTCATCTCTACACCTTTCTGGCCATAAATTTATTATTTTTTTTCCTCATTGAAGGTTTGTCCCATTTGGGTTTACTTTGATGAGGTTTTAATGAGGATAAATTTATGGCCCTTCCATGCTTGACTTGTTTCCTATGGTTGAGCATGAGGGGAGATGTTATGATGGATTGTTTTGGTTAGGAGGTTTCTTTTGTTGTTTGTCTTTTGTTATCTATGAATTTAGTACTTCATGTGTAACAAGGTTCTTTTGTTTGAATAAAATTTAAAATTTTTTCAAAAAAATAAAATAAAATTTGGAGATTCCTTCACAGCAAGCGACATAAATTTCAAGGTATTGCGCTTATTAAATTGTATGGTTGTTTGCTAGTGTGTCAAAAAACTACTTTATGTATATTTATGCTTTGTGGTTGTGCTATGTAAGATAGAACCTAGTGTTGAGCCTATTCGTTTGAATGTGGTTTGATTTGTGGAATTTGTTTTGTGTTTTTTTGCATAAATATTTGTGTGTTTTGGTGCACAATAACTCAATTTCATACAATATGTTACTTGTGACCTATTCGTTCACTTATTATAACTTTGACGTGTTGTTTTAATTGATTGGTGTCAAGAACACTACTCTGGCTCCAAATCATTGTTATTCTTGGTCATCTCAACCATCTTCATCTTTATCTTTATCTTTTTTCTTTGTTCATGATCTTTCCAACTAATGAACCTTCTTCCGTGCACAAAATCACCACAATCCTCCAAATTCTTAAATTACAAACCAAATGGTACTTTGTGTTCAATGTATCATCCAAATATTGTGGAAAATCACTAGAGTTCAAGAGAAATTGATGATATTTTCCTTCTAATCAAAACAAAAAGTTCATCATTGTTGATTATGGAGTCAATAGGTAAGTTTATAAACTCATTCATGTTTTGTTGTCCTACAGTTTTGTGTTAGAAAATATGTCTAAGAGTCAAAATGTTCTTAAATTCATAAAACTCAAAACCATATGTATATTTATAGTAGCAGTCAAGATAATAATTTAAAAACATAATTGAAATATAAGAAAATATTATTTTTGATTAAATGGGGTATTAATTGAATGAAAAAATTAAGACAGAAATAAATGTCAAAAACTTACATATATATAAGTTATTTGTTAAAAGCGTTAGATAACACCACTTCTATGAACTCATTTTAAATTCATAAAACTATATAAAAAATACATATTTTATTACACCAAATAACTGAATATATACATTTTTCATATGCTATCCTTGCATGTATTAAACATAAGTCAAGTCATTCATATAAAGATAAAAAAAAAAGACAAAGAAAACTGAAAGAATAATTAATTTGGTAAAAAAATATTATTATTCGATCATAACATCAAATAAAATTGAGCTATATAAAAGTTAAAGTTTTTAAGACATTTTTCTAATACAAAATAAGAAACTGTAAAAATAATGGTTTGTGTTAAGTAATGCAATTTTGATTTCGTTCAATATAATATCCAAAACCTCAACTTTCTCTTTTCCATCACAAACAAACATTTCATATTGTAATTTTATTTATTTTTGATATAATTTGATAATATTTTGGGTAAGCAAGTATTAATAAGATCAATACTATGCTAAGAATAAGAGAATAGTATGGCATAAGGTCTTAATACTTATTTCTCATTTTAAAAGCTCATTTTCACCATTAACAAACCATTTCTCTTCTTCTTCATCATGTTCACCTCTCTCTCTCTCTCTCTCTCTCTCTCTCTCTCTTCTTACTTTCTTACCACTCAACGATCTCTTCACATAATCAAACTTTCTTCCATGGACAAAATGATCACAATCATCCCAATTGTGAACATTTGTTAAAGTTCACAACCAAGTGTTATCTTGTCTTTAAGGTATTATCTAAAAGTTTTGGAAAGTTCACAAGAGTGCAAGAAGTCATTGATGATATTCCTCCATCAACAAGTCAAAAATACTAACTTTTTTTGGCTATGGAATCTATAGGTGAGTGTATAGATTCATCCGTGCTCTGATTACCATAAGTTTTAATTGTTTCTTACACAAAATAAACTAAACTCATGATTTTGTTGGAAAAAATTAATTGTTCCTACAAAAAAATCAAAATAGGAATGCAAGGAAATGACTGACGTCCATAGTGGAACAATATAGCAGCATCTTCCAATAGAATATTTTTAAGCTTCTTTATTGCAATTCTTGGAGATTCTTCAACAGCATCTTGTATGGTTGTTTGCTCGCATGTCAAGATTCTGCTTTTTAGTTGTGTTATTAAAAATAAAACTTAGTGTTGAACAATTTTTATAAGCTTGACTTGTTGTTTTCATTTGGCTGGTGTCATGAACACCATTCTAGCGCCGAATCCTGGTGCAAATGATGAACATAGGCTAGCTCTGAAGTTTGTAGGGGCGAAGTTGCTTTCTATGGTTGTGGGTTATATAGGCACCAAGACACCGTTCTAGACCAACACGGAAGACATTTTTACAAAGAATGATTCCTTCAAGGATTCATCTAATTCATTTTTGGTAATGCAAGGTCGCTTTACCAAATACACCAATTTCTTTCTTAATTTTTATCACAAAGATTTATGTGTATCAAGATTAACGAATTGAAAACAAAACATATGTCATGACTACACAACCAACTCGATTGCAAAGAAAAATACAGTAGGTTGTATTACGAAAAATGATTGTATTACGGCAAATGAGATGTCTAAAATCTCATCATCCCTTTTTCCATCACAGACAAATATTATATTTTTTTTAATTTATTTGATTTTTTTTTTGTATAATTTGGTGACCTTGTAAGTTTCTTTTACGAGATTTCCGCAAGTAAAAGTATTCATTTTTCTAAAGAAAATATCTCAAAATAATAAAAGCGAAATGTGAGCATTTATATATTTTGTTACAATGTAACAAAAACAAATTGAACTCAAATAAGATAAGTGTGCTAAGGCCAACTTCAATGGGACACAAAAATACCAAATTTGGTGTAGTTTCATCTCCAGTGGGACATCAAAAATTACATCATCCCACCAAATTTGGTGTAAAGTGAATAGTGTTACAACAAATTGGGTGTAACACTATTCATCATACCAAATATTTAATATGTATATTTTATTATGTTTCATTTAAATTTTTGTTTTTTTTAAACTTATCAATGATTTTGATTTAAAATACACATAGTTTGAGTATTAAAATGAACACCGTTTAAAAGTTAATATACTAAAGTAAATAAAATAAATAGTTGAAATAGTAAACATAATAGTAAAGAAATTTGTGTATAAAATATTTTAGCAAAAATTAGTTGGAGTATTTGTAGAATATTTTCTTTAAAATAATACACATACATAAGAAGTTGTTTTTAAAAATATATTAAATGATCATAGAATAATCAAATTATTCAAATCCTTACCATATTCCACTTAACAAAGAAAAGAAACTATAAATTATACTCCACATGTTTCAATTAGTAAAATTTTACTCCACATGTTTCAATATGTAAGTAGTTTTAGTTAAAAGTGTTAATATCAAAAAATTTATTACTTTGATAAAGTAGTATTTAATATGTAAATTCTACCAATGCTGGCAAAAACAATTCAACTAATAATAAATACATGTATTATAATATTGGTAACATAATATCCAATTAATGCAAAGTTGTTTTGAATTATGTAAACACTTTATATTGTTAAACAAAAATTTTGGCTAAAACTAGCTACATATTAAAACACTGGGAGTAATAATTAAATCTAAATCTATACTATTATTTGATAAATAAATTTGCTTAGTTATCAACTTCTCCATGATTTTAGGTAATTTTGCTTATTTTTCATGTTTTAATAATTTCATATATTATTTAATATATAATAAAACGAATTTATATAAATAATAATTAGAAAATAATTTAATTCATATGTATTAGATTGTTATATTGAAAAGATATTTTTAATATAAAATTTAAGTCTGATTGATTTGTAACTTCTCTGTGAATTAAGTAATTTCATTTATTTATCATGTTTTTAATAAATTCATATATAATAATTTACTATATTTGAGAAGTAAATTTGTTTAGTTTTCAACTTCCCCATGATTTTAGGTAATGTTGCTTATTATTCATATTTTAATAATTTCATATATAATTTATTATATAATAAAACAAATTTATATAAATAATATTATATAATTAGCAAATAATTTAATTCCTATCTATTAGATTGTTATATTGAAAAGATACTTTTCTAATATAAAATTTAAGTCTGATTGATTTGTACTGTGAAGTAAGTAATTTGATTTACTTATCATGTTTTTAATAAATTCATATATGATAATTTATTATATTTGAGAAGTATATTTGTTTAGTTGTCAACTTTTCCATGATTTTAGGTAATTTTGCTTATTTTTCATATTTTAATAATTTCATATATAATTTATTATATAATAAAATGAATTTATATAAATAATATTATATAATTAGCAAATAATTCCATTCCTATGTATTAGATTGTTATATTGAAAAGATATTTTTCTATTATAAAATTTAAGTCTGACTGATTTTTAACTTCTTTGTGAATTAAGTAATTTGATTTATTTATCATGATTTTTAAAAATTCATATATAATTTATTATATAATAAAATAAATTTATGGCAATAATATTATAATTTTAGAAAATAAGATAATTCTTATGAATTATATTGGTAATTTAAAAATATATTTTCCTATTATAGAAATTAAAAATTAAGATATAAAAAATCATAATTAAACATAAATTAAGAAACTGATTTGTCAATTTTTTCCATGATTTGAGGTAATTTTGCTTATTTGTCATATTTTAATAATTTTATATAATAAAAAAAATTTATATAAATAATATCATATAATGAGCAATTAAGTTAATTCCTATGTATTAGGTTGTTATTTTGAAAATATATTTTTCTATTATAAACTTTAAATTTGATTGATTTGTAATTTCCTTGTGATTTAAATGATTTGACTTATTTATCAAATTCATATATAATTTATTATATAATAAAATAATATATATTTTTATATTATAGAATTCTATCATA
The DNA here is from genome assembly GCA_932364175.1 of Eruca vesicaria subsp. sativa. Taxonomy (NCBI): domain Eukaryota; kingdom Viridiplantae; phylum Streptophyta; class Magnoliopsida; order Brassicales; family Brassicaceae; genus Eruca; species Eruca vesicaria. The sequence continues at coordinate 380,518 of CAKOAT010574042.1, forward strand.
TATAATTTTTTAGAAGATAAGATAATTTTTATGTATTATATTGACTTAAAAATATATTTTTCTATTATAGAATTAAAAACTAAGATATAAAATCATAATTAAATATAAATCAAGCAAAGCTGATTTGTCAATTTTTCCTTAATTTTAGGTAATTGTGTTTATTTTTCATGTTTTAATAGTCTTATATATAATAAATTTATATTAATAATATTATATTTTTAGAAAATAAGATAATTATATGTATTAGATTGTTATTTTGAAAATCATTTTAAATTCAAGTGAATTTTCTGATTTGTAACTTCTACTTGGTTTAGGTAATTTTACTTAGTTGTCATATTTTTAATAATTTCATATATAATTTATTATATAATAAAAACAAATTTAAAAATAAGATATTTTTTATATATTATATTGTTATTTTCAAAACATATTTTTCTATTATAAAAACAAATAAAAATAATATACTAAAATTTATAATTAAATAAAAATCAAATAAATTATATATAAATATATTTTAAAAATTATTATGATATGTGAATGTTGTCATTTATACATGAATTTAAAAGTATAAATCATCATTTATTATATTATGAAAAAAAATTATGTCCGTATGTGCGGACAAACACCTAATTGAAAATATAAATTAATAAAAGTAATAATATTTTAGAAAATTCTTTTTGATGAGTTATTTTTGAAATGAAATTACACAAAATGTGAAAGTATACAAATCACAAAAACAAAATTTCAAAAGTGAGATATTAAATCGGAGCGATACAGCAGTAGTACACACGACACACCTAAGCTAAATTCTGTCGTTCGTTAATGGCGCGAGGTGTAGCCTTACGCTGCTGCCGCTGCTGCAATGGAAGAAAGTCTTCAATCTATAGCTCATCAATCGCTAGGGTTTCACTTTCCTTCTCCCCTAAAACCCTTTTTGCTTCCTTTCCAATTCAACCCCGCCGCCAAAACTTCTCACGACTGTTCTGTAACATCGCCTCTGTTCCCGATGAAACGAAGTACAAAGAGGTTTTCAACAGAAGAATGGCCATGGCTGGACTTAAACCTCATCACCGTATTGGTATTTCTACTAATTGAATCCAAAGTTCGATGCTTTTTTTGTTTTGTTTTTTGAACAAATGTGATTGGTGTCTCCTCCAGCTTTGGGAGTTTCAGGTGGGCCTGATAGCATGGCGCTTTGTGTTCTAACTGCAAAGTGGAAGACTGAAGGGTTGAGTGGTGTTAACAAGACTGATGGTTTCATCGATGGACTTGTTGCTGTAATTGTGGATCATGGTTTACGACAAGAGAGTAAAGATGAAGCTCAACTTGTCTCCTCCAGAGTTTCTGAGATGGGTAAGAAGAAAGTATGGACATTTTTTTTTTTTGAGTCTGTCTTCGTTTTGGTAACTTTGGGAGAGTTTTATAGGAATCAGATGTGAGATTGCTCGTTGTGATTGGGTTAATGGTAGACCAAAGCAAGGTCACTTGCAAGAAGCAGCTCGTGATATGAGGTTGCTTTTTTCCTTTGTTATATCCATTTATCTGAATCAATGAGTCATCATCACATATTAAATTAATTCAGCCTCTTGATAGGTATCAAATGATTTCGAGTGTTTGCTTTCGACAACAGATTGGGGTCTTGCTTATAGCTCATCATGCAGATGACCAGGTGACTAAAGGTGCTTTGATAATTATAGTGAAAACTAAAATTGTTTAATATTTGATTATTTTCATGAATCTTGTCTGAACTTGGATGCAGGCTGAGTTATTCATTCTCAGGTTATCTCGTGGTAGCGGCGTTCTTGGACTTGCGGGTACATCATTTGCTTCTGAGATTTTCTCTCAGGATTTGGAGTTAGACTTAAAACATATGAAGAACAGATCTATTCTCTTAGTACGTCCGCTGCTTGATTTATGGAAAGAAGACATGTACAAGGTTCAATCCCAACTCTAGAAACTCTGAAAAAAATTGTTTATTGTTTTGCTACCATCAACGCTGGAATGTTGTTGATAAGCAGATATGTCAATGGGGTAGACAAGATTGGGTTGAAGATCCGACTAATCTTAGTCAGTTGTTTGCTCGAAATAGGATTCGTACATCTATAGGAAATCTACATTCAGGCAAGTCTATCATCGAAGCATCAAATCTAGACTTGTTGTTGAACAGAAGTGTGTGTTTGATAAGTTCTTCTTTTTGATTGTTCTCCAGGTACTTTCAAGTCAGAGCTTCAGGCAGTCATTTCTGAATGTCGGAGAACACGTTCGTTTGTAGATAAAGTTTGTACAGACTTAATTAATCAGACTGTAACAGTGACAGATGTAAGAGCATTTCACACCTTGAGCTCTTATCATATGTATAAACAGCTTTTTGATGTTGATGTTGGAATTGGCAGAAAGGGTATGCTGTTCTAGATCTAGAGAGACTAAACCCTACAGAAGTTAAAGACATTTGTCTCTCAAAGTATCTCACTGCGGTCCTGCAGGTGGTGTTTACATTTCCTTTGGTATAGTAATCGCCTTTTTAGGTATTTTCTTGACTTCTGTTGATTTTTTGAATCTCCAGTTTATCTCTCAACGGCAGAGACCAATCAGAGGAAACACTTTGAAGTTGCTTTTGAACTACATCCGCGCAATTCCATGCAGGGTAATCACTTTTCTCATGTTGATCTTTTCCTTTAGATTTTTGTTCTATAACTAATTTAAGTAATGTCTGCTTAATATATGGTTACTCAGACATCTCTTACAGCTGCTGGTTGTTACCTTAGTCCAGCTCCTGGGTCAAAGGGTACCAAAGTTATAGTCTCCTGTTTTCTTAACGGTTCTTTACCATCAAAGACAGAGATCTCGAACATTTGCTTCAATGAAGCTCGGAAAAGACTGACATCTGATGACCCTGGACAAATCATATCAGCTGCAAAAAAAATTTCAGACCAAAACAGAGTATTTGATGTCCAGTTTTTGGATGTTGCATCTGAATCCGTATTGAGTAAAGCCAGAGAGCTCAATCTTCTAAGCGAATCGACCTATACAACCATTGGTTTACTGCAGAGAGATGAAACCAATCGGTTTATAACTAAAAAAGAAGACAACAAATCGGTGGATGAATCAGAAGATCATGGAACAAACATTACATCTTCCTCTAATAAACTCCATCTTTTGCCAGGAAAAGATCTTTACTTCATGAACCGGTTTCTCATCAGGTGGGCCTTGAGTAAACACCAATGTGATGAAGCACAATGTGATGAAGCACGTTGCGGAAAGTGTCCTGTAAGAACAGCTAAGTCGATGGAGGTTCGACACATGGTTGAATCCGACTGGCTCTATCTATCTGAGGTTTCAAGATCCTCCAACAGAAATCATTCTACTTCGTCCTCACACAAAGCTCTCAAGTCGTTAAAATCTATCCCAGCCGCTGCAAGAAGAAGCTTCCCTGTCTTGGTCAATGACTGTGGATTATTACTCAGCGTTCCCGTATGTGAACTTATTTCGTTTTGAGATTCGTATTTGACAACTACAAGTCAGTGAATTGATTCACTCCTGTGTGTTTCTTGTATTTCTTCTTCAGGCTATTGGCTTCAGCTATTGTCCATGCTTGAAGGCATCAACAGTGTTTCTGCCGAGAGTACCACTTGGAGGCGGCTTTAGCTCATTTCTTTAATCTTTCTTGTTTAGAAATTTCAGCCATTTAATTCTTTAAAAGGAAGCAATATTTGATTCAAGAAGCTTCATCCTTCTCTGGTAATCTATATATACATTACATCTAACATCTTTGTACTGGTTCTGTTCCATGTCTCATTTCATGGGGATCCTCAAGGCTAGCCATCAATAAGATAGTGAACATTGTAAATATCTTTCGAATGGAGATAGTCTTTCTACCCAATTCTTCAAGATAAACAAGCATGGGCTGTCCTGTTATGTTTAACATAATTTAATGATGGACTCGAGTTAGGTCAGTATAGTCTATATATATATATAGCAAATCTTAAATTTTTTTTTTTTTATTTCTCTAACAACCTTTATACCACATAGATGTTCAGAGGCAAAATGGACTTGTTGTCCGTCATCAACCACTTTATGGTAGTTAGGTTAGAGGAAATAGTGGTTCAAGCAGTGGATCTAAGGGATCATGCGAGAATGCTGCAAGTTACTCCAACTATGTCGGATCAAACTTTGTGGGATCTAGTTCTCATCTAATAGGGAGGGATGCAACAAAAACAAAGGTAAAAAGAAAAACACAAGAGTAATTATGATGTCAACAAAGAGTGGAATGAATTCAAACAATTCAAAGACCATGAATTGAAACGATTGGACAAAATATCTAAGAGACAGGAGGAGGCAAACCAATTGATGAAAGAAAAGACTCAAGCTAAGAAAATGAAGATGTTCATGAAGATAAGTGAAAAAGAACATCTCGATGACAAGAACAAACATCTGATAGAGAAGTTGAGCCACAATTTATTTGGAAATTAGTTGATGTCAAGTTTATGTCTATGTCTTTATGCTTTAATAATGTGTATTTTATGCTTTAATTATGTGTGTTTGTTTTTCTACTTTAATAATGTATTAGGATAAGACCTGCGCCTTGCGCAGGGTGATTGTATGTAATTAAAACATAAAATTTTAGTATTGACATATTTAAAATTTACATATGATTGTTTAGATGTACAATTTTGGAGTTTTTATATAATTATTTATGCGTAGGATCATAAAAAATTGTAATTAGAACTATAGATCAGAACTTAGAATTTAATGGGTCTGATTTATATATCTTTTCACTTTTCAATGTTCGAGTGATGAAAAATAAACGGAGTGTCACATGCCTTAATTGGTAGAGAATTATCAAGTTCCTTAATGTTTTCTTAAGAAACAGTTGGCAGAATATTTCCATTTAAAATATATAAAGTTTCAAAACTAATTTAATATAATTTCTTTATTTGTCTAATAATATCATAAAATTATATTATTAAAAACCTTTTTTAAATAAAGAATAATTTTATTAAAAAATTAAGTTAAATTTAAAATATAATTATGTTTAAAATAATATTATTTATTCATACAATATGATATATATATATATATATTAACATAAACACCTATTAAAATAAAATCATTTATTCATATGATTTTATAATCATTGTAACTTATTAGAAAAAAAATTAGACCTTGATCACATATTTTCGTTTATGTGAGATTTTTAACAGTTTTAGTAGTTTATATTTGTTTTGAAAATTGCAAAATACAACATGTATAAAAAATCTAAATTTTTATTATATGATTAGTGTAGTTGTGTAACTTATTTTAATAATAAAAAATTAAAAAATGATTTAAAGTATACATGTTGTTAACAAATCTTTATTATTTAAAATCATTAATATAAGTCACATATATCTTAATCACATTAGGTAATTCTGTAGGTTTTATTTAAGGAAAAAATATATAGGAGATTTAGTTTGATATGTTATTTAGTTTGATATGTCTTATATGAGACCAACAGACCATGTTTTAAAACTATGCTTTATATGTCTCTTGAATCCTTCTAAACTGAAATAGAAGGTATAGAGAGGTGCCACGTAGGATATAGTTATTTTCTAATTAATACAAACATAAGGTTACGACTTTTCAAATGTTTCTCAATTAATATATATATGGGATGTTTGTTTTTGTACTTTAATAATGTGTGTTTGTTTCATTCTATTTTGATAATGTGTATGTTTCTTTCAACTTTAATAATTTTTTTGTATGCAATCCTTGGTTTTCAGCTTTTGTGGGAAAATCATTACTTATCTATTACTTATGTCAATTTAATATTTTCATGAAGTCCAAAAATTTAAGCCACTTAATTTTTTATAAATGGAAGTTCTTTATGCCATACCATGTATCAACAACACAAATCATAGCTTACGGAAAATATCAATGGATCCATCAGATTTTACTTTTGATTTTGAAGCTTACCAAAAACAGTATGAAATTGAAGAAAGGTATATTGTTAATCGTTTAGAGAGCGTCGGAAAAAAATTGTGGAAGACCAAACCCCTCATAGCAAGAGAAAATACTTCAGAAAAAATCATGTAGCAGCAAATCAAAGGTTTATTGATGATTACTTTGCAAATCAACCAACATATGATGATGCGACGATTCCAGATGCGAAAACATGTTTTTCTTCGGATCGTTGGAGAACTTTCAAGTAGAGACAACTACTTCACTCAACGAGCTGACACAGTCAATAAAGACAGTATATCTCCACTAGAAAAATGTACCACTGCCATGCGAATGCTAGCATATGCTGTTGCGACTGATGCAGTTCACGAATATATAAAAATATGAGGTACTACAACATTGGAGTGCTTGGGTCAATTCTGTAAAGGAATCTTATAATTGTATGAGCAAAAGTATCTCAGATCTCCCACTCAAGAAGACATGCAAAGAATTTTGCATGTTAGTGAAATGCTGAGGTTTCCAAGGATGATTGGCAATATTGATTGCATGCATTGGGAATGAAAAATTGTTTAACGGCGTGGGAATGCCAATTTACTAGGGGTGGATAAGGGAACCACCACCATTAAACTTGAAGCTGTTGCATCTCATGATTTATGGATTTGACATGCTTTTTTGGATGTCTGAGAAAATTGAACGACATAAATGTTCAAGATCGTTCGCCGGTGTTTGATGATGTTGAAAAAGGAAATACTCCAAGAGTGATTTTCTTTTTGTGAACCAACGTCCATACGACATGGCATACTATCTTGCTGATGGTATATATCCATCTTATCCAACTTTCGTCAAATTAATCTAACTTCTTCAAAGTGAACCAGACAAATTATTTGCCAAATATCAAAATCATTTGTGAACCAGCTTGCGTGTGGGACATATCCTTGACTATCATCATGCGGTCATGTATCATATTACATAATATGATTATCGAAGATGAACGAAATACATATGCTCAACACCAGACCGATTATGACCAATCTGAGGCAAGTGATTCTAGTACACCACATCCATGTTCGACTGAGGTATTACATGTAATTGAAAATTACGTGCGTTCTATATCTGAATTACGTGATTCAAATGCACATCACAAATTGCAAGTAGATATAGATAAACATATATGGGCGAAATTAGAAATGTACCATGATTGAAAAGACTTTAAACTTCTGGATTTGATTTAAGAGTTTCTTGTTTAAACTGAGTGTATTATACTATTAAATTATGTGCTTCATTTGCTTCTTTGTATCTTTGTGTTGTTTGTATTTGAAGTTTTCTAATGTTATTTGTTTTATAATATTTATTTTTGTATTTATTTTTGAAAATTTAGGTACAATAATTTTTTTCAAAAATATATCACTTTAATTATTTAAGTTAATTACAATCAAAATTAGTATTAATATGTAGTTTTAAAATGATAAAAGATAAAAAAATGAATTAGAAATGGTGGAACGGGGTGTTGAATTTTATTAAAAAAAACTATTGTAGCGGTTAAAACTGAAATGGGTGTTGAATAATTAGGTGGAAGAGAAAGAAGATGATATCGAGTTAAAAGGAGAAAAAAAAAGATGTTAAATAAATCTACTATTGTCAATAGTTAAGAGATGCTTTCAAATTCATTTAGGATGAGTTGGACTAAGAACTGACGTGGAGAAGCTGATTGTTGAGAAGTTTAGTGGGATCTGAATCAAGAATTTGAGAGAATTCAAGATTTGAATAAATCCAAGAAAATTTGAGGTTTGACTAAATCCTAAAAATATTTGTTACAAGTTTTTTTTTGGGGGGGGGGGGGTTTGAAGAAATTTCTAAATCTTTTAGATTTTAAATATTATTTCAAATAAAAAAATTATTTTCAAAACCACTATAATTTGATATTATTATCGTTTTATGAAATATATAAAAATATGAAAATATAAAAAATTATTTTCAAAGATTTTTTTTTTATTTCAAACAACATGGTCTTTTTTAAGAAAAAAAGTGAAGTACTTTTTTTCTTATGAATTTTTTTAATACCATCATAGGAGGTGGTGGTATTTGGCTATATTGCTTTTCACTATAAAATATCATTCAAAATCCACCAATATTCTATTTGATAGATTTTTTTTTGACAAAATCCATATTTTCCAATAAACTGGAATTTGAGAGAACTTATACAAATGACTAGACTAATCCAATAAACTTGGATTTCATATACAATAAGAGGAGATTTGAGAAAGAAAAAAAAATTTCCCTAAACTCCTTGATCAAATAAGTCCCCTTAGACTATATATAAGAAATTCTTTAAAATTCATTATTTTGCAAATTTTCAAGGCCGGTCATGGGCTAAAATCCAAGAAACTGAGGCTTCAGGCACCAAAATGTTGAACAAATTTAAGGGAGGCCAAAATGTTTAACAAATTTTAGGTCGTTCAAATCTTGTCAAGATGCCTTTAGTTTAGTAGCTTGTAGGGTTGGGCGAGCGGGATTCCAATTGGGTTTCGCTTCGGGTTTCGGGTTGATGAATTTCAGCCCCACTCAGATATTATAAAATTTGTGTCGGAGTCGGTTTTGGTTTAATTACATGTCTAATATCCAGTTAAACCTAAAATAGTTTCGGTTTTGGATACTAATAGGGTTATCGGTTCTAAAAATACTAATTTTTATTAAATAAAACTCAATATGTTTTCATTCATTTCAAAAAACTGTGTATTTAACTTCCTCAAACCATATTGTTGTATTTCAGAATAATTTGTGAAACTCGTGTATCAATCATACGAGACTTGTCGTTGAACTATACGTAACAATACTAAACATATCATGATTCATGACAAACCAAAGTCTTGTACGAATGAAAATCAGGCATAATGAAGCATAAATAATTAAAGTTAACAACTAACAATTTTATAAATATAAGAAACACAATTTAAACTTCAAAACAAATTTATTTATAACTCAATTTTGAATGCAATGTGAAACACAAAAAAATTAATATCAACCAAATAAAAATATATATATCAGATTAAATATTTGAGTCAATTATTCATGTAGTCTAATTATTTTAGGTACTCAATAATATTTAGTGTGTTTTGGATACATATTAGAAATTGAGATTGGGTATGGTGCAATTGTGTTTTTGAATTGTAAAGTTTAAGTTTTTTTTCCGGATAATGGTTTGGGTAAAACCCATAACCCAAAATACCGTATAACAAGATTCATGCAGTATTTATGTCGGGTTCATTTCAGTTTGGATTCATTTTTTCCGCTCGGGTTCAGTTCGAATTTGGTTTATTTGCCAGTCGTAATGGCTTATAGGTGTGTGTTGTGCGTCATATGGTAAGTTTGAATCTTATATTGAGTTATTCTTTTTTATTTACCCATTTTTCCCTATAATAATGACTAGGTTAAGACCCGCGCAAATACGCCGAATGAGAAATAAATATAAAAATTATTTTACGTATTATTATCTATTTTGTGTGTTTAACATATTATAAAATAATAAAAATTTATAGATATTGAATAAATGAGAAATTAGTAACTATTATATCTATATATATATCTATATATATATATATATAAAATAAGCATGAGCACATTAATAAAACAACACACTTGTTTATTTGCAACCACTTTATATAAGTTAATCTAAACAAAAAATGATATTACTATATATATATAGTACATTTTAATTTGGTTATCTATGAAATAAAGCTTCACACTTGTATTGTTTTTAGCTGACAAAAAATACTTACATTGTTTTAAGATCATTTGTATATTTTCTTAACAATTGATAACATAATTTTTAATGTGAGACGTTGAATATTTATAGTAATTCATAAATGTTTTTAAAGATCAATTCAAAGTTTGAAATTAAAGTATTAAATTTTCAAAAACTTGTTCAATACAAATTTTGAAATTAAAATATTTATCTATTTGGTATATAGTTTAATTTAAATGTCACTATATATATAATCTGAATATCTATTAAATGATACGCCTGGTCATTAGTTTTATAATCGTTTGTATTTTGTTATGGCAAAAAATTTAAACTATTAAAAAAATGTTATATGTGAAAATTATAAAGATTCTATTAATTTATAATTTTTAATGTAATATAACATATACGAAAAGATCTAATTTGTTTTATTAGATAAATAATGTGATTGTTTAATTTGTTTTCACAATATAGATGTAATAGAAATAATATAAGCTACACAAATTTCTATCAAATATTTCTTATTCAAATCATTAATTATCATATATATATATATATATATATATATATATATATATATATATATATATATATATATATATATATATATCTTAACCACATAATGTAATTTCGTAGTTTTATTTAAGGAAATAATGAATAACATTAACAATAGTTTTATGGTTAGTGTAATTAAAAATATAATATATGTTTATATATACCAACATTTTTCTTTAGAAATTTTAGGAAGTATTCTAGTGATGACATATGTCACTTGTAAACAAATCCTAGTTTTGTTTTTGAAATGGCACGAATCTTAGTTTCTTTCAACCATTTAAATTTCTTCCTTTTCCAACCATTTTAGTTTTTCTTATTCTATTAAACAGAATGCATGCATAAAATAAATATTAAAAAATATTAATTCATTTTAATTTATTAACTCTTTATATTTTTAGGTTTTAATTTTTCCAACCATTTTTATTCTGAAGTAGCTATCTCTTAAGTTGTTGATTGACTGTTCTGGAATTGATGTGATTCCCATACTCTATGTAAAGCCTTCTCTATTTCTTATTTTTATTTTTCATACATTTTTTATAGTGTAGTTTTTAAAAATTCTAAAATTTGAACAAAGGCAAAATGATTTAAAAGTTGTTACATTCTTGCGAATTCTGTAAAATACAACAAAAATTCACAAAATAAATTAAGGTTGAATTTATTTTAATCTTAATCAAAAAATATGTTATAGAATTTTAATAAGTAAAGGGAACGTGCCACATAAACTAAAAAATCTATCGAGATCTAGAATTTCAAAAACAAGAGATGTATTATATCCAAACATAAAATTGCTTGTCTCGTCTTATCTATACTATTAAAGCAGAATCCCTTATAGGATTTTGCCCTTACTTTTTAGAGATAATTACAATATCATGCCATTGTTATTGTAGAATTCTTAAAAAATAAATTTCACCAATAAATAAGGATAGTTATGATTTCCCCTTCCCTTTACTCTCTCATTTTTGTTTAAAAACAAAATTAAACACTATCATTACGTGTATGGAATCATGAGTTTTTATATGTGACCCATCCTACTATATATTGGCAAATGTTTTCTTAACATATGAACTACACATTATAAAAAACTATTTTATGCCTCACTATAATTTCTCTTAGTTACAAAGACCATGGAATATTAAAGTAGTCCAAATAAATTTATAATGTAAATTACGAAATGAAGAATAGTATTCATAATTTTAAGATATTGTCATAACTAGACTATTAATTAATTCATGAATTTAAATCTTGAGCAACAAACAATATTAAAAAACAGCTATGAAATCTTAAATATCAACAAGCATGGTATCAGTTTCTTCATATTTTTAAAAATGTCTCATTTGGGTATTATTAAAAATTAGGCCAGGTTCGAGTCGGATGTCCAAATTTCCGGATGATTTCAAATTTTAACTGAAATAACCAAAGTATCCAGTTTAGTTTAATTGGGTATTTTCTATCCAAACTATTTAAACTTCCTAAAAATCTTGGCTATAATCTGATTTGGGTATATTCATCCAAACCACTCATTTATATCAATAACTAAAATAACTAATATAACTGATTTATAATTTTATGTTTTAGCTATTGCTATTATTATAAGTATAGTTATAACTAGCATATATATATTCAGAATGTACGGATATTCATTCGGTTCTCGATAAGAGACATGTTGGCTATCGACTTTTAAGGTTTTAAAAAATGGACCCGTTCAGATATTTAGGTCGGATCTAATCGGGTTGATATCTTGATTTTTGCTCGGTTTGAGTCGGTTTTTAAGTGTGAATATTGTGTCTAAACCCTATATTATGCTATTAGAAATTAAAACACATAATTTTATAATTAGCATTCTATTTGAAACAAATAAAATAAAAACTATCGCGCTTTGAAAGCGCGGGTCAAATCTAGTCTATATTATTAAAGCAGAATCCTTATTAGGATTATGCCCTTGGATTTTCAAACTAATTACAAAGGAATGCCACTGTTTTTCCTCTTTTTAATGATTTTCGACCATATTAATTTTACCAATCACAAACAAGAGTTTTTATGACCTACATATAGCAGAACCATTTAAACCCAAACTAATTAAGCCCATTTCGTAGTTATGCTAAGCCAATCGGAATAAGCCTGTTTCGTCTATAATATCTGTCCAATCTGTCTAATTATTTTTCACCTAAATAAGATAATGTTATTTTGCACTATCCACTGAAATATAACGTATACTTCCCATAATTTTAAATCAAAGTACAAATTATATTTGAGTTCATACCAACTACCTATGTTTTATTTCAAATTTTTGTTTATGAAGTTGACAAAATATAGGTTAGAATTGTACTAGCACTTTAATCAACCCAAAATTATGCAAATCGATTTTCAATACTTCTGTATTACAGTATATTCATAATTTATCAGTTAGTGTATTTACAAATATAGTCTATAAAATATTCTATTTTTAAATGTATCTAACTTTTAAACAACCACTAACTTCTCTATAGGTTGGAAACCAAATCTATGCCAAGTATAAGAATATATTCATTCCGTTATTTGCGTATTCACTATTTAAAACAAAATTTTTAGATTTTATAGAATTATCATAATTTAAACAGCTTGGTCATTAATTCACTATTTAAAAAAAAACAGTTTAAATTATTAAAAATTAGTTTATAACAAAGTTGGAGTTATGAAATACAATAAAATATGTTAATATATAAATATTTAAATGTCTCATATGAATACGGAAAAAATATAAAATAAGAAAATTAAAATATCCAAATTGTAACAGATTGTCGATAGCAAAAATAAATTAATATCATATTATATTAACTAATTTGTGTTCTACTCATCCTCATTCACTTTATTTTAACATGATATAGTGAATTCTTCATCAAAATCTTAAGAATATAAATTCAATGAATTATTTGGTATTCAATATGATTAAAATAAAAATCATAAAATTCAACTGAAAATTTACAAGGTATCATCAAATTTGTTTTTTGGTTTGTCTCTTCATATTATTTAGAAAAAAAGTTAATAAAAAAATATATGCTGTAATTTAAAAAAACTAAGAAAAAGCTAAATAAAAGTGACCACCCATTGGTTCAACCAGTAGTCATTGCCCGATTTTTACAGGCTTTTGTGATTTTTTTGAGTTTCACCGGGGTTTAAAATAATGTGTTTTAAGAAAAATCTAAAACGGATTATATATCAATTCGCTGAGTTTTCCGGTTCGACAGTGAATCCGGGTAAAGTTTGAAAAGCATTGCAGTTATGTTTTTTATAACTTTTTAGTTAAGAAGATATGTGAAATTATTTCCTTAATTGGAAAAAATAAGAAAAAATGAAATAAAAATCACCAATTATTGGTTCAACTGATTGTCGGATCATCGTTTTTAATGGATTTTTGTGGATTTCTTTTTGGTGTTTACCTGTTTTTAAATAAGGAATTTTAAGAAGGAAAAAAAAAACTGATTATATACCAGGTCGTTGAGTCTGTCGGTTCAACAATGGGTCCAGGTTAGGTTCAAAAACATTGCGGTTAGGTTATTTACATTTGTTTAATTAACAAGATATCTGAAATCAATGAACTCCAAAATATTCTACATAATTGTCTGATTTTCATTAGCATGATATTATTCCTATCTCCCAAATCTTTATAAGAAGAGAGAACCTTTGATTTTAAGTATCTATGTTTGAAAAATTTATTTGACATTTTAAATTTTACAAATCTCTATATTTAGTTGTAAAGAATTTTATAACTTGAACATATCCCGTTATATCAGTGTGATTTTTTAAAAAAACAGTAACAAATATGCTAATAAAATATTATAATGATACCTTCTTATTAGAAAAATAAAAATACTAAAATTTGATAATAATAATAATATTGATAAAAAAAAAATTTGCAATACATTATATTTCTAAAGTAACAAAGTATTACATACTATTACTTTTGTATCTCAGTAAAAGTCACTCAAACATATAAACAAAACTATTACACATCTACACAAAACACATCATATATTTCTTTTCATACAAATTTGATATAATGAAATTGATTAATTTACAATGATATAATATATAAATTTATATGTTATAAAATAAAATGTTTACAAAAGCGATAATTCCGTGCTTTGAAAGCGCGGATCAAAATCTAGTTAACAATTATAATATCCAGTTGTTTCTACAGATAATATTTTCAGCGATTGCATCTCAAAATAGTCAAGATAATAATATATAATATAGAAAGAAATATTCAAAAACCCAGCGATCAATTGTCAATGATAATAATAAATTACGAAATGACTGAAATATTTGTTTATCATAATTAATGAATGATTTTACGTAAAATCAATAAATACTATTACAAATGATATATTGATTTTTATAAAATTTATTTCTTAAAAACCAAGTGTTTTCATAATTGTGATTATATAAAGAAAATTATAGCTAAGACGCAACAAATTTCTATATGCGCTTTAGGCATCATGTGACTCCGGACTGGTTGCAACTCGAAAATTGTATCAAAGATATTTGGTTGACGATATAAATCTCTCTTGATCGCTATGAGATCAAGATATCATTAAACAGTTTTTATTACACTTTTTGAAGATATCTATACCAGTTTGTAATAATTTATAAAGTAATCTATAGATTCTATTTATTTAAATTCTCATGTAAATTCTGAAATAAATCTAGATTTTAGGGTTTCGCATATATATGGATATTTTGTAGCGGAAAGATGAATAAAACAAATCAAAGTTATTTAGCATTCCAAATATCATGCTTTTACCGGTATCACACACACAAAAACTGAATCGGTACGAGATGTTAATATCGTCAAAATCAGATCTTTTAACTTCAGACGAACAATTAGTCTTATTAGGTTTGTGTCTTCGGCAGCCAACATGACTAACTCACATCATTATATCACATTATATAATGAAACTAAGACCTAATTACATGGGCTAAGTAATTACTGACTAAGCCAATTAACCATAATACATAATCTTTTCTAAAGAAATTATTGCTTCCACAAAATTATATATATATATATATATATATATATATATATTTATTTATTTTTTTTTTCACAAACCAATATATATTATTAATCCAGTTTATTTAGGTGTGTGACCCATTAAGATCATATAATTTTAGTAAGGAATTCTCAATCCAAAGAGATTATAAGCGGTTTTAGCAAAACATTATAACCACCTAATATTATATGACAGTAAAACCTTGACATTACGACTTCTACTAAAGTCAGTAAAATGATTTTAGGACATTCCCAACAATCCCTCACTTGTACTAGGATCATCTATTCTCATAATCTATTTGTCTCTATATCTTGATCTCAGCTTATGGAAAGAACTAGTGTCATCCTCATTAAACTAGATCATGTTTATCGAACTTTGATTTATACTGATTAAATAAACAACTGACATTCACCTCATTTGAGCATGGCCATGCATTTCTCAGTGTCAAATCTTCGATAGGCCCTGAGATATTTATCTCCCATTGTACAGGAGGGAAAAATCCTATCTTCTTCCATCTCTGTTCATTAAAAACTTCATAGAACACCTAATCAATGCATTTATAATCACCAGCTACTGCTTACGTTTGTCAAAGTCAAAGTGAACTAATCCTCAAGTAAAAAATCATGACAAACTTAGGTATAAGGACTATACTCTATAGTCACAATGATAAACTCTTATGACACTCATATTAAATTCTTGAATAGTTCTCATAGCGGGTGAGTCCGATACTGTGTTCCCCAACAATATTGACATGATTGACTATGGACCTCAATAACTTATAACATCTCTCACTTGGTTTCATGATCAAGTCACGTACTTGATGGCCTATACGAATGAAATAAATTATTTTGAGACTTTTATTTGATTATCCAATAATTAAATAAATCTGAAACAATTTCTTTAATCTTAAAACATAAGAAATGTATGTTAGTATGAACATCATATCATAAACGTAAAGCCTCCCACTAAAATCAAGATCACATCTTAAGATAGTTAATGTCCATGGATGCAGTATGTCTCTCATTCTTAGGCCGTGGAAGAAGCTTTGCCAATGGATCAAAATATTTTGCATCCGTTGAGACTTTACTATGGTGTTTTTCTTGGAACTTTTCAAGCCCACCACTCAACAAGCTAATCACTTCATCGTCCAAACTTATCCTTAGTATTTCTCAAATTATTGAGGATAGTTTGGACTGCTGTCCAGTGATTTTCACGTGGATCAGATTGGTATTGACTCGTCATGCTCAAAGCACATGCAATATATAAATGAGTACAGATCATGGCATCCATGATATATCATATAACCAAAGAATATGGGATTCTACTCATCCCCTCTCACTCATCATGTGTAGAAGAACACTGAGTCTTGCTGAGGTTATGCCATGAGACATTAGTAAGAAGCCTTTCTTGAAATTGTGCATTTTGAATCAATGAATGATCTTATCAATATAAGTATCTTAACATAATCCAACAATCTTATTTAATCTAATTCTATAGATTCTTATTTCAAAAAATATTAGTAGCTACTCCCATGTCTTTCATTAAGAAACAATCTCATGCGTTTCTCGAACTTCTTTGAGCTGTAATTTACTCCCATTATTCTTCTTGGAAATAAATTATCTTTCTAAAAATAAACTCATCACTACGAGAAATAAACACTTTGTTCTCAGTGGGGTTCTAAAGTAACAACATTGGTTAATTTAGGTCAACCAATGAAGTAGCATTCATCAGATTGGGTCCAAGCTAATCAGTAAACCTATGTTTGACACACATAACAGAAACCTAAATTTTCAGAAAACACTAAATTTTGGAACATTTCCAGTCCACATCGCATATGATGTCTTCTCAACTGATTTTGATGGACATCTACTTAGCGTAAATGCAAACGTTTCTAGAGTGTATCCCCAAAAGGATGATGGAAGATCTGCATGACTCCTCATTGACTTAACCATATCTAATAAAGTTTGGTTTCTCCTCTCAGATACACCATTTAGCTGTGGTGTTCCTTGAGAAGTGAGTTGTAAAAAAAATCCACATTCTCTCAGATGATCATTACATGCTTGACTCAAATATTCTTCTCCTCGATCGGATCGAAGAGCTTTACTTTTTTTTAAGCTGATTTTGTACTTCATTTGGAAATTCTTTGAACTTCTTATAAGATTCAGATTTATGTAAATAATAAACATAATTATGAAGTACTGATAGTTCCTCTAGCATTTATACTCATTGGTTCACATACATCACTGTGTATAAGTTTCAACAAGTCTTTTAGTTCTTTTACTGTGTCCAATAAAAGGAGTCTTAGTCATTTTACCCAATAATCAAGATTTACATTTTTCATGTGATTCATAATCAAATGAGCTCATAAGTCCATCACTATGAAGCTTTTGAATGCGGTTCTCATTTATGTGGTCCAAACGACAATGCCAAATGGAAAGTTTGATTCGTGTCATTACACTTCAATCTTTTGGTACTATGTTATAAACATGGATGATTTGGTCTAGAATATAAAGTTCATTCTTCAATGAACCGCCACTATAAAAGATATCACAATGATTAAATAAACAACACTTATCTTTAATCGAAAAATGAAATCCTTCCAAATCTAAAAATGGAATAGAAATAATATTTCTGCTTATAACGACTACATAGTAGCAATTCTTAAGTTCCAAAACCATACCTGAAGATAAAGACAAATGAAATGTTCCTACAACTAATGCAACAACTCTTGCTCCATTTGTCACGCGCATGTTCACTTGTCCTTTCTTCAAAGTTCTACTGGTGCTTAGGCATTGCATATTTTTACAAATCTGAGCACCACAACCGGTATCAAATACCCAAGAAGTGAAAATCAAAAATAATAACATTTAATTTTACAACATAAATATCCAAAGATGACGTTTCATAAGTCTTCTTCTTTTTAAGATCTTCCAAGTATTTCTCACATTTCTTTTCTCATGTCGAGAACCATTACATCAATGTCACTTATCAAAATCAAAAGGACCAGGCTTAAACTTAGGAGAAGGATCAGGCTTCTTTGGATTCGTAATCCATTCTGACTTACCCTTTCCTTTGTTCTTACCTTATTTCTTAAACTTGTTACCTTGGAGTATCCTTCTTGATGTTGGGTTCAGCTGTTTAAGCATCCCATGTAGCTCAGTCAAACTCTCTGTCAAGTTGTTCTTGTTGTAGTTCATAACAAACTGATCATATATTGACGACAATGACTGTAGAATGAGATCAGTCGCCAACTCTTGGTTGATAGGACAATCCATCTTAGCCAAGTTATCAATATAACCCATCATCTTAATGACATGCAGGCTAACTGGACCGTCTATTGGTAACTTACACTCAATGAGAGACTTAACTGTTTGGTATCTCTACGTTCGAGCTTGCTCCTAAAACATACCTTTTAATTAGGCTAGTGATCATGTCAGTTGCTGAATCCACGTTCTCATAATGCTTCTGCAAATCCGAGTTCATGGTTGCCAACATAAGTCCACACACATCGACCTTATCACTAACATGCTTCTCATAAGCAGTTCTTTCAGCATGTTCGACATTGGTCTTAGGTTTTTCAGGAAGAACCTTTTCTTGGACATAGTCTTTTTCTCCTGTTTGAGAGTAATTCTCAGATTTCGATACCATTCAAGGAAATTCGATCCTTTCAATTTGTCCATCTCAAAGACAGATCGCAATGAGAATGAGCTGTGGGGAGTTGACATTTTCTGAGATAGAAGAATGATAAATGTTAATATGATGTTCAAGAATTAGTGAAATCTCAAAAATTAAGAAAACTCATATTATATTCCAAACATTTTCCTCAAATCCCCTATATATTATTTGAGAATCATTTAAGAAGTTGTAAACTTAAGTTTGTTAGAATTAATAATAACCCCAATCCTATGTGGCATAGCTCTTTGGCTTCTATGTCAAATTCCAAGGATTCTAGAGCATGTGATATAATTTATAGTTTAAAAATTATACTCTCTACCAATATAATATTTTGTAAGCTATAGTTGGTCGCATATATCAAATATTTATTGTTTCGCATGCTTTCCTTAAATAACCTACAGAATTACCTAATATGATTAAAATATATATGACAATTAATGATTTTAAACAATAAAGATTTGATAACAATCTTCATACTTTTTTCTCATTTTGTTTATTTATTTATTATTAAAATAAATTACACAATTAAATTAATCATATAATAAAAATCTAGATTTTTTTGTGTATGTTGTATTTCAAATATTTCAAAATGAGTATAAATTACTAAAACAGTTAAAAGTCTCACATAAACTTTTAGGATCAAGGTTTTAATTTTTTTTTCTATATTAAAATATAATGATTATAAGACCATACGAAGAAATAATTTTAGTTTATATATATTTCATATCATTTTAATTAAACTATATATCGTATGAAAATACACACTTATATTTTGATATTTGCCTTGAACATATATTGAAAAGTTAATATTTTAATATTGAAATATGTCATTGTTTTTTTTTTAAATGATTATAAATTATTGAAACTACTAAACCTCTCACATTTAAAAAAAATCGTTGGTATAAAGTTCTGTTACACAAATATGCAAATAATCATAAAATCATATGAGTAAAAACCTCATTTAATAAATATATATATTAAAAGTGTTCTATATTACTATGTTTATATCATTTAAATTTAATTATATATCATATATAATATATAAGATTGATTATTTTGATTTATTTACTCTAATTGCGAATAAACAAGTGATAGTTAAATTTATATGCATACGTCAATTTATTACATAATAGTAATTGATGTCTTAGTTATTTAATATATATATTTATTATTTTATTATTTTATAATATGCATAAAAATATAAAATAAATAACAAATATAAAATACTTATTGTGCATAAAGTGCAGATCTTAACCTAAGTATGTATCTCTTTAATTATTTTAAATCTTAAGTATTTTCTAAATCTCAGGTCAAAACAAACAAACGAAATGAGAATAAACTTCAAAATAAATATTTATATCGAGTAATAAACAAAATATAAAAAACACAACAAGAGAAAAAAAGAAGATAAATAGGATTGACACGTGAACGTAAGCTCATAAACATAATTAATTTTTAAATTGTTAAATCATGAAAAAAAACTGAGTTAATTTGTTAATTTTTTTTTTATTTTTTAAATCATTATGGTTATGTTAAATCATGACCATAATTAGTTTTAAATTGTTTATTTGTATTTGAAAAACTTAAAATATTGTTTTTAAAAATAATTTAAATTTAACTTATTTTTTATAAAATTAAAAAATAAAGTTTTCTAATATTATTAGAAAAATAAATAAATTATATTAAATTAGTTTTGAAACTTTCTACATTTTAAATGCAAGTATTTTACCAACTGCTTCTTACAAAAACATTAGGAAACTTGCTAATACCCTACCAATCAAGCCCAATGACACTCCGTTTATTTTCCGTTACTCGAACATTGAAAAGTGAAAAGATATATGAAATCAAGTCCATTAAATTCTAAGATTTGATCTACAGTTCTAATTACAATTGTTTCTGATCCTATGTATAAATAATTATATAAAAATTCCAAAATTCTAAAATTTCAAATACATATAAAAATAATCCTTTATAAATTTTAAATTTGTCAATACTAAAATTTTATATTTTAATTACATATATTCATCCTGCGCAAGGCGCATGTCTTATTCTAGTGAATATAATATTTCAAGATCCATATCTACCTATAATTCTAGTGAGCTTTGGCTCATCGTCCGAATGTTTAGCTATTTAGGTAAGCAACAATTTTCTAACTATATCCAATATAGTGCTTGGTTGTAGGAGAACATTTTATGTCTTATCTATCCTATGTATCTAATCCCAAAACCGTTTTGATAGCCTAGTCAAGTAAACCAATCTTGTTTCACATGGCAACCGTTACCATCCACCTTACTCATGTAATTGTAGACACTTTGCTTTGGCAAATTCATCTTACAATAAAATGAATCTTGATGGTTGATAAGATTGGGTAGACATCAAACGTACTTGAAACTAATTGAGTAACACATTTTAATTCAATTTTAGTCTATATTTAAAATTTATATTTAATATAAAAGATAAATATATTAGGTACATAACTTATATATATATATAGTAACTGTATTATAAATTAATTAATTAATTTTAATCCAATTAAAATGTTTATTAATTATATAATTAGTCTTAATTTGTTTTACAATCTAATCAAATTAGAATCTTAAGCAAAAAGATTGAACGATTGAATTAAACCAGAAGATTGGTTTACCCAGTTAAGAGATTGAACAACCAACTGGTTACAATAACACAGTTGATTTTAAAAGTCGTTTATGCAAAACTAATTTCTCAGACCGATAAAATTGAACTGATTTGAACCAAGAGATTATTTCGGTCTTACATATATCAAATACAATAATGCACTAGCTTGGTATTAACATACTATAACACACATATATCTCATACAAGCATTACTAATATGTAATATTGTTTTTTTTTCTAAAATCAATACTTCTTAACATATTAAACAATGCATCAGGTTTATGTTATTCTTCTAAAATATGTGCACAGAACATAACTCAAAATCATAATCCAATTACAATTAAGAAAAGTTCATAGAGTTTTCGCTTAACACTTACGTATAGATATATATACTCATCATATGATAAAGACAAATATATGGTTTAGAAATCGATGCTACCATAATCAAATTATGATTTTTTTAACGTGTCAAAAACATCGATTCTCTAGTTATTATATACGAAGTTATAAATTAATTAAGATCTGATTTCAATATTAAACAAGTAGACTTTGATACCATTGAAGAAATTCACGTCAGTTTATAACAATTTATAAAACAATCTATGAATTCTATTTGTCTAAAATCTCATGTAAATACTGAAACAAATCTAAATTTTAGAGTTTCGCATATACATAGATATTTAGCAGTGGAAAGTTAAATAAAATGAATCATGGTTATTTAGCACTCTCAACATCGTGTCTCTACCAATATTAAAACACACATAGATTGGATCAATATGGGATGCTAACGTCGTTGAGATCAAATGTCTTAATTTCAGACGAACAATTAGTCTTATTTTAGGTTTGTGTCTTCGACAGCCAACGTGACTAACTCACGTCACTATATCATATTATATAATGTATACTAAAACCTAATTATGTCGGCTAAGGAATTATTGGCTAATCTCATTAGCCATAATACATAATTTCTTCTAAAGATATTATTGCTTCCATGTAAATATATACACATCAATTTATATTTAAATCACATAAACTATAATTTATATATTATTCTTTTAACCAACCAGTTGATATATTATTAATTCAGTTTATCTAAGTGTATGACTTAATAGGATGATATAATATTAGTAATGAATTTTTAATCTATAGATTATGAGCGGTTTCTATCAAAACATTATAACCATATAATATTCTATGACTGTTGAACTTCGATATTAAGACTTTTACTAAAATCAGTACAAATGATTTTAGAACATTCCCAAACAATTTTATACATCCATATACCGTTAGTTCCTATCAAATTTGTGCGTTTGTGAAACTGGATTGAAGAAATCAGCACCTGAAGCTCGTTTATAGCTCTCATGGTGGAATCAAGAGCTCAGGAAGTTCAGGGAGATCCCTCGGTGAAGAAGTTACTAATGTACATCAATTATTAGTATTTTGGTAAACTCTATTTTATCCATCAAAATTTAATTTACAGACAACAAAGAATCGATACAAAGATGCTAAACAAATATTGTATTTCCTATAAAAAATGAGTTCTTACCATATCAACTTGCTACAGGATATACAAAAATGTTGTGAACATTAACACTATGATGGTGAATTAAACTATTCATTAATGGAAAATGAATCTAATATTACAAAATTTACGCGACATCTTACATGCTGGTGTATTTACACAACTAAATCTTACATGATCTACTTTTAAGGTATGATTTTTAAATGATGTATGATATTTTTTATAACGATTACAGGGTTTATTATGTGTTTAATATATGTTTAATGTACAAACTATGAGTTTTTAAAAATCTTTGATCTATAAAAAATAGTAAAAAATTACAATTTTTTGGTTATTTTCATAATGTGGCTAATTTTTCTCATTTGTGAAGAGTCTTAATTATGTACGTGGAACTTATGTATTGAGTCAAAATAGTATAAAAACAGTAAAACTTAACTATTAGTTTTACTAGGTTCATAGCTCCGCGCAAGCGCGGAGCCGGAGACAGTGATGATGCGTTATGATGTTTTATAGATGGGATTTTGTCATTTTTTGGACATTTTTTTGTTTGGGGTTTAACCGAAAACCCGATTGAATTTAGTTGGTATATGAATGAGTGAAAATTCATATGCTTTGAAATATTCATATATTATTTTAGTAATGATTTTCTCGAATATTTGTGTTATTAGTGCTTTTATGTCTAGGATGGGTGATTTATTATGTTGTTATTGTCTAATTTGTAGGTTGGTTATATTATTGTTAAATAGTGAATTAGCATTTAAAAAAAATTAAGATTTTATTAAATTATACAAAGAAATATAGTTTAATGGATTGGAGAGAAAAAGATGAAACATGTTTGTTAAGGGGTTGTTTGGAATGTTTAGAGATAAATATTTATTAGTGAGTAAATACCTGTTTTTATTTACAGATAAGAGTGTTTGACGAATTTATATGTGTTCTTATTTCTACATTTTTTTACGATTTAATTGGATCTTAATGTTATTAGTGAGTTAATAACCATATGTAACCAAATATAGGTATTTGTTACTATACAACTATAATATGAGAACAAAGAAGAAATAATTTTGTTATTCGAAAAGAAATATAGTTTGTTGTTTTCAATGTGCCATGACAGGTTTTGAAAATATATAACTGTAGTTTAATAAATGCTAAGACTTCGTATAATAATATACATGTATGACTAAGATAGTTATTTTTTTTATATTTGTCAAAAATATTTTTTGGTAGTTTAAAAATGGGAATGGTAGATTAAAAAGTTTAGTCGTATAGGATTATATTCGAACACAATGAAAATGTAGTAGTTGGGTTTTAAATGATTTGACTTGAAATTTGATGAGTCTTGAGTCTCAATTTAGATCTGAAACTGGATTGTTTACTCGCCCTTTTTGTTTCTCCTCGTCATCTTCAGTAGTGTGACAAGNACATTTTCTAGAAGATGGTTAAAGTTAAGAGGAATATAAGTTTTGTGGAGATGCACATAGGGTTCATCTAAGATGAGAATCATATATATATGATTTACAGATGGGCTACAAATCAGGAACATTTATGATCAAGCGATGTAAGATGGGGAGATGAAAATTTCACCGGTGAAAAAAATAGATTACGAACAGACACACGACGCAGCTCTATCACTCAGACCTGTATGAGACAATGGTGAAAGGAATCTTAACTCATTTTAAACATTAACGGTTTACAATATGGGAAAACTGTAACTTTAGTAAACTTGAGGATTTTCTTCATATAATATGATGAAGCCCAATTAAAAATGAAACTCATAATACACTTCCAGGCCCGAACTTTAAAGGAGGCCATAAATGCAAAGGCTTCCGGCTAAATATATATTAGTTTCGGCCATCAATGTATAAGTTATCTTGTAGTTTAGTGGTATGAATGTTAGTGTTTGTTTCTTAATAACCCGGGTTCGAATCATATGTTTGATATTTTTTCACATTTTTAAAGTAGGACCCACCTAATGCTGATGTGGCGCGTTGAGGAGTCTTGAAACTCAACTATTATAATATAGAAGATTAGGTTTGAAATGAGTGTGAGAAGTACTGCGACCTTAAATAGTTGTTTTAAGATCTTTTAAGGTTTGTGATGGGAGATGTATTTATTTGTAATGATAATCTTTTTTAAAAAAAAATTACATCTAAATTGGAATTATATATTGGTCTTTTTAAATAAACCTTTTTGCAGGTAAACGTTTTTTAATGATTGAATCTAAAATTAAAAAGGTTTTTAGGCTATGTTGAACTCAAATATATTTATTGCACAACTAATTCTATCATCCCATTTAAGTTTTATAAATTCGACTATGTATTAAATAATTTTCAATTTAATGCTTTTCTATTGACATGTTCTTCATTTTCTCAAAATTATAATTTAATTGTTTGGTGTTTTTATCTTCAGTTTATTTAATTCAGAGATTAAAATAAAAAGAGAAAGTAATCTAAAAACTAATTTACATCAATCGCCAAACAACCCAAACAATGTCACATGTAATACTAGGACCGGTCTGGGCTACCCCCGGATTTTTGTATAAATTCTAATTTTAATTATTATGTTTATTTAATTATATAAATATTATAATCTATTCTGAAAATATAAGTAGCTATACAACTATAAAATAATTTCAAACTATTCATTGTTTTTGTCTTATACAAATAAACAATTTTAGTATTGAATTTTTTTATTGGAAATCTTATTATAAAGTGATGAGTAGAATGAACGAAAATTAATCAAATTTTAGTTATGGTTTTTGTTTTTGCCAACAGTTATGGTGTTTAACTGGCCAAATTGTAGATATGTTTGGTTTATAATATAAAGTGATGAGTAGAATGAAAAAAAAATTAAATTTTAGTTATGGTGTTTAACTGGCTAAATTTTAGATATGTTTGATTTATAAATTTCCTTTCAAAATAGTTTCTAGTGAACCCTCCCCCTAAATCTACAATTTAATACTTTTATGTTTTTTTTTTCTCAAACCAGCTGTCTAGAAATGTAGTATTATTTTCAATCCGAACATGTAGTTTTTTTAAGCCACTAAAACGTCCAAACATTCTAAAGGATCAAGAAATATTGATAAGAAAGAATTGTAACAGAGCAAAAAAAAAGCCCTACAAATAATGAAATTGTGAAATATGAAATTGGCCAGATGACTTTGAGTGTTGATTTTCTATGTTGAAACAAAGCGTAAGAATTTCTCCAACTGGTTATAGCAAAAACAATCAGTGCAATGGTGTTTCAGGTCTTTGAGGCGACATCGTCTTGGTGGTGTTATGAGGATCATCTTCTGGGAGACACACCAGACTGTAGTTTCTTGCAGTGGCGGATCTACAGTATTCAGGGAGAAGGCAATTTCTCCACAAAAATATACAAATCTATTTATTTTCATATAAATAGTGTTTGATTCAACAATTCAGATGGTAGATTCCTTTATAATCCCTCCCACTAGTGCATGGTTCGAATCTCCACTTGCCCCCATCAACCTGTTTTGTTTGTATATTGTATTTTTTTTTTCTATTTTTTTTTTGTCCACGTGTCATTTACTACTACTTATTTCCTTATGTTTTTTTTCCTTTAGTCCTTTTTTTCATTAATTTTTTTTAATCATTCAAGCTCAATTTCTATGTTTTGTTTTTAACATTTTTTTCTATTTCAGTTTATTTTGTCAGTGATTAATTTTTTACTTTAAAAAATAAAATTTAGTTGTATTAATTTAATTCTTTTTTACAATTTTCTATTAAAAATATAACATATTTATGTAATAAATATTAAATATAAATATCTGGTGGAAGATTCTTGATGTACAATGGGAACTCAATTCGTTCGGCTCTTTTTAATAAACCATGGACATAACTTTTTCAGGAGAAAAGCAGATAAAATTAACATGCAGAAGGGACTGCAAAAGTTGTCCATTCAACTGCAAAATACATAACTAACTAAAAATAAATAAAATATATTTATTCTGCATGCAGATTCTTTTTCCCTACAATTTCTTCTGATCTGCAGGTGATCAGAGGAAAAAAGTGGGTGGCGAAGATCAGATGTCCAATGCATGTACTTTTCCTTTATTTTTATTTTTTAAATAAATCACACTTTTTTCTATAACACTAAAATCTCTTCATTCTTCATATTCAAAAGCTCAGATATCTTTCTAACAAGTAAGTTTTTATAGTGTTTTTAGTATTTACGTTATTATATATAATAATTATCTCAATTTTTTATAGTATGCTGAAATGATAATTATATGTGATTAATTGTTTCTACTATATTTTCAGGTTTGTCATGTCAACATCAATAAAAATCAGAAATCAAGGTAAATTTTTAATTTGTTTCTTTAATGAAGTATATAAATTTCATTATCTTTAAAACTAGAATTTATATTCAATAATACTAGTAGATTATTTGATATTTCTCTTACAAATATATTAAGATAAAGACATGCTTTTTATAATCTAATTAATTATTTAATTTTTATGTAAATTAGTTTATTAAATTAATGTCTGTAATTAATAATCATCTAAATATATTTTCAGGTTTCTCATATCAACATCAATAAAAATCAGAAATCAAGGTAAAATTTTAAATTGTTTCTTTAATGAAGTATGGAAATTTTATTATCTTTAAAACTAGAATTTATATTCAATAATACTAGTATATTATTTGATATTTCTATTACAAATATATTATGACAAAGACATGCTTTTTTATAATCTAATTAATTATTTAACTTTCTATGTAAATTAGTTTATTAAATTAATGTCTGTAATTAATAATCATCTAAGTATTTTTTCAGGTTTTTCATATCAACATCAATAAAAATCAGAAATCAAGGTAAATTTTTAATTTGTTTCTTTAATGAAGTATGGAAATTTTATTATCTTTAAAACCAGAATTTATATTCAGTAATACTAGTAGATTATGTGATATTTTTCTTCCAAATATATTATGACAAAGAAATGCTTTTTTTATAATTTAATTAATTATTTAACTTTTTATGTAAATTAGTTTATTAAATTAATGTCTGTAATTAATAATCATCTAAATATATTAATAATTTAATTTTTTATAACCAATTAATAGTTTTAGAGAATAAAATGATATATATATATTTTCGTTTATTTACATATATATATATATATATATATAAATATATCGTTTTTAATCTTGTGTATAATTAGTGTCTATATTCTTGCTTTATATATATATATATATATATATATATATATATATATATATATTTGTTTTTGGGAAAAGTTATCTAAAACCTCATAAACACTTATATATATGTATATATATATTTATTTATTTATTGGCATTAAAATATTTATAATCATTAAAAGATTTTTACAAATTAAACTAAGTTTTAAATTAATTTCTTAATGAATTAATAACAAAATAACCTGCCAAAATGAATTGAAATTTATGTTTGATAACATTTGGCATAATTACTTATTTATTATAAGTATATTATAACAAAAGCATCTACTTTTATCTCTTATTTAATTTAAATTTGTTTTGATTAGATCAATATTTTTAATAATTTATTGTATTAGAACTTAGTAAAGTTGTGGTCCTAACTATTAAAATAAAATAATAATTTACCCTAGATGATGTTTACATATTCAAACTAATATCGTTCGTTTCAATTTGTAGACATGACGTCTAACCGTGGACAAAACGTAAAACTTCAGTGCAAGTTGCACAAAAACATCAGCACTGGTAAAATATTTACTCTTCTATTTTAGTATTATAGTTTTGTTAGAAATAAGTGAATAATAAGTTATCAATTTTTTGAAATTTCTAGAATGAAGATAATTTGAAATGGGATCATAGACGAGAATGAAAATTTCTTGAGTTGTACGATCAAGCGCTTGCCATGAATAAACATCGTCTAGAAGATCCATTACCAGTTGGTAAAGAGTTTATAGTTGACAAGTTCAACCAAGAGTTTAATCTTGATATAAACTAAAAGTTTATCCGAGAAAAACTTGATCAAATGAAAAGAAAGTACAAGAAGTATACGAGTCTTATACAAAACTCAACGGGTATCTCAATTGATCCCGTTACATATGTGATTTCTGAATCTGATTCGTGGTGGAAATATCGTGAAGTAGGTAATTAATCTTTACCACACCCGAAATATTTAAAATAATTTTTAGTATATCTATTTTAAACCAAAAACTTTATAAATTTGTTGAAAGGTGTGTAACATTATAAAATCATTTAAACGCAAGCCACCAGAATTGTTGAATATTATGCAACAGTGTTTCAAATTATATGACGTTGGTTCGCAATCTCAATACTCTATGAACCAAAGAAGAGAAGAATTTATGAATGGAGGATTAACTAATGATGAAAGCTATCAGAATTCAGAAACATTTGGTGATGATATGCCACAAACTCAAGTTCCAGAGACACAAGAAAATGAAGACGTATATCGTGTTAACATTGACGATCAAGATGTGCCACCAGATCTTCCGTTTTAGAGTCATGCTTCCAGAGGTCAACAACAAGGGAGAATGAGACGTGAAAGTGCTATAGATAGAGTTGCTGGAAGTTCACGAGGTTTTGCAAGGACTAGCTCACGAGGAAGTCGTAAAAAACAATCATTTCAGACAACTTTAATCGATACGATGGATGGTTTTAGAGAATTTCAATGCCAAAGTTTACAACAACTGCATCCAGATTTTTCTGATCAGGCTAATTATGATGAATGCGACAGGGCTGTCAAGATATTTGAATCGATGTAAGTTCGAAAGAATACTGACTTTTATTGAGCATGCATTCAAGCATTCAAAGATGACAGATTTTGGCGAAAGTATTTCATTGATCGAGATGACAACAATATTGAAGATAATCTACAGTTTTTGGAGCTCTAACTGGATATATACGAGACAACGAGTTTGGCAGAAAACGGTTAGCTTCGGGGGGTCAGAATTCTGGAAGCCCAACTTTAAGTGGTTATTTTTCTGGAAGTCCATCTTCCGGTGGTAATAATGCATGGGGTCGAACTTTAGGTGGACCATGGGGAAATGTTTCTCAGCAATGGGGTACACCTCCAAATCCTCCGCAATGGGGTTCATCATCAAATGTTTCACAATGGGATACACTTCCAAATGATAATCAATGGGGTTCATCATCAAATGCTCCACAAAGGGGTACACCTCCAAATGTTCAGCAATAGGGCTCTTCGTCAAATGTTCCACAATGGGGTACACCTCCAAATGCTCAACAATGGGGTTCATTGTCAAATGCTCCACAATGGAGTACACCCCCGAACGCTCAGCAATGGGGTTCATCGTCAAATGCTCCACAATGGGGTGCACCACCAAATGCTCAGCAATGGAGTTCATCATCAAATGCTCCACAATGGGTTACACCACCAAATGCTCAACATGGATTTTCAGTGGGACCAGAAGCAGAAACAAATATGAATAATCAAGAATGAGGTTCAGAAGAAGCATAAGGTCGCATCTCAGCCAACCTTCATACGAGAGTTTCACCAGAATTTGGTTTCACAAATTATTCTCCAGAAGCACAAATTTCCAGATCCCACAGAAGAGGAGGATTATTCAATATCTGGGGAAAGAAACAAGGACCTAATTTAAATGAAAGCCATCAAAGTGAATCTGAGGATGAAGATTAGTTTCGTGTTGTTTGTTGTTTTTAATTAACAATTATGTTATGTTTCATTTTATGTTTCCGTCATATCTATTAAGTATTATGAAGTATTTCTCATTTTAATTTAGTTCCTTTTGTGCTTAAAAGTTTGTTTAATATTTAATGAGTTTTTTTCAAAATTTTATTTAAATCTTACCTCATATTTTTTAAATTGCAGACATTTCGTATATGTCAGTTACGAGCACAAGGTCTTAAAAATCTAAGTTATGAAGAGCGAATTGAGTTGTGGAATTTGGAAATGAGCAGTTTGAAGAGTTAATCGTTCAACCATCATTAAGTTATTACAATCAATATTTTGAAAGAGGACCAGCTCAAACTGATGGTGTTTTGGGATGGGTAAATATCTGGGATCGATTACAAGAAGATAATGTTGTTTGTCTTCAGCTATTACGAATGTCTCTTGGCGCGTTCTGCACATTGTGTGAAAAATTGCAAACGACTTATGGTTTATAACCAACATTAAATGTAAGCATTGAAGAGAGTGTGGCCATGTTTCTAACAATATGTGGGCATAACGAAGTTCAAAGAAATGTTGCTTTACGATTTGGACGAACGCAAGAGACAGTGAAACGGAAATTTTTTGAAGTTCTTCGAGCGGCTGAATTACTTGCTTGTGACTATATCAAGACTCCAACAACACAAGAACTAAGACGGGTTCCAGAACGACTACTAATGGATGAGAGATATTGGCCTTATTTTAGTGGTTTTTTTGGAGCTATGGATGGAGTTCATGTTTGCGTTAAAGTGAAGCATGAAGTTCAAGGAATGTATTGGAATCGGCACAATATTACAACGTTTAACATAATGGCGATATGTGATTTGAATATGTTATTCACATATGTTTGGAATGGAGCGCCTGGTTCATGTCACGATACAGCAGTTCTCACAATGGCGCAAGATAATGATTCTGATTTTCCCTTACCTCCAGTCGATAAGTACTATCTCGTTGACTCTGACTATCTAAATAAACATGGCTTTTTGGCTCCCTATAGGTATTCACGAACTGGGGTTGTTAGGTATCATATGTCACAGTTCGAAAGTGGTCCTCCTCTGAGAAACAAACAACAGTTATTTAATCGATATCCTGCATCTTTTCAATCTGTTATTGAGAGGACATTTGGAGTTTGGAAGAAGAAATGGAGGATTCTTTGTGAATTTCCGAGATATGATATGCATGTTCAGAAAAGAGTGGTAACAGCAACAATGGGATTACATAATTTTATAAGAATTTCAAATTTTTTCGTTGAAGATTTTGCTGATACAATGACACATACCGAGATTCCCAATGCTACATCTATGGCTGAACAAAATGACATGGAAGAACAGGAAATGGGACAAAGAAATCTTATGGCAAACGTTAGAGAAATGATTGCAAATATGTTATGGGCAAATAAAAATGCTCCATGTTGATTTTTTCAATTTCATTATATGTTTTAAAATGTAATTTTTAATGTTAAATTTTCTTGTTATTTAATAAATAATAGTTCTTATTATTTTTATATAATAATATATATTTTTTAAATATTTAATCTAATAAATTTTATTGTTTAGCATTTGAGTGAATAAGCTAATTCGATAAATTTGATAAACCAGTTTGATCTGCATTTATCCTGCTTGATCTACTTGATCTGTATTTGTTTTGCATGATCTGCATTTTATGTTTGATCTACATATTTTTGACCTGCACTCCATTCTAAGCCCATGTATCGATTTTACACTCTTTTTAACAAACCATGTATCGATTATACCGCTCAAATTTACTTTTAGACAGCTTTCCATATCAAGTAATAAATATAAAAATAACCGATTCATTATCTAAAGATTATGGATATAAAAGTTTACAATTCCATCATATTCAAAACAAAATCATATAACATTAGCATCATTTCACGCGTCACTCGATCATATCAATTCCAAAAGGTTCAATATTTTCTTATGAAGCATATTAGTTAATAATAATGACAATGCCTTGTTATAAGTTTTTTTTGTTTTTTTTTTTGAGAATTTGTCTTAAAATTATTATATCTTGTTTAAGTTGTTAAATAAAATAGGGGTTGAGTGACAAATTGAGTAGCATCCCAACGGAAGAGAAACCCAGTGATATCTTGCATATTTCATACTTTTAATCATCCATTTTATGTTTACACTGATCATTTAGGTGCATTTAGAATCTGTTTAGGTTGCATTGCATCTGTATTTGTGTGTTGGCAGGTATGGAGAAGTGCTAATCAAACTTAGAGGCCAAATGGGTTCCAAAACGTTGAAAGGAGCAAGAAATGGTGCAGAACCGGGCAAGTACTGCGACCTCAAAGGGCCTGTGAATTGAGACCTTCACCACGGGCAAGTGTCGTGAGATCATGGAGGCCGCGATCAAGTGTCGAAAACATGGCAGAGATATTTCGCGGGCACGACCGCGGGAAGAGAGGGTCGCGGTGAGAAGACGCTTACCGCGGGCTTCTTTCGCGGGCAAGAGATGGTCGCGAAGGAGTGTCGACAAATGTGGCAGTGTTGTTTCGCGGGCAAGGCCGCGGGATTAGGAGACCGCGGTGCAGAAGAGATTCACCGCGGACTGTGTTCGCGGTCAAGAGAAGGCCGCAGCCGTGTAGCGAATCTTAACCTACTATAAATATGTTATAGACCTTTAATGAATCTTATCTTGTATTTCTCTCAGAAACTAAGTACTATTTGGTGAAACATCATAATTTTATCTTCTTTTCATCTTATTTTCATAAGTTTGTTGAGTAATCTTGCTCTAATCATGTTTAACCAGCAATCAATCATTTGTTAGGTTAATCATGTGTATTAGTGAGTAGATCCATTTTAGATTCATGGGATAGGTTGGTAAGGGTGATCAAGTGTAGATCTAAGGTGTTAGGTGTTAGATCCTTGTGTTTCCTTGTTAGTTGAGTGATTTTAATGCTTGATTAATGTTGGCCCCTTAAATGATGATCATTAGACTTTAACCACCCACAAGGTGTTTGTTTAAATGTCTGAACCAACTCATCTAGCTTTAATACTACCTAGCCAATGATCATTTGTATCTAGGAAGTTTTAGATAGTTAGTAAACTTAATCCTAATGATTGCTTGAATTAATTAAGCCAATGACCATTTGTGTTTGATTAATGAAATCAAATGAGCATTTGTCTAAACCTAGAACTTGTTTAGCATTGTTTTTTAGACTTAAGGAAACACTTTGATTGAAAGCTTGCCATTTTTAGATTAAAACTTGATCACCTAAACCAAATACCTATTCCCATGAGTTTTACCTTCACTAATTGAGAGAAAGTTTGTTACTTGTTGCATTTTGTGTTGTTCCTAAATCATTTCACACTCTTTAAATTGATTGCATTTAGATTAAGCATAGCTTGTAATCTCTTTGTTTCAAAACACTTAGAACTTGGATTGACATCTAAAATACTACTTTGATTTGCATAAGGCATAAAAACCCTTATCAAATTTGGCGCCGTTGCCAATTCTACGTTGCTTTTGACATTGAGATTTAGTCATTGCTAGAGACTAAATCTTATTTAGTTATTTACTAGTACTAGTTCTCTATCTTCATCTTTTTCTCTATGAATGGTACATGAACTTGAGGAGTAGAGGACCAACAAACCTTGTTCCAAGAGTTGATAATATCAGAGCCTTAGAAAGAGAGTTAGCAAGAAGGAGAAGAGAAGAAGAGCAGCAAGTTCACTTAGAAAGATTGGGGTTAGTGATGGATCAACATCATAATCGGCCTCAAGATGAAGAAATTGATGACCAAGGAGCTGCCAACCTTAGGCCACAACGCCAACAACGCCTGTTGGGGTCAAAATCGGTACGACGGAATCAACGGCCGAAACTCCCCGCAGAAATATAAAAGGAATCGTTTTATAAAACTCAGAGAATCGTTTTATAAAACTCGAGGATCGTTTTATAAAACTCGAGGATCGTTTTATAAAACTCGAGGATCGTTTTATAATACCCGAGGATAATTTTATAAAACTCGAGAATCGTTTTATAAAACTCGAGGATCGTTTTATAAAACTCGAGAATCGTTTTATAAAACTCGAAGAATCATTTTATAAAACTCGAAAATCGTTTTATAAAACTCGAAGAATCGTTTTA
Source organism: Eruca vesicaria subsp. sativa (assembly GCA_932364175.1). Taxonomy (NCBI): domain Eukaryota; kingdom Viridiplantae; phylum Streptophyta; class Magnoliopsida; order Brassicales; family Brassicaceae; genus Eruca; species Eruca vesicaria. The sequence goes on from CAKOAT010574042.1 coordinate 415,401, forward strand.
TAAAACTCGAGAATCGTTTTATAAAACTCGAAGAACCATTTTATAAAACTCTAGAATCGTTTTATAAAACTCGAGGATCATTTTATAAAACTCGAGAAGCCGTTTTATAAAACTCGAAGATCGTTTTATAAAACTCGAGGATTGTTTTATAAAACTCGAGAAGCCGTTTTATAAAACTCGAAGATCGTTTTATAAAACTCGAAGATAGTTTTATAAAACTCGAGAAGCCGTTATATAAAACTCGAAGATCGTTTTATTAAACTCGAAGAATCGTTTTATAAAACTCGAAGATCGTTTTGTAAAATCCGAGAATCGTTTTATAAAACTCGAAGAATCGTTTTATAATACTCGAGAATCATTTTATAAAACTCGAAGAATCATTTTATAAAACTCAAAGAATCATTTTATAAAACTCAAAGAATCATTTTATAAAACTCGAAGATCGTTTTATAAAACCCGAGAATCGTTTTATAAAACTCGAGGATCATTTTATAAAACTCGAGAAGCCGTTTTATAAAACTCGAAGATCGTTTTATAAAACTCGAGGATCGTTTTATAAAACTCGAGAAGCCGTTTTATAAAACTCGAAGATCGTTTTATAAAACTCGAAGATCGTTTTATAAAACTCGAGAAGACGTTTTATAAAACTCGAAGATCGTTTTATAAAACTCGAAGAATCGTTTTATAAAACTCGAAGATCGTTTTATAAAATCCGAGAATCGTTTTATAAAAATCGAAGAATCGTTTTATAAAACTCGAGAATCATTTATAAAACTCGAAGAATCGTTTTATAAAACTCGAAGATCGTTTTATAAAACTCGAGAATCGTTTTACGAAACCGCAAAAAACCGAAACAGCCGTAAAACGCGAACTAGTCGCAACTAGTTCGCCCACCGGCGAACTAAGCCAAGCTAGCTTAGTTCGCCGGTGGGCGAACTAGTCCCACTTGACTAGTTTGCCCACCGGCGAACTAAGCCAGCCGGCTTAGTTCGCCGTTGGACGAATTAGAGACTTCTCGGACGTCCCGAGCCTCGATCTCCCGCATCCCCGATTCGAAACTTACGTCTTTCGACATGGTCGCATTCTGAATCACGGCCGAAATGTCTCCCGTTCCATCTCGATCCGACCTATCGTTCGAGTTTTACGATAAAAACCGTAAAACTTCGTTTTCTCGACGAAGAACTCGAGGAAATCATATAAAACGGCAACGGTTAAACGAAACACCGAACATTGCCTAAACTATACGATTTATTCGAGATTTTTTGTTAAAATCGTAAGAAACGCGTTTTTAATAAAAACGTCGAGTGAATCGTAAAAAACGCGTTTTTTAATAAAAACGTCGAGTAAATCGCAAAACCTTACGACTAACTCGAGGAATTTACTAAAAACGGCATCAAATCAGGAAACGATCCCGTACAAAGTCGGAAAACGGATTTATCGCAGAACGGCCCGAAAGGTCCTAAAACGCGATAAAAGCCCATCTCGCGATCTTAACGGAATCTAGCCCGAAGATACGATAACGTTTTGACGGTTTACTCGCAGGAGGAAAATAAATGTCAAGCTTGAAGATAAAAGGCAGGTTTGAAGAAAAATAGAAGATTTCCGCGAAGAAAAGGAAGGATCGAGAAAAATGGAAGATTCCCGATATACTCAAATCTGGGCGAAATGGAAAGACCGAATGGCCAAGGCGAGGAGTATATAAGTAAGAGGTCTAGGGCAGAAGCAAGGGACACGAGTTTTCAGAGCTTTCACAACCAAACTTAGCATTTAGGCAATTTTCCGTTTTCGTTATCGAGCTGCGTCTCAACTAGGGTTTTAGTCTTAGATTGCTAGAACTAGGAATTTGGCCGACGGCTCACGCAGCTAAGGAAACTCTCGTTGTAACCGTTCTTACACGAATTCGGAATAAGAATCCTTCTTGCTTTCAATCTGGTTTTTATTTTTATATCTTTTAATTTATTCATATTAATCGCGTTCTTGGTTACTTGTCGTTGGCTTTCGCAGAGATCCGGTTCCTCTTGAAAATTAGGGTTTTCCTAACTTTCCTTATTTTACGGAAATCGACAGGTGTGAATTTCGGTTCCCACAGTTTGGCGCTAGAAGGAGGGGGGGGGGGTCGGATTACTCTTACTCATAGCCGCAAAACGCTTGACCAAAACAATGTGGTTAGAAAATCTCTGCAAAACTTCAGAGTGAAACTCGATGATTTGCCGAAGTCATAAAGATCTTCTCAAACTAGGAGACCCTTGACTAGTTCGCCCACTGGCGAACTAAGCCAGCTTGGCTTAGTTTGCCGGTGGGCGAACTAGTCTCGTCCCGACTAGTTCGCCGTTGCACGAATTAGAGACTTCCCGGACGTCCCGAGCCTCGATCTCCCGCATCCCCGATTTGAAACTTACGTCTTTCGACACGGTCGCATTCTGAACCACGGCCGAAATGTCTCCCGTTCCATCTTGATCCGACCTATCATTCGAGTTTTACGATAAAAACCGTAAAACTTCATTTTCTCGACGAAGAACTCGAGGAAATCATATAAAACGGCAACGGTTTAACGAAACACCGAACATTGCCTAAACTATACGATTTATTCGAGATTTTTTGTTAAAATCGTAAGAAACGCGTTTTTAATAAAAACATCGAGTGAATCGTAAAAACGCGTTTTTAATAAAAACGTCGAGTAAATCGCAAAACCTTACGACTAACTCGAGGAATTTACTAAAAACGGCATCAAATCAGGAAACGGATCCCGTACAAAGTCGGAAAACGGATTTATCGCAGAACGGCCCGGAAGGTCTTAAAACGCGATAAAAGCCCATCTCGCGATCTTAACGGAATCTAGCCCAAAGATACGATAACGTTTTGACGGTTTACTCGCAGGAGGAAAAGAAATGTCATGCTTGAAGATAAAAGGCAGGTGTGAAGAAAAATAGAAGATTTCCGCGGAAGAAAAGGAAGGATCGAGAAAAATGGAAGATTCCCGATATACTCAAATCTGGGCGAAATGGAAAGACCGAATGGCCAAGGCGAGGAGTATATAAGTAAGAGGTCTAGGGCAGAATCAAGGGACACAAGTTTTCAGAGCTTTCACCACCAAACTTAGCATTTAGGCAATTTTCCGTTTTCGTTATCGAGCTGCGTCTCAACTAGGGTTTTAGTCTTAGATTGCTAGAACTAGGAATTTGGCCGACGGCTCACGCAGCTAAGGCAACTCTCGTTGCAACTGTTCTTACGCGAATTCGGAATAAGAATCCTTCTTGCTTTCTCTCTCGTTTTTATTTTTATATCTTTCAATTTATTCATATTAATCGCGTTCTTGGTTACTTGTCGTTGGCTTTCGCAGAGATCCGGTTCCTCTGGAAAATTAGGGTTTTCCTAACTTTCCTTATTTTACGGAAATCGACAGGTGTGAATTTCGGTACCCACAGCGCCAATCAAGTACCATTGGTACTCATGATCAACCCAACATACATGGTCATAGAGCTGGTATCAGGGCTCCATCTGTGGCGAATAATAACTTTGAGATCAAGTTTGCATTTGCAAGACTTCACCTTATTGCTTATGCTTAATTGAATGTGAGGGTTAGTTGAAGAGATTTATTTATTATTGATCCACAACTTGTCTAAAAGAAAGAGTCTTGCTAGGCCTTGTGAAGATAGAGTGTAATAATTGAGATTGCTTATGCTGTAGGTTATGTTTGTCTAGGATGTGGTGTTGTAGTATAAGAAGTGTATCCTTTGGTTTTGAGTTCCCATTTTTATTATCTTTCTCTTTGATCTTAATTAATTACTTGAGGACAAGTAAATGAGTAGTTTGGGGGAGTTGATATCATGCATATTTGCATAGATTTAGCATTTCATTTTGTACATAAATCATCGTATATATTTAGGTTTAGACATCTTTTGGATACATATTGCATTCATATGTGTTTATCAGGCTTTGGAGGTCACTGGAGCGATTTTGGTTCAAAAGGAGTGAAAATGATGAAGAAAGGTACAGTCGCAGTCAACCGCCGTGGGTAATCTTCGCGGGAGAGAGCAGGCCGCGGCCGTGTGTCAAGTTTATCACAGAGAGATTTCGCAGGCACCCACTGCGGGATATGAGGTCGTGGGCAACGTCGGCGCGGCCTCCTGACATTGCCCGTGGGCATCTTTCGCGGGATAAAGGAGGTCGCGATCATCTCTCGACAAATTGGACATGGAGGTTTCGCGAGCTGATTTGCGGGAAGAGAAGGCCGCTGCCAAAATGGGTGCATCGCAGGCTAGTGGCGCGGCCAAGAGGAGGTTGCGGCCGTGTCACGAATTTTAGCTTAATATAAATATGTATTAGACCTTAAGTGGATGATATCTTCTTTTCTCTCAAAAACACATTGGAAAGTTGAATCCTTGATTAATATAATCTTTGTTTCTTGAGTAATTTGAGTCTATCTCTTCTTCTAATCATGATTAGTCTTCTATCCATCATGGGTTTAAGATTAAACATGAAGATTTGTGAGTAAACTCTCCTTGAGCTTATGAGTTAGGGTGATTAGGTTGATTAAGTGTTAGATCCTTCTTGTCCTATGCTTATTATTTATTCTCAATGCTAGATTAGACCTAATCCTTCTAAACTAGATCATTAGGCATTTCCTTCCCACAAGGTGTATGATGAAATGCCTGAGCCAAAGTAATAATGCTTTTTTTCTTTCTTAACCAAGGACACTTCATGTTAGGAAGGCTTAGCTGGTTAGTGGACTTGTTCTCAATGATTGCTTGATTGATTTAGACCAATGACCATTTGTGTTTAGAGATTGATAGCAAATGAGCTTTTACCTTGACCAAGTACTAGCTTAGGATTGTGTCTAGACCTATAGGATATGAAAGATTGCTTGAAACCTCACCCTAGATAGTAACTTGATCACCCAAAGTCAATACCTTTACCCATAGGTTCTCCTATCTCCTTGAAACAAAGCTTTAGTTACTCTTGTTTACTTACATTGCTAGTTACTAGTTACTTATAAAACAAACCCTCATTAATTGTATTTAGATTTGGCAATGTCTTGCATTCTCTTTGTTCAATAGCTCTCAAGATTGGATTGACACTCTACTTACCTTACTACATTGATTTGCTCTAAGGCTTAAAAACCCTTATCAAATAAATGAGGTCCTATAGCACTTAGGATGGTTATTGGGTTTGTGAGTCTGAATTTTATCTTGGGATTGGGAAGTGAAAAAGAAAATAAAATGAAAAGAGTGAGCCAAAAAGAAAAGGGCGAGAAAATGAAAAGAAAACCACTAGGGATATAAAAAGAAAAAGAAAGATGAAAGCTCTAGAATCCTTTAGTAAAATCCCTCTAGAGTTTAAGGAGAAGAAACAAAAAGATTTGGGATAAAAAAAGAAAAAGAAAAGAAAAGAAATAAAGAGCTAAGTGAGAAAGTATTGCAAAGAATCCCTAGTTGGTTAAAGATGAGAAAGGAAAATGTGATCAATGGATGAGTGATGAAAATAAGTGATCTTGTGGGTTTTGGGACTTTGAAAAGGGAAAGTTTAGAGCTTGATATCATTTAGGAAAGGGGTAGAATGATGAGAACAAGTCATTGTATGCATGAATTGCTCCTTTTCTTAGACAAAATTTTCATAATGATCTAGCTACTATATTTGAGAGTAAGTCACCATAAAAAGAAGCATAATAACCCCTTTTGTTTCACATTAGACCTTTTTGCTCACCAAGCCAAATGATTGAGATCATATGCCCATTTGTGAGACTTCACCTTGTGTGTGTGTATAAATAAATGTGAGAGTTGGTTGAAGGAACTTGTTGATTCATGAGTATTGCATCTTACTTAAAGGCATAAGGGTGTTATGATAGGCCTAGAGAAGCTAGAGTATAATAGAGAGTATGCTCATGCTACTTGCTATGTTTATTTAGGATGTTAAATTGAGCATTAGGAAGTGTTCTTTTGGTTATGAGCTCCCACCTTCAAACCTCTTCTTCTATGCGTTCTTGAAAGTTCACTTGAGGACAAGTAAATAGCAAGTTTGGGGGAGTTGATATCTTGCATATTTCATACTTTTAATCATCCATTGTATGTTTACATTGATCATTTAGGTGCATTTAGAGTCTGTTTAGGTTTCACTGCATTTGTATTTCTGTGTTGGCAGGTATGGAGAAGTGCTAATCAAACTTAGAGGCCAAATGGGTTCCAAAACGTTAAAAGGAGCAAAAAATGGTGCATAACCGGGCAAGTACCGCGACCTCAAGGTGCCTGCGAATTGAGACCTTCACCGCGGGGAAGTGTCGCGAGATCATGGAGGCCGCGATCAAGTGTCGAAAACATGGCAGGGATATTTCGCGGGCAAGACCGCGGGAAGAGAGGGTCGCGGCGAGAAGAGGCTTACCGCGGGCTTCTTTCATGGGCAAGAGATGGTAGCGAAGGAGTGTCGAAAAATGTGGCAGTGTTGTTTTGCGGGCAAGGCCGCGGGATTAGGAGACCGCGGCGCAGAAGAGATGCACCGCGGGCTGTGTTCGCGGTCAAGAGAAGGTCGCGGCCGTGTAGCGAATCTTAACCTACTATAAATATGTGTTAGACCTTTAATGAATCTTATCTTGTATTTCTCTCAGAAACTAAGTACTATTTGGTGAAAGATCATAATTTTATATTCTTTTCATCTTATTTTCATAAGTTTGTTGAGTAATCTTGATCTCTAATCATGTTTAACCAGCAATCAATCATTGTTGTTAGGTTAATCATGTGTATTAGTGAGTAGATCCATTTTAGATTCATGGGATAGGTTGGTAAGGGGGATCAAGTGTGATCTAAGGTGTTGGGTGTTAGATCCTTGTGTTTCCTTGTTAGTTGAGTGATTTCAATGATTGATTAATGTTGGCCCCTTAAATCATGATCATTAGACTTTAACCACCCACAAGGTGTTTGTTTAAATGTCTGAAACAACTCATCTAGCTTTAATACTACCTAGCCAATGATCATTTGTGTTTAGGAAGTTTTAGATAGTTATTAAACTTAATCCTAATGATTGCTTGAATTAATTAAGCCAATGACCATTTGTGTTTGATTAATGAAAGCAAATGAGCATTTGTCTAGACCTAGAACTTGCTTAGCACTGTTGTTTAGACTTAAGGAAACACTTTGATTGAAAGCTTGCCATTTTTAGATTGAAACTTGATCACCTAAACCAAATACCTATTCTCATAAGTCTTACATTCACTAATTGAGAGAAAGCTTGTTACTTGTTGCATTTTGTGTTGTTCCTAAATCATTTCACACTCTTTAAACTGATTGCATTTAGATTAATCATAGCTTGTAATCTCTTTGTTTCAAAATACTTAGAACTTGAATTGACATCTAAAATACTACTTTGATTTGCAAGGCATAAAAACCCTTATCACCCAGCTTACCCATGCAAGTTTTGTTGTGATTGTAATATCTATACTATTAAAGCTGAAGTAAAAAAGTTAAGTGTTTGGAAACATGAATAGGAAATATTTAAAATTATGATGATTGGAAACAAAGATAGCCTACAAATCTAATGAGCTTATTTATTAAACTAAAGATTATTGCGGCCCAAGGTACTATTATTATTGTTTTTGAGTTTTCTATCATTGATATTACTTTACTTTTGAAAATTATTTATACATATATGTATTCATGTTTTAAATGTTTTTAGAATAAATCAAGAATAAGATATATTTTATTTATATAATTTATATTAACTATTGTTATAAGTTTTTAACAGTAATATACTAGCCTTTCAATTCTTCATTAAAAATTAACTTAAAATTTTGACTAAATTATTTAGTGTATATAACTTTGCACCAAATGTAGCCAAAAAAACTTTATAAACTATTACTAAAATGTTTACGGGTCACAACATTTTACGACGCCCATGTTACACAATATAGTGATAAAATACAATGTTTAAACAGTAAACTATTACTTAGTAAAATTGGAACCATTAAATTGTAATTTTGAAATGTTATATATACCATAAAAACAAAGACCCGCCCAGTCAGGCGGGTTATGATCTAGTTATGGTTTACAGGGATGGATCTCATTACTTTCTTCGGTGTACATTAGTAGTGTTTGACATATTTGCATGTATTTTAGAACTGTATCACAGTTTTAAAGTTGACTTACACTTACAGCTGTGGGAATCGAAATTCGCACTGTCAATTTTCCGTCAAATATGGAAACTTAGGGAAATCCCTAATTCTCCCGAGGTCCTGGATCTCTGCGGAAACTACTAAAACGAAAAAGATAAACAGAATACCGATGAAGAATTTGCGTAAAAGCTTTTATTGATAAAGAGATTGAATGTTGTTACAAAGAGAATCGCGGAACTTAGACGACAAAAGGTTCTAAGGATCCGACTTGCTAGTCTAGCCACCTAAATCCTAAATTCGTCTAAGCTAACAGTCGTTTTTCTAGGTCTAGAATTCGTCCTTGTGCTCTGTCATTGGCTTTCTGCTTATATACTCCCTTCTTAGGCGGTTTACTCCTTCCTTTTCGCCCAGATTCGAGTTTATCGGGAATCTTACATTTATCTCGATCTTTCCATTTTCTTTGCGGAAATCTTCTATTTATCTTCAAAATTGACATTTATCTTCGAACTTGACATTTATCTTCTTTTTGCGAGTAAATCTGCAAACCGTCATTGTATCTTTGGGCTGGATTTCGTTTAAAGTCGCAAATGGACTTTTATCGCGCTTTTGCGCTGTGCGAGCCATTTTGCGATAAAACCATTTTACGACTTTAGATGAGATCATTTCCTGATACGATACCGTTTTTATAAGATTTCTCAAGTTAATCATATAGTTTGACAAAGTATGATGTTCCGTCTAATCGTTGCCGTTTTATACGATCTTCCCGAACTTTACGAGAAAAGAAGACTTTTACGATTTTTTTATCGTAAAACTTGAACGGTGAGACGGATCGAGACAAAATGAGAGATGTTTCAATCATGGTTCAGAGCATGATCGAGGCCAGCTCGACGTACGGCGAGCTGCTTTGAGGCGACCAGCTCGCCATACGGTGAGCTGAACCGGCTGGTTCAGCTCGTCGTACGTCGAACTGGTTTGGTCGAACCTGCTCGCGGTTTACGGTGGATGCGATTTTTTGTGGTTTTTCGCTTAACTTGGGCAATCGAATAATCCGCGATTGTTTCGTTCGTTCTTCTGAGATGACGATTTCCAAGTTTTCCGCGGATTTGCTTTGTTCGAAAAGTCCTTATAATTTTTATAAAAAAACTTCTCGTGTTTTATAAAACTTATTTTTATTTTTGCGGAAAGTAACGATTTTGACCTCAACAGAAATAATCGTAGACATTGATTTCGAGATTACCGTTTTTGACACCAACAGTTAGCCCCCTAGCTCGCAAGTTTCGAAGAAGGTTTTTGCGGGCAAGTGGAGTTGTTTTAATCAAAATCCACGGCTGCGATTTGTCTCATTGCGAAAGATGAGCTCTTCTTTTCTATAAGTATTGGATCATTACTTCACATATCTTCAATCTTTCAAATTTCTCTCCAACTTCTCTCTAGAAAATTGGTTTGTCAAGATGTCTTCTTCCCAAGGTGATCAACAAAGCCATAACGCCCCAGCTAATGCCAGCCCTATGATGGAATCGCAGGATGCTCGCATCTCTGAGTTCCTCTTGTTCCAGGAAGAGATGGATTGCCGCGATGCTGAGGAAACCGTGGTGCTAACTTGCGCAGCTCCGGCGGCTCTGCCCGTTCCTGCGGAAGAGTCCGATGTTGTTTCAGGTGAGGTTCTGAGTGCTGCAGCAGAACCTGCGGTGAGTGCCACTGTCGAACCATCGAGTTCATCCGCTGTCCCGACCCTTGCTGAGATCAAAACCGTAGCGGCTCCCACCGAGGTTGAAACGGTTGTGGCTCTTGCCAAGGTCGAGCCGGCTGCGGCCTCGAAACCTCCTCCTCCAGTCAAGAGGGTGATCGTTTTAGGACTTCCGGCACTTAGCGCAACGTTGGCTGCTCCAGCCAAAGGTCGTAAGAGACCTTGCGCGAACCCTGATGCTCCCAAGAGAAAGAGATGCGCGAAGGGTCCGGAGGCTGGTCCTTCGTCGAGCAAAGCGCTGAGCTCGGATCTGATGTCGCAACACCGCGCCAAGGTATTGATTCGCGAGTACACCTTAGTCTCGATTTTTTTTATTTGTTTTTTAATCGTTTACCTTGGTTCTTTTAGTTTGTTTCGTTAATCGATGGAGTGATTAGCGAATGCGGATCCGAAGTTGAGCGTTTAGCGAAGGAGTTGGCTGAGTCGCTGGAGAGGTCCGCTCAGCTCGAAGGGAAGTTGAAGGTGATTGAAGATGCGCATTCAGCAGAGGTGTCTCAGTTCGAGATTAGGATCAGCGAATTGGAACGCGATCTCGAAAAGACCGCGAGTTCTTTGCTCAAGGCGAAGGATGCGAAGAAGGCTAAGGCTTCGGAGTTGCGCAGACTTCAGCGCAAGATGAAGAGCATTGAGGGATTGATGGTCCACGAGATCGAAGAGGATGTTCCTGTTGAGGGAAGTGACTCTGACCCGGCTCTTGCGACAGAGTGCACCCTCCAGCCCAGCGTGGATGAGAGCAAAGCTCCTGAGGCTGCCGAGGAAGGTGAAGGCGTGGTTGCGTGTGCCAGTGAGGTGATGGATGAGGACGAGACTCCGTGTGTGGAGGGTGTCTGAGGTTGTAATCTCGTATGAAAGATTTTAAAAATTTATGTTTTTGTGTGTTGTGCGAGGATGGCCTTTGTACTTATTTGGGACTGGCCATTACGGCTTCGAATCCATGTTGCTTCGGCAACTTTTCATTAAACAATCAGTTTAACTTTTTTGCTTTGAATTGATATTGAGGGAGGTCCGCGAGTTGTCGTCTTGCATTCCTTTTTTTTGTGGATCGCCTTACTCGTTTGCTCGTTTTAGGATGTTTAGAAAATCGTGTGAGCGTTTAGATGTAGACGAAGAGACATGCCTTTAGGATCTCGATTCATGCTTTGAGACGTTAGAGACCAGTGTGTTGGGTTTAGGGCAAGACCTAGGTTTACTTTCGGATTAAGGCTATGTGATGACTAGTCGGCTTTCGTTTTGCCTGTTGCAATTTTAACCTGATTCCATACCGATTTAGAATCCGCGATAGGTTTTCGGCTTATACGATTCGTCTGGTTGGAATCGAGCATCTCACCGAGGACAATTTTTAAGTCTCCCGGAAGTGCTGACCAAAAGTTTGGATTTCTTTTATAGCGCTATTACCCTTGTGTCGGGTGTTCGAGAGAAATCTCTGCGAGATAACTTAAGTTTGTTTAGGACTGTTGTGAGTTTGTTGTGATCAGCAACAAAATTTTAGGTGATAGGTGTTAACGTTGTTTGGACCTTCGCGAAGAAATTATATCTTATGAAGCTATGTATGGTTTTTATAGCCGCGGACGACTGCTTATTGTTTTATCTTTGGAGAGAAACGATTTCTTTTGAACATTGGTGACGTCTCGCTATACTCATGATTTCGTTTTTTCTCCCGCTGCGTTGCGGATAAAAGTTTGAGAAATTTTGAGTTCAGAATTTTGGGAGTATACGAGTATACGTATACTCACCTACCCCCCCCCCTTTAATGAGGGGGGACAGCTGGTCTTGTCTTGCGACAAGATGCCTACGTACTCTTTAGGGGGGATCAAGCCGTCTCGTAGTTCAGTGTTTTGCGGGCGCGTTGCCTAGTGATAGTATTTTTTGAGATGCATCGCGTTCCACGATCGGGGGATTTTGGTGCCCTGCATGTTTGCGATTTCCTACGCTCCCGGCTGGACTACTATTATGACCTTGTATGGTCCTTCCCAGTTGGCTCCCAATTTCCCGGAGTTTCGTTCTGCGGTGTTTTGGAAGACTTTTCATAAAACTAGTTCGCCTTCTCGAAATCTGCGGCCTCGTACGTTTGAGTTATAGTACTTTGCTGCCGTTCGTTAACCAGATCGAGTTCATCGAGCAGCATTAGGTTGTTCGATTCTTCTCTTTCCGGAAGTAACCTTCTGCGTACTCCCGGAAATTCGACTTCTGCTGGGGTCATGCATTTTGTTCCGTACACGAGGGCAAAAGGAGTTTCACCCGTCGCTCGTCTCGGGGTCGTGCGGTGTTACCACAAAACTCCTTCCAGCTCCTCAGCCCACTTCCCCTTTTTGGCGTCGAGGCATTTTTGAAGCCGTCGAGGATAGTTTTATTAATGGTCTCGGCTTGTCCGTTGCCTTGAGGATATCTTGGAGTTTATTTTGTCAATCGTATTTTCCATTTCTCATTGAAAGCTTCGAATCTAGTCGAGATGCATTGAGACCCGTTATCCGTTACGATTTCGAATGGGACTCCGTGTCTGCAAACTATATTCTTCCATACAGAACTCTCTACTTGGGCGTCTTTGATGCTTGCGTAAGAGTCCGCTTCGACCCACTTGGAGAAGAAATTGGTTAGGTCTAATAGAAAACGTCTTTGTTTCGACGCGTGCATCGGATGCATCGACCACCGCATGAACGGATATGGTGCCGAGATGGACGAGAGAACTTTGGCTGGTTGATGGATATTTGGAGCGTGCCGTTGGTACTTCTCACACTTTCGCGAGAATCCTTGCAATCTTTGACCATCGTTGGCCAGAAATACCCGTGGCGTTTGATTTTTATTGCGAGAGATCTTCCGCCGGAATGGTTTCCGTAGGACCCGGAATGCACTTCTTGCATTATCCGCAGCGCTTTTTATCCTTGCACGCAGGTCATAAGTGGTCCAGAGAATCTCCACTTATAGAGTTCTCCATCAACTAGAACGTACCGTACGGCCTGAGTCTTTATTTTTCGGGCCGCCCATTTTTCCGGTGGGAGTTCTTCGTTGGCTATGTATGCGAGGATTGTTTCATCCATGGACGGCCAAATCCGTATTCGGACTGATCTGCGGCTGGACGGTTATCGTTTTCCCCGATATCATCTTCCGGTTCATTGATCAGGTTTATAACTACGGGCGGTCCGATGCTAGGGTGTTCGATGAACTCCACGGGAATTACCCTGCTCAAACCGGGATCGGAGCTGGATGCCAAGGCGGCCAGGGCGTCTTCTTGGGCGTTTTCAGCTCGAGGAATCCTAGTAAGGGCGAATTGATCAAACATTCGGGTTAGGTCCTTGACTAAGGTCAGGTATGCTTCCATACTTTCGTCCCTTGCTTTGTACTCCCCGCTAAACTGGCTAGCCACTAGCTGAGAATAGCAGTAAGCGTGGAGATTACGAATCTTTAGACCGTGAGCTAGTCGCAATCCTGCGATCAAGTCCTCGTATTCGGCTTCGTTGTTTGAAGCGTGGAAAATCAGTCGAAACGATTGTTCCAACACTTCTCCTGTTAGGGATGCGAGTCGGATGCCGGTCCCGGAGCCTTGTTTGGATGAGAATCCGTCAACGTACAGGATCCAGGTCGAGTTTGGCTCATGTTCAGGTGTGCCTCCCATCGGGAGTTCTACTAAGAAGTCTGCGAGCACTTGCGAATTTGCGCAAGTCTTTGCGCGATACTCGATGTCGTTCTCGCTCAGCTCGATTGCCCATTTTGCTAATCTTCCCGATTGGCTGGGACTGTGCAGAATTGTGCGGAGAGGAAAAGAAATAGGCACGACAATAGTATGAGACTGGAAGTATGGTCTCAGTTTCCTTGCCGACATGACCACCGCTAATGCCAATTTTTCCATCATCGGATATCGCTTTTCCGCGTCTAGTAGCGTCTTACCTACGTAAAATATTGGCTTTTGCTCGCCGTGTTCTTCTCGAATGAGGACACCACTTACGGCGGTCGTCAATACCGCGATGTAGAGAAGTATTGGTTCTCTTTCTACGGGTTTCGCGATTACTGGGGTAGCTAGGTAATACTTTAGCTGTTGGAAAGCTTTCTCGCATTCTTCGGACCATTCTAACTTTTTGTTTCCCTTCAATGTTTCGTAGAAAGGAAGACATTTGTCCGTTGATTGCGAGATAAAGCGGTTAAGTGCTGCGACCCTGCCGGTCAATCTTTGTACTTCACGTTTTGTCCTAGGGGATACCATCTCTATCAGCGCCGTGATTTGTTTCGGGTTGGCCTCAATCCCTCGGTAAGTGACGAGATACCCTAAAAATTCTCCGGATGCGATGGAAAACCGACACTTTGCAGGATTCAACTTCTTGTTATGGAGGTTGAGTCTCTCGAAACATTCTTGGAGGTGCTCGATTTGATCTCGTTCTTCGAGTGATTTGACAAGCATATCGTCGATGTACACTTCCATTGTTTACCGAGTTGTTCGGAGAACATGCGATTGACGAGTCGTTGATAAGTCGCGCCGGGATTCTTAAGCCCGAAGGGCATTACTTTATAGCAGTAAGTTCCACGATCAGCTATGAATGCAGTTTTCTCTCGATCGTCAGGGTTCATCATGATCTGATTGTACCCGGAGAAAGCGTCCATGAAAGATAAGAGTTTGTTCCATGCGGTTGCCTCGACTAAGCGATCGATATGCGGCAGTGGGTAACTATCTTTAGGACACACTTTATTGAGATCGGTGAAATCGACGCAGGGTCGCCACTTTCCGTTCCTTTTCTTCACGACGACAGGATTAGCGAGCCAGTCAAGATATCGAACTTCTGTGATCGATCCAAATTTGAGGAGTCTGTCGACTTCATTGTTGACCGCTTCGGCGGGTTCTGGCCCCAGTTTCCGTCTTTTTTGTTTGATGGGTTTGGATGTTGGGTCAACATTGAGTTTGTGACATGTTATGTTAATGTCAATTTCTGGCATGTCTTCCGCAGTCCATGCGAACGTGTTCGAGTTTCTTTTTAGACAAGTCAGAAGCTCGGTTTTCAAAGTCTCGCTCAGGTTTGCACCGATTTCGGCGCAGCGTTCTGGGAAGGCTTCATCGATGCATACCGAGATGACAGGTTCCCAGGTAGGCTCGCGTTTACCTTCGAGTGCCCCGGCTGCTCGCAACAGCCAAAAGATTTCTGTTTTATCTTGTTCTGGGCCGTTGTCGAGGCGGGATGATTTCTTTTTCTTTTTGGAAGGAGCGTCAGCCGGCAGATTTTTCCATTTTAAATCTGCGGCATAGCAAACCTGCGAGGTTCTCCAATTTCCCCAGATAGTCTCGATTCCGCGCGGAGTCGGAAATTTAAGACACATATGGTACTTCGATGGTACTGCTTGCATCAAATTCAGCCACGGTGTCCCTACGATTGCGTTGTAGGACATGGGCCAATCGACGAATAGGAATTCGACGTTTTTGACAACGCTTTCGGCTCGAACCGTAAGGTTGATCGTGCCGAGAGTCATGGTGATTTCTCTCGAGAGTCCTACTAGCGGGCTTGAGTTTTCCGCGATTTCAGACAGATCAATTTCCATTCTCTCGAGAGTGTTTTTGAAGATGATATCAGCCGAGCTTCCGGTATCGACTAATATCCTAGCGACATCCATATTTTGGATCATCAGCTCGATGACAAGAAGATCATTGAGAGGTTTGATCGAATCGATCGTTGCTCTTTCCTTGAACAAGATGACATCACCGTTTAAGTTAGGCATGTCTCTTCTCGTTCGTTTTAGCGGTAATTGTGTAAGAGAATCCGACCCCCCCCCCCTCCTTCTAGCGACAAACTGTGGGAACCAAAATTCGCACTGTCAATTTTCAGTCAAATATGGAAACTTAGGGTAAACCATAATTCTCCCGAGGTCCCGGATCTCTGCGGAAACTACTAAAACGAAAAAGATAAACAGATTACAGATGAAGAATTTGCGTAAAAGCTTTTATTGATAAAGAGATTGAATGCTAATACAAAGAGAATCGCGGAACTTAGACGACAAAAGGTTCTAAGGATCAGACTTGCTAGTCTAGCCACCTAAGTCCTAAATACGCCTAAGCTAACAGCCATTTTTCTAGGTCTAGAATTCGTCCTTGTGCTCTGTCCTTGGATTTCTGCTTATATACTCCCTCCTTAGGCGGTTTAGTCCTTCCTTTTCACCCAGATTCGAGTTTATCGGGAATCTTCCATTTAACTCGATCTTTCCATTTTCTTTGCGAAAATCTTATATTTATCTTCAAACTTTACATTTATCGTCGAACTTGACATTTATCTTCTTTCTGCGAGTAAATCTTCAAACCGTCATTGTATCTTTGGGCTGGATTTTTTTTAAAGTCGCAAGTGGACTTTTATCGCGCTTTTGGGCTATCCGAGCCGTTTTGCGATAAAACCATTTTACGACTTTAGACGAGATCGTTTCCTGATATGATGCCGTTTTTATAAGATTTCTCTAGTTAATCATATAGTTTTACAATGTATGATGTTCTGTCTAATCGTTGCCTTATACAATCTTCCCGAACTTTACGAGAAAAGAAGACTTTTACGATTTTTATCATAAAACTTGAACGGTGAGACGGATCGAGACGAAATGAGAGATGTTTAAACCATGGTTCAGACCATGATCGAATCTAAGGACGTATGCCTTACGTCAAGGATTCGGGAGATCAAGGCTCGGGACGGTCAGCTTAACGTACGGCGAGCCAAACCAGGTTGGATACGGTCTGTGAGATAACTTAATATCTTTTTGAGTGAAAGAGAAATCAGGTTTCACCTGTAACTTAAATAGTGATGAGAAGAGAACATAAACATACATAAGAGTTTTTTAACAATCAGAGAAGATGGTGAATCATGATAAACCTGAAAAAGCAGACGCAAGATTGTAACTCTTGCATGTCCTCCAAGAACAGGAACAGCAACTTATGAGTACAACAACTACATGTTCAAGAAGAGCAATAGTCAGATATATTTATACCCGTTTACACACCACCTTTCAGATCTAACAAAGCATTGAAGATGATCGTGGAGAGGTGAATCAATGGGGTTAATCATGAAGCCATTAATCAGACCGTTTCAGATCACAAGAAGAATTGCAAAAGTCACCGCTTCGCCGTGTTATCAAAAAGGAGAGACGAATTTCGTTCATACCTGCAGCCGTATCAGGGTTGGCAAACTCATTCGTATCGGACCAGATACACTTTCAAACCCACAACCCAAAAGAAAGAGGTCCATGCCGAAATACAAAACTTAGTTTATCTGACACGTGAACTTTCTTACGTGTCATCCGACTTGGACAACTTAAGGAGGAGGGGAACACTACTACCAGTGTTCTAAAATGCGCTATGCGCTCGTTGTGCGGTGACCCAGCGCCTAGCGTATAGCTGTATACGCGGACGCCTAAACGGGGCCTAAGCGGACATATATATATATATATATATATATATATATAATTTATTGATAACTAATATAAAAATAAAATAATATTAATCAGAGTGATATTAATACTAAAAGAATATAAGAATTTCAATACTAAGTTCTTAAAATCAAATAACTAGAAAAAAACATATCATCCTCAAAACAAAAAAATAACTCAAATGTAAAGAAAATTAACCAAACTAAAGTTCAATTATCATTTTCTTCTTCAGCGTACATGTTTGAAACTGGGTCTTCTTCTGATTCCAAATTATTACCAGCAAAATCATCCTCTTCATCACCAGAAATAAAATCTTCATCATGCAATTCTCTAATATCAGCCATAAAATCATCACCTGCCTCTCCTGCATCACCAGCTCCCACATCCATAGCTGATTCATGTTCTTCATCATCACCTTCAACAAGCCATTCTTGAGCGTGAGTAGCATCATCAGCAATCAATATATCAATGTTCTTCTCCTTCTGTCTTTTTCTTTTATTCAACAATCTTGTATTAAACTGGACAAATACAAGATTATTCATCCTAGTTGTACTAAGCCGGTTGCGTTTTTTTGTATGTATCTGCATTTTTAAAACAAAGTAATCAATATTGAAATATTAAGTTAGAAAAGTTTAAAATCATAAACGAATAAAAAAGATTACCCCTTCAAAAGAACTCCAAGCTCTTTCACATCCTGATGAACTAGTAGTTAAAGACAAAATTCTCTTTGCCATTCTTTGCAAATTAGGCACTGATGCCCCGTAAGTATTCCACCATTCAACTAATAAGAAAATAAAGATAAGTGCAAGTTCGTAAAGGTGTATAATGGCTTTAACTTTTTAACATACCTGGATCATAATCATCTTTAATTTCTTCACAGCCTTTTATAGCCCATGGTGTCCCAAAATTATCTTCCTTGTTCTTGTATTTATTAATCTCGGAATTGATGACGTTGCATTGCTTGGAAAGGTCATCCGGAATAAAAGCATTGACACACTTGAAAAAACTTGTGAGCACATTGTTATGTAATGGAATGGTCTGATCCTTGTATAGATAGTAAGGGTTTAAGAGATAACCCGTCATATGCAAAGGATTGTCAAGTCGACCCTCAATCCTTTGGTCAATGATATTCATGATTGGCTGAATATTCCTTTCAATGTTATTCAACCCAGCACGTATATCTTTCTTTGCTTGTAACAACTCTCCATGCAGATATCCCATTGTAGGTTTCTTATCACCATCAACCAATCTAAGCACCTTAACCAAAGGTCCAAAAACCTTCAAGCACATAGTGACTCCATTCCAAAACTGTATACTCGTCATTGTTTTATAAGCTGCCACTCCTTTAGAGTGCTTTGCCCATTTGCAGTTTTTCCAATCAGCACTAACAAACATGGACTGCAACTGATCAGTCTTGTCCATCAAGCTTTGCAAAGTTAGAAAACATGAGGGAAATCTAGTAACCCCTGGTCTCACAATGTCTTTATTGTTTGTGAACTTTCTCATCAACGCTAAAGTCTTGTGGTGAGCATAAACAAAGATTGTGAACCCTTTAGCCCTCTGGATGATGGTCTTAAAACTTTGGAGTTTTGCAATGCTCTCTAGCATCAAATTAACAGTGTGGGCAGCACATGATGTCCAAAAAATGTTTGGCATTTTCTCTTTCAAGATCCTCGCAGCGGCCATGTTGTTTGGTGCATTGTCGGTTACTACTTGAACCACATTCTCTACGCCAACATCCTCAATGCACTCTTTGACATACTCATAAATAAATTCACATGTATGAGCCTCGTCTGAACACTCTTTTGAAGAAAGAAACATGGTTCCTCCTCTGCAATTAATACACAAGTTCATAATACTTCTTCTTTTTCTATCAGACCAAGCATCTGTTAAAACTGAACACCCGTTCTCTTTCCTCTCTTCTTCCTGGCCCTTTAATAAACCCTTGATTCTCTCAACTTCTTCTTTCAGTAAAGGCTCTCTTAGCATATATTGACTTGGTGGTGTAACTCCCCGGCCAAACTGTCCAACAGCTTCAAGCATCAACTTGAACTCATCATTTGCAGTAGCATGAAAGGGAACACCAGAAGCAAAAAGCCATCTGCCAATGTATTGATGAACTTTATGTAGTCTTTCTTTCCCCAGAGCATCACTAATATTTTGTTGTCTGGTTGCCATGGAAGAAAGTTGTGGGTTGATATCTGATGCAAATTTATCCATTGGACCAAGAGTACGAGGAATTTTTGTTGACCTCAACTCTTCAAGTTCAGAACCAGCATAATCATCCTCATCTCCACCATCACAAATCTTCACAGATTTTCGCAAGTCATCATCTGAACTTCTCTTGTTTTTCTTTTTCTTCTTTGCTTCATCAATAGCTTTTTTGCATTTTTCTTGATCATCTTTTGTTGATTGTGGACAAGCAGAAACATTTCCTGAAATCTTGGCAATATGCTCTTTAATCCTAAATGCACCACCAGAAAACTGTTTCCCACATAGTTTACACTTCACCTTATCTGGATTACTTGGATTACACAACATCCCATATTCCCAAGCAACGTCTTTGGAATTTCTTTTCAAAACAGAAGTTTCTGAAGATCCTGCTTGGTCCATACTTGAATTTGCAGATGGTCCAACCATACCAAAATCTCTTGAATGATTTTCTGAAATTTTTGTAAAAACAAACATGTAATAAGAACAGAGTGATCGTACTTTGCAAACATACCTGATAATTCACACTATAATATAAATTATATATATAAAAAATTCTTCTCAACTCAAAACAAAACAATCATGTGCAGAGAAACAAAAGCGAACAAAAATAAAAACAATACCTTTGGTAGAGTCAAGGTGTCGGAGCTCTGTAGACTTTAAGCTTCTTCTTTTTTGCCGCTAGAGAAGACAAAGCATTGACATAAACTGTTAATTAGGGTTAAAACTTAGTTAAACTACGTAGCTTTATGTGTGTTTGGGCCTTTAACTCAATTTTATTTAAAAAATTGGAACTCTAGGGTTAACAAATTAACATTTAGTTAAGTGTACGCCTATACAGTACCGTATATGCGGTGGATATGCGCCGTCTATGCGTCCGTATTAAAGCAAACCGTATACTAAGCCGTATATGAGGATTTCGTTACGTTAAGGTGCCGCGTAGCGTATTCGCGCCGTATAGGCGGCCGTACAGGGCGAATTTTAGAACACTGACTACTACATATAAATATATATATTTATACCCGTTTACACACCACCTTTCAGATCTAAGCAAAACATTGAAGATGAATCGTGGAGAGGTGAATCAATGGGATTAATCATGAAGCCATTAATCAAACCGTTTAAGATTGCAAGAAGAATCGCAAAATTCACCGTCTCGCCGTCTCATCGAAAAGGAGAGACGAATTTCGTTCATACCTGCAGCCGTATTAGGGTTGGCGAAGTCATTCCTATCAGACCAGATACACTTTCAAACCCACAACCCAAAACAAAGAGGCCCATACCGAAATACAAAACTCAATTTATCTGACACGTGGACTTTTTTACGTGTCATCCGACTTGGACAACTTAAGGAGGAGGGAAACACTAGATAAAACCGGAAAATAATATGTGTTTCTTTCTAAACAAACTCAATAACAATATAAGATTAAAAACTACCAGACTAATCAAAAATATCTATACATTCTTCATTTATAAATATATACCACCATAAAAAATTAATACGAGATTGAATTTAAATATTTAAATGTTCAATAAACCTTATAAATTTAAATACAAAATATAATATTAGATGTAGGTTTTCTAAAATATACCCTCGTATTAGTGAGCATTTCCCTAGTACATATGAAAATACAAAGCAACAAATAATATAATAAAAATAACTAAAAAAAATAACAGAAGATTAAGTGAAGTTATTGTGTAGACACTATTCCTTCAAAGATGTTCTTTACTAATAGAGTATTAACTCTAATAAATTCCTATGAGTTTTAAATCTTCGTCGCATCATTGTCTTCAATTTCCTTTGTTGTATTACGTGGAACTTATCCTAAATTAGAGCTAGAAATATTCTCTAGTATTATTCCAATGTACTGATTGAACCATGAGAACTAAAATCTGGATGACTAACTTTCAATGATTGTAAGAATAATATCATACAACAAATAAAATACATCTTTCCTTCCATATTGTAGTTTTTTTTCCATGGAGATTTCCATAGTTTCAACAATAGATCAAATTTATTCATACTTTGATACCAAATATATTGTAACCAAATATAGAATTTAAACTTGTTTCTGAAGTTGTTCTTGTACTCATGGTCTCATCATGCATCTTTTGCAACAGGTCTTGTAATTTTTCTAGATCCCAAACTTGTCGACCAAGGCACCATCGAAAACAAAGAAGAAACAACCATGCAATCAAAATTTGAAAATTCTTAATCAAACTGACATCACAGTGGATCTTTTCCACCAAAGAGATAAAAAAAAGCATGAATAGAATTCCTGTAAAATGTTCAATTATGACATCATTATTGAATTCTAGTAACATGTTGTGTATGAGATGTGCCGCATGTACTGTGGATGATGCTTTAATCAAACTCAAATAGTAAATACTTGAATTCTGATCGAGAGTCATCATCATCAAGAGATTCTCCTTCACATGCTTGGCCAGAAAAATAAAACACAAGAGCACTATAGATGCGTCTTCGGATAAAGACCATTATCATGGACATTTTCATCATCGGTGATGACTCTCTTGCTGACTTGATCAGAGGAAGGATTCGATCAATAGAAAAGAGAAGGCAATCACATATTTGATCGTCCATTAACCGCCCACTAACCATCTCCCTTTTTCAAACCTTTTTCTATTACTAGGGGCGTAGCTCCGCGCAAACGCGAAGTTGGTTACATAATTGTAGCTCTATATAAATATTTGAAGGTGATGCTGCATTTTTCTATGTTCTTTGGTCTATTCGTATTGTATATTTATAGGTTTGAGATGGGCTACAGAAGTGTGTTTATTTTATGTGTTCGTTATTGTGTATAATTTTTGATGTCGTATGAGAGAGTAGTCTATATGGAAGTGTTTATTTGTAGTTTTTTTATTTGAAACTAATGTTTTTTTGACTAAATGCTTTCAAAAATTCTAAAACTAATGTTCATTAACGCAAACTTGGTAGGTGTTGTTTTTTTGTTAATTTGTAATTACAGTAGCTGTTTTTTGCGTGTTTAAAATAAACATTTAAAACTTGAAATAAACTGGGGTGGAAATTGTATGCGGGAATTTTAGTTTTTTTGGTCCTTAATAGTTCTTAAAACTAGTAATTTCCCGACAAATACTAAATTGTTTGGGTAGGTGCGATGTTGGGTCTGTAAGCTCAATTATGTATATGATCATGACCGTGAGCTTCTTGATACCGTAACCATCTGGTACCAGTTTTGCTGCAACAATTAAACAGAAGAAAGGAAGAAATTAGAAAGCTGCTCTACACGAATAGTTCATAGCTTACATTTGTTCCGAATGCAAATATAGACAGATGGAAAATGTTGACCTACAAGTTCTCCATAGAAACCAGGCATCTCAACACTGCGAACAGCCGTTTCCAGTTTCTTCATCTCAGTCTCATCATTCCATGGCTTTACTTCCATGAGCACAGAGGACTTTCCCCTTAACCAAAAAATTGGTTATTAAGAAGAGAATGAGAACTCAAATCATTTTATCACTCACAACATGTGCTCACCACAAAAGCAAATAATGCACATGCTTATAAACATGATGGATATTTGTAGAAACTGTCAATAAAGTGTAAGAAGCGCCAACAACAAATATGAACAGTAACAAATCTTGAAGAGAACACAAAAAGTTATTACAAAACGATCTAGGACTCTTCACCAAAATCATCTTTAAGTTCTACACTGTCACAATTCGAAAGAGTGAATGCTGTTTTTGAGTTTTGGTGTTTCACCTACAGATCTGAAATTTCTACAGAATTCAGAAACTGAGATATATATCAGTTCTGATTATGTGGTAAACCTCTTTTAGGTTAAGCATATTAGACTTTAATGTTTATGCCTTCTAGTCACCAAACAAAACCCAGACAACATCAAGTTAGAAAAATGTGTAGTAAATTAGTTTTAAAAAAAAGAATTGTGTAGTAAAAAGGTTTTGCTCTAAATTGGTTTATATGTACAAACCTGATAGTTCATGGAAGCTAAAGCAGTTGCAACTGCTTCCTTTGAATCAAATAGCACAAAGCTACAACCTTTTGATTTTCCGCTCTTGTGATCGCATATTACCCTCACTGTATTTTCCACATCCAACAAAGAAAAAGACTCTAAAATGCATGGATAATTTTTACAAAAATGTATGGCGTTCTTACCATGTTAAAACTTCACCATGCTACAATGATTTTGTTAAAATCACATGCTTGTAATCTTCACGCACAAAGAGGCTTACACTCTTTGGGCTTCTTGGTGTTCTTCTTAGCAGCCTCCCTCTCCTCTGCAGATTTCTTTCCTCCTCAGTCTCGTCACCAAAAAGATCCATGTCATTATCGTCATCAGCTGGAGGTGCATGTTCACAATCAACAAAAAAAAAACAGCTAATAACACACACAAGAAAAGTTTATCTACTAAAACACAATTCGGTGATTCCATACATGTATCACCATATCGGAGAATTCTTCAATATTATATTGATTACCCTCTTCCAGTTATATGATTTCTATCAAGAAGAAACATAGAAATTGCCATTGTGTATTTATACGTCATCATAAAGAATCAGGCTTTCAGGTAAAGGTACCTCAACTAGAGCAGGAGCAGCAGAGCCACCGATTGACACTCCAACAGCTTTTCAAGGAAAACTGCAGCAACTCGGAAACTTTTAAGTTTCTGAAAGTTAAGTAACAATCCAACGTTAATAAAATGATCTCAATTTTTCAAAAGGACAAACCCTTTTAGCACGATGGCAAGAAAAACAATCGTACCACTTGCTAGCATTTGGGAAAGCATCGTTGGGCTTCTCCACAACGGTAGCGAAAACCTTCACATCATCCATAGACAATTGATCAATGCGGAATCAAAACCTCTCTTGGACATCCATCTGATGCTATGCAAAGGTTACGAATCGTATAGTTAAAGAAGAAAAGTAAGAAACTTACCCAGAATAAATCCATGGAACCATCTCGTAAAGATGGACTGTAGTGAGTTACGCAAGCAGCATAAATAAATCCAATTTTGTGTTCAAAGTTTGAAAAGTTAAATCATCGGCCATTTAAAATACAATTTGATCGAATATAAGATGCTTGTGGATAGTAGAGTGATTTCCATGAATTCACCACCATGTTTCTTGATGTTTTTGGAGTCCCAAAAACAGAGCAGCCGAGCAACAATGAATTGAGAAGATCTACCGATTCGAAAAGTGTCGAATGCTGATTGCATAACAACAACAACAACGGAAGAAGACATTTTTGAAGGATGTTTCTGCGTTTGATATATAATATTAACTGAGAGTGGTTGTGAAGATTCATCCTACTCTCAACCCTCTCCAATTTCTAGGTGTGACGTGACTTATTGGTTCGCAATGTATAGGAAGGGAGACAGAGAAGTCGAGATTACTATTGGGTTAAATGAAAATAACATTTATTAGCAAAATTAAGAGGAATACGTTGAACGATAGGGGAGGTTAAGATTTGAGAAAAGAAATTGGTGTTTGCAGACTAAGATTAGCGGAGATGGCAAGGTTGAAGAGTCAAAGAAAGATAACGATGAAACCCTAATCTACTCAAACATAAAAAGCAGAGTTTGGTTACATAACCAAACATTATTTTATGAGACTGAAACCAAAATAATAATTCGAAAGTAAATCTTAGAGACTACCCATATTTGAAGTTCAAATTAGCAAAATACCATTGATTGGATATGAAGGACACTGACACAACCATTTGGCAAAGAAATGCCGAGAATGCTCTTTCTCTTTCCTCTCATTAACACGAAGCGTAAAAACATTTGTTAACATATAACACTTCTGTTAACGTCTAAAATATTTGTTAACAGCCAACACATTTATTACCGCGAAGCGTAAAAATAATTGTTAACAGTTAGCACTTCTGTTAACGTCTACAATATTTGTTAACAGCGAACACATTTATTAACGCGAAGCGTAAAAATAATTGTTAACAACTAACACTTTTGTTAACGTCTACAATATTTTTTAACCGCTAACACGACGTCGAATCTAAAACCCAGAAAATTGATATCATCAAAAAATTGAGGATTCAAAGCCACTTATGAAAAAAATAATGAAATTTAAAATTTAATTGAATATAGAATGATAGAGATTTGTAAAATAATTAGGGATTTGAGAGAAAAAAGGTCAAAATTGAGGATTCAAAGCCACTTATGAAAAAAATAATGAAATTTAAAATTTAATTGAATATAGAATGATAGAGATTTGTAAAATAATTAGGGATTGGAGAGAAAAAAGGTAAAAATTGAGGATTCAAAGCCACTTATGAAAAAATAATGAAATTTAAAATTTAATTGTATATAGAATGATAGAGGTTTGTAAATAATTAGGGATTGAAGAGAAAAAAAAAAGAGGGGAGATGTCAAAGAGAGGAGAGATAGTGTAGAGAAGGGCAAAATGGTCCAAAGGAAAGTGATTGTCACATCATGGGTAATTCTCTAATTATAGGTGCCAAATAGGGTAGTTTAGCCAATTATCTCAATTATCAAACCAACTGCAGAGAACCAAAATTAAATATTAGAGACTAAATTATCAAACTAAATGTGGGACCCACATATATGAAAACAATTGGTGACAGAATCCTCTCGGAAGAATAGTTATTTGATTTTCAAATATTAACTATATAAATTATCAAATCAAACGTGAAGAATTAATGATCAAACCAAACGTGAGACCCACATATAACAAAACAATTGCTGATGATCTTCTAGGATGAGAGAAAAGTACCATATTATATATATACTATCTTATATATTAAAACAGAAGTCATGACTTGATTTCATATATGATTTTTTAAGTTTTGGACCCTCTCTAGAAATTATTTAGCATTCATTTGTTACTAAAAATATGACTAAATTATATAAGATATTTAATATAACAACAACTCCTATAGTAACGATTTGGTTAACAAACCCACACATGACTCATTAAATTACATACTGCTAATGTACACTTGCAATACGAAGACCATTCAACTAATGTGAACAATCTGATATATGTAATGGCTGTATAAACATAAACTGTTATACCGGTTCATATATAAATATATTTTTAACTGTTTAAGAGTTCTGGTATGTTACTACTATACATAGTGTTCAATAATAAACAAAACCAACTTGTATCAACAACATTTGTACACAGTCCATACAGCCAGTACGTTTATTTGAACCTGTTCACCTGAAAACAAACATCAAAATCGTCTTATCTAATCAACATCGATTATTTAAACCAATATATAATATATCATGTTTTTCTGTTTTATTCAAATCATACTATATCATGATCATTCTGTTGACGTCAGATTCAAAGAATACACAAGAGAAGGTCTCCCCAAAACCCAAGCGTACAATGCCATACGCAACAACTTATCTTGAATCTCGACTGCACAATTAAAAGATAGTTAATGATACTATTTCTTTTCAAAACTGAGATTCTGTTGCAACAATATAGATATATATCTTATATACTAAAACATAACTCACAGTTTTGATTCATGTGTGATTTTTTAAAAAAAAAATGGATTATCACTAGAAACTTTTACTATATGTATTTCATTAAGATATGGAACTAAAACCAAGTCAATATTTTTAATCTTATAATCTTTAAGATACTTTAATCATAATATCCTTATATATCTTTTCATTTTAAGTATAAATAGATTTATTTAAATTCTAACAAATCTGTTTTAAAAGATTTTTATAAGATCTTTATTTCGATATTATCTTTAAATATTTTCATTAATTTGAAATTTGTCTGAAATATTATTAATATATTCAGTTAAGTTTATAAATACAAACTATTTATTTTAAATATATAATATGATGACATAACGTCTTAAAATGAGCAAGCTATATAATACATGTGTAAAAAATTAACTTTTATAGACTTTTGTATATACAATAATATATTATCTAAAATGAATAAACATAAAATATTGATAAAAGAAAAACCAGTTTTGAAGGTCGGGTTAGAATTTACCATAAATTAAATATAAAATATTTTTTTAATATTTTTTCTCATGAATATATTAATTTTCTTAATAATTACATGCAATACAATAAGATAAATATATAATAAGAAGTGACAAGTATATACGGTTTTTAAAAATTGATTAATATAACATATAAATTATAAAATTATTGTATTTGAAATAGTTATGCAAACATATAAATATATGATTAACATTATATATATATACTCTTATGTTCTAAAACAAACATCTGCGAGGTTGCGTGGGTCGCAATCTAGTAAAGGTTAATCCGCGTTATGTGGAGATTATTTTGATTTTCAAATGTTAACTATATAAATTATCAAATCAAACTAAACTAGGTGTTTTGCCCGCACTTGCGGGCCTAAACATTTTATAATTATTTTACTAATATATTTTTACTAATTGAAAGATTATAATGATAAATTATTATTTATGTTTTTTTAAACAAATAATATTCATATTTTCATTTAAACATTCTTACATATATTTCTTTGTATATTATATTCACTATTAAAAATAAATCTTAAAATCAAATAATATTTTTAATTATATAAAATTAAGAAGTTTACTTGATTAATATTTAGTTATGTATTTTCTATTTTTTATTAAATTATATGTGTGGATAACAATCTATATAGGAATTATCTTATTTAAATACATATTATTTAGATTTTGGATAATTCTTATGATTATTATTAGTTTTCATTACTTATCTAATTAAAATAATTAAATTCTTTTTTATTTTTTATGTAATTTATATTTTTTATTCATTAAGGATATAAACGAAATTAACCCGTGTAACTCTTAACGTGGGAGCTCCATTGCGAAAAATCACTTAAATGCGAACATGAGGACTTAATTATATTTAAGTCAATTTAAAAAATCATCAAAATAAATGATTATTTGCATCCAAATAATTCGACCTATAACATTAAACTTTCTTACATTGATAAAGTTATTCACAAATTAAAAAACAAATCTATGTTTTCCTTTAAAATTTTGAAAAATCTAAAGTCTATTTCATTTCTTCTTAATTGATAACAATTTAGAAATGTATCTTTCAATTTGAAAAATTGAATCGATAAATATACATTGAAAAATTGATCTTACGAAAGAATAAAATTAGTTTGGATAATAATACAATATATTTGAATATAATTTTGTCAAACACGTATTTTCTTTCTTTTTGAATGATCTTTTATTTTATATGATTATTTCATGTTTAAGGTTTAACTATATAAAATATAAACATAAATTTAATTTAACGTCTGAGTTCAGAGGTGAAAAATAACTTCACAAATATATATCATTATATTATATTCTTTTAATTTGAAAATAATTACATATTATACTTTTAATTATATAAAATTAAATTTTACTTTATGAATATTTATTTATGTGTGTTTGTTTTTTAATTTTTTATTAAAAATATATTTTCCGGATAATAACACAATATCTATAAGAATTCTCTTTTTTATTTTATTTTTATCTATATATTTAGATTATGGATAATTCTTAATTATCATTATTATCAATTTAAATCATTTATCTAATCAAATAAGTATTAAATTCGTTAATATTTTTAGCTAATTTATATATTATTTTCATTAAGGGTAAAAACGATATTAACCACTATAACTTTTAACGTGAGAGCTCCGTTGCGAAAAATCAATTCGCAAATAATAGTATAGATGTGGGATCAACATATAAAAAATAATTGCTGACAGAGATCCAGTAAGAATTTAGGAAAGTCCTCTATTATATTTATTAGAGATTAATCTGCTCTATGCGTGGAACTACTTTGATTTTCAAATGTTAACTATATAACTATTATTTTGTAGATTGTATTCTTAATTGTATGTTTGTGTGAATATATGAGTGTTTTATATTAATGGTATTCGTAATATAAAGTTTTCATAGTTTTGAGATTAAAATTATTGTATTTTTGAGATTAAAATTGTCGTATTGTAATTTTAATTTTGGGAGGGGACACCTGTTTGTAATCTCAATAGCGAAGCCAGCCATTCGGCTTTACTTGGTGTGAGTAGCTTGAATCGACTTCTTACTTGTTTAGTGTATCTCTTGCGAAGTTACAGCTTACCATTTCAGTCCATCTTTCCTTTTTTTGCAGCTGATTCCATTAGGTACTGGTTTGGAATTTGTTAGAATATTTTGTTGGTTGGTTTTTGCAACTTCTGTCTGATGTGATTTGTTTATGAAAGTTCTGCTGAGCAATCTTGAGTATATTTTGAGTTTCTTAACCTGTGTTTTTGTGCAGGGCTCATCTCAGTTCTCGAATTGATGACATACCGACCCATTCTCAGGGTACTTCCACAGTTGACACGTCCATAAAATGAGGTGAAGGCTCCTAATGTTTTCGAGAGGGCACATGATGAAATGAACATAAAGATATGAAATTTTTCTTTATTGATGTAATTTTGTGACATAACCGGTTATTGGATTCTATTTCTTTTTTTTTATAGTTAGCCGGTTATGAAAATGAACATATCTTAAACTATTAAAATAGAAATACAAAAATGAAATAACCCTGATTTTTCTAAAAAATTATAATCTCATACCATTACTTCTTAACCTAATAATTAAATCTCAGACAGGTTTTAACAACTAACCCATCAATTATCATTAACAACAACTATTTGGGCTGAATATGATTATGTCTGTTATCACTAAACATATTTCCACTTCATAGTCCATGCACATATGGATAATTATGAGAATAGTTTTGACTTGTTATTATGATCCTTACGAGTTGAACCAAAGACACAATATATAACTTATGATATTGATGATATCGTATAGTTATGAGAACAATTTTGATTTATTATCTATACTATTAAAACATAAGGCATTTTTTAAAGTGTCCTTCTGTTTTGAAAGTATTTATAATCAAATGCCACTGGAACATTTTAAAGCTATGTTTTTATTAAATCCTTTATTTTCACTAAACAATAAAATCCTCCCGAAATCTAACAAAACAATTATTTTTTGTAACCTAATAGATTTCTATTCGAATATATTATAGCATATTCTTAAGTTTAACTGATTTATATTATTATTTTTAAATTTAATTACAGTCTAATCAATACTATATAAATCTCGAACAATGCAGCAAAATACAACCATTCGAAAACGTGAGTTATTTCTACCAAAAATCAATCATCGATATGCTAATAGAAATGGACGACTTAAGTGATGTTAAACCACTCAAATCTGCATGGAGAGTCCAGGTGAAAGTTTTGCAGACGTGAATGAAATTCAATAATCGGCTTGGTTCGTCTCTTAATATGGTATTAGCAAATCAAAATGTAAGACAATATTCACAACTTATGCAAAACTTTTTCAGGTGACTTTTGAGTTTCAAAGTATTTACAACTTCATGCTACTGAAAAAAATTTAAGCTATAATTTCAATTAAATGCTTTAATATTTTATAAGTAATTGGAGCTTTTTTTAGGAACTCCCTGGTATATCTATTGTTATATTACAGTAACTACGAAATGTAGGAAAAAATGGATTCACTCCAATTAATGAGTACGATATCTTTCAAATTTTATATGATTTGAAAACATCAGTAATATAGGAACCTCTCTAACTAGATGATTTATTTCTTAACTAGACGATTTTGTTTCTAAGAATATGTTGTCCATTTTTTTTATAAAAAAATCGCAAATAAGTACTATAAATATGAACAAGCTATCAAAATCATAGCTCACCACCACTCCGAGCAAAGCAATTTATTCATTGAGTCATGTTTCATATTAAGCAAATCAAATCTAGCGTCTCCACCGATACTAGCTTACAAGGGTGGCAAAGGACGCAGATTATTTAAAGATGCTATCTGTAGACAGGTATGTACATCAATCCAAAAGAAAAGACTTCTCGGACTACTTATATTTAAGTCGTCTAGGAAGTCTTATAAGTGGACGACTTACCGGACGACTTATAATTAAGTCATCTAGGAAGGTCTTCCAGCTGGATGACTTAATTATAAGTCTCTACTAAGTCGTCCACTTGTAAGACTTCCCAGACGACTTAAATATAAGTCGTCCGGTAAGTCGTCCAGTTAGACGACCTTCCAGACGACTTAAGTATAAGTCGTCCGAGAAGTCTTTTCTTTCTATCTTTCTCAATCCGTCCAAATATCTAAGGTCGTATCTTCTATTTACTGCAGACCCGC
>CAKOAT010574042.1:454903-495878 GCA_932364175.1 Eruca vesicaria subsp. sativa
CAAAGTGAAGGAGATGTTGTTTTTAGTTCATAACAATTGAGAAAGAGAGTATGGATATCGATTTTAAGTGCATTAAAAGCTTCAAACCTTGGTTGTACAAGGTTGTTGGGTTGTACAAGGTTGTTGGGAGTATTCATGGCAATGGCAATGTTGTAAATACTTGAAGATGATGAGGTTGAGAGAGTAAAAATGCCATTTTTGAAAAAAAATTCAAAAAACATATAAATGGCATTTTCGTAAATAAAATGAAGATGTGGGGTGAATAGGACAAAAACAAGATGAGTCAAAAGAAGAGGTTAGTTTTGTGTTTGACTTGGAGTTTTGAGTCAAATTTGCAAAAAGCCCTTCATGTAATACCACAATAACATTGATATCCATTTTAATATACGGCTATACTTTAAATTTCAATAACCTATTCAACTTAGGGGTTGATTGGTAGAGCATTAGCATAAGCATTATGCTCTCTATTATCCAATCAACATTTGGCAAAGAAGCATTTAGAAAAGCATTTACCAAATGCAAATGCTCTCCAAATGCTCTTTGCTCAATGCTCTCATATAGAGCTTTTGGGAGAGCATTTGCATATAGAAAATATAAAACTTAATAATATTTATATATAATTAATTTATTTTAGTTTAAAATATAAAAAATATTTTTATAATTAAATATAAATTTATATTTTAAAAAATAAACAAAAAAATTATAATTTTTTAAAAGAAAAATATTTCACATTTAAAATATAATATAATTTATATAATTACATATATCATTCATTATTTTTTATTACAAAAATAACATAATATAATTTATATATTATCGATATAAACATATTATTTAGACACTAATAAATAAATTATATATTAACTTTTATGATAATTTTATATATGAGTAATTTAGTGCTCTACCAATAAATAAATAATAATAATTTATATAAAAATTATAATTAATTTATATATAAAATATAATTTATTTATTTAATAATAATTATAATTTAATAATAATTAATTAAATTATAACTATAATTTATATATGAGTAATATGTTATATCCATAAATAATTTATTATTTTGAGAAATAGAGTGAATCGATCCAAGTTCTGAAGCCCAGCAAGATTTACGCCCAACGCAGGAAACCTTAGGTGAGATCCTATTTAAACACTCATAGCCTCTTTATTTTATTCAGAAAACTCTAAAGCATCGAATCTCTGCAGAAACCGAGCCGCCGTCTAGAGTTGAGATCGTCCAGCCATCGTCATTGTCGAGATCACCTAGTGAGCCGCCGTTAACCGCCTCAGGTAACACCGGAAACCGCCTTGGCCTTGGTTTAAGTTTAGATCGTTTCTTAAATCGATCATAACTTTTCATCCGTGTGGTTTTTCGCAAATCTAAGGTCATCAGTGTGTTCTTCTCGCCGAGACGAGTCAGGAGGTCCAAGCCCAGTCAGAGAGCCGCCGCCACGCGCCCTCACGCGCCACCCAAAGTTCTGCCGCCGCCGCCGTGCGTGACGCCCACGCGCCGCCACCGCCGCCGTCCGTCGTTTGCCGGAGGCTCCGCCTCCGATCACCGCCCGTCCGCCGCCGGTGACTTTTTCCGGTAAGCCGCCGCCGTCGCCGCCGGCGACCGGTCACCGGTGACTCGCCGGTTGACTCGCCGGTAACTCGGCCGGGTAAACTCGGTTGGTCAACTCGTTGACCGGTCCAACCAGTTGGTTTGTTGATTTGAATTGATTTTGGTTTGGTTATGTTAACCGGTCGGTTTAATTGAATTGATTTTGGTTTGGAATTAAACCGGATTGAAATTGATTTGATTTTGGTCCAATTGAAATCGAATTCGGTTAAGGAAAACCGGCGGTTCAATTCGATTTCAATCTGGTCAAGGGTTGACCGGCTTGGGTCAGAGTTGACCGGGTTGACCTTTGACCAGCGAGTTGACTTTTTGACCAAATCACCGGTTATCCGTTTTTAACCGTTCGAAAGGCTTTCTGACTCGATTTTTTGCCCTGATTTCAGATTTGGAGTCTGTTTGAGCACCAGGAGTTCACAGCTACCAATTTTCACATTTTGCTAAGGTGAGGGTCTAATCCGTAACTCCCGTACCAGTATAGAATTCTTCCTATCGTAGTTTAGATTTCGAAGCATGATCCGTCTGTGTGAATTGAGTCTGTGTGAGTCTTGATTGCTAGTTAGTTCATTCATTGTAAATTGGAACTAGGGGTCTAGAGGATTCAACCGTTGATTGGATTGGGTGATGTTAAGAGATGATATATATATATATATATATATATATATATGTACATACATGGTTATGAGTAGGGACTATGTGGGAGGGCGGGGGTTCAGGGATGTCTGGACTATCGACGCAGGCGGGGGCTCAGAGACGTCTGGGCTAGCGACGCAACTGTGTGTTGCGCGGTGCAGAGACGTTTGCATTCGACGCATATTTGGAGGGCGGGGGTACAAAGACATACTGTACTAGCGACGCAGCGTATGATGTATATCCATATATGGAGATGTGTGGTGTGTGGTCTAGCTATGCACTCTCAGCGCATTGTTTGTTCTATGTGATGCCTTAGGTGTCTTGATTGTTCATGTTAGAGCTAAACTTCCATAGTGGGAGTTCTATTTACTCAAGGCAGTGTTTTGCGTGGTTAGCATCCCATACCTCACTGAGTGACTCCCCTGTTATTCACTCCTCTCTCTTCCCCCATTTCAGGTGATACTGACGATCATGAGTGATCATTTCGGATTGGTGCTTTTGGGAGTTTATTTTATTTATTTTCAGACTTTTTTATCGTTATTTTGAGATTTATTATGTTATTTGGATTTATGGAGTTTGGAGATGATTTATGCGATTTAATAAATGGAGATTTCAGACATTTTTATTTATTTTATTATTCTGGAAAATGCGGGTGTTTCCATTTGGTATCAGAGCGGGTTCCGTCCCGGCCCCGACCCGGGATGGCAATCTGTGAGGACCTGGTTTTATCGGATTTATAAATTGATTTAAAAAAAAATGATTTTTGGGGGAAATTGGTGATTTTAAAAATAAAAACAAGTAGCACCTTTCTGTTAGTATTATTCTTGTTAGGAATGTTAGCATCAGGTTTCAGAAGAAGTTGACCATTTTGTATTTCTTCCTTTCAGATGCCGCCGAGAAAGAGTGTTGGTCGTCCTCAGACTGCGAGAGTTGTTAGTTCCCAGACTGCCAGGACTGCTCAGGAGGTTGGAGATGAGCAGGTGCCACCTGTAATTCCACAGATCCCAGTTCCACCAATTGATCAGGATTTGAGGCAGATGGTGAAGGATGCAGCTCGACAGGCTGCTCAGCAGGCCGCTCAGCAGGCAGTTCAGCAAGTTGCTCAAGAGGCAGCTAGACAGGCTACCCAGGCAGCGGCTCAGGAGGTTGCTCGACAGTTAGCTGCAGCTCAGCAGGGACCACGTGGACCCCAAGTTCAGGTGCAGAATGGTCCACAGATTCAGGTGCAGCAGGCCGCACCAGTTCAGGTGCAGCAGGCCGCACCAGTTCAGATTCAGCAGGATCAGCAGATTCCACCTGTGCCGCCAGTTCAGCAGGTTCCAGGGGTTTTTCAGGTTCCACCACCACCACTACCAGTTCTTCCTGGACAAGCTCCTGCATATGATGAGACGCTTCTCAGAGTGTTGGGAAGATTGAAGAATGTGGATTTGGAGAAATTCCAGGGAGCAACAGATCCAGTGGAGGCCCATCGTTGGAGGCATAGGTTGGCGTCGTGTCTACAGGTTATCAATTGTCCGCTTCAACTTTGTCTTAATGTCGCGGTGTTATATCTGCGTGGTGATGCAGCATTGTGGTGGGATGGAGTGCAAACACTACACCAAGGCGAGCTGACATATGAGGATTTCTGTAAGGCATTCGACAAGAAGTACTTCCCTAAGGAAGCTTTGCACCAGAAGAAGAACGACTTTGAGCATTTGAGGCAGGGTACTAAGACCGTCAGGGAGTATGAGCATGAGTTTAGTCAACTCCGCATGTTTGCTGGTAACCACTTTGATCAGGAGGATCTGATCAGGAGATTTTTAGATGGGATGCGAGTTGATCTCCGGGGCAGATGTAGTGTGGTGACTTACACTAGCATAGAGGACTTGGTGGAGAAAGCTGTTGTGCAGGAGAGGTGTATTACTGAGGAGCAGAAATATTCCAAAGCAGCTCAGACTAAGACTGGGAGGACTTCAGAGCCACAGAAGAGGACATGGGATCAGGAAAATACCAAGTGTTATAACTGTGGAAAGATGAGACACATAGGTAGGAATTGTCGGAGTAGGGCAATGGGTATTCAGGCAGCAGCACCAGCAGCACATGCAGCACCAGCAGCACAAGTTGCACCGGCAGCTGCGGCAGCCGCACGAGGACCTTGTTACACTTGTGGCCAGCTGGGAAACATTTCTAGGTTTTTCCCGATGAGGGGGCCTGCGGCCAAGCGTCCAGCCATCACTCCACGCGTGTATGCTACAGGAGATCCTACCGGAGCTGAGCCGATAGCTGGTATGTATTGTTATCATACTTGTTACGTTTGAATTTTGGTTATCATGTGTAGTTAGTAAAAATATTTTGTTTAGGATCGGTTTTGGTTGCAGGTGAGTCCGCTCACACTTTATTCGACACGGGGGCTTCACATAGCTTCGTGAGCCCACGTTTGGTCAAGTGTTGGTCCTTTCGAGGTGTTTTCGGGCCAAAAGCTAAGCAGATTCAGACAGCTGGCACAGAGAGATTGGGAACTGTTGGCGTTCATCGAGATGTACCGGTCACACTTAGAGGGGTCGATTTTATCGGAGACTTGGAAGAGATGGAGTTGAATTACTACGATGTTATTCTCGGGATGGATTGGCTGTCAGATCATCGAGTAGTGTTGGATTGCCCGAGGGCCCGAGTCCATATTCCTGGAGCAGATGGAAAGATCACATTCCAGGGCATTCAGACGCACTGTGGGGTTTCTATAGTCTCCATGTTACACGCGGAGGAGTTATTAGAAAGAGGAGCAGAGGGATTTTTGGCCACCATTTCTATGGTGAAGGAAGATGGAAAGCAGGAGCTGCAGAATATTCCCGTGGTTGCAAAGTATGAGGATGTATTTGAGGCCTTAAAGGGACCACCACCAGCTAGAGGAGACGCACTTTCAATTGAGTTGGAACCAGGGACAGCGCCGGTTTCACGAGCTCCATACCGTTTAGCTCCCGCATAAATGGCTGAGTTAAAGAAGCAGTTGGAGGAGCTATCAGATAAGGGTTTTATCAGACCGAGTACTTCACCGTGGGGAGCACCGGTATTGTTTGTGAAGAAGAAAGATGGGAGTTTCAGGCTTTGTATCGACTACAGAGGCTTGAATAAGGTGACCATTAAAAATAAGTACCCACTGCCGCGTATCGATGAGTTGTTGGANAAATGGCTGAGTTAAAGAAGCAGTTGGAGGAGCTATCAGATAAGGGTTTTATCAGACCGAGTACTTCACCGTGGGGAGCACCGGTATTGTTTGTGAAGAAGAAAGATGGGAGTTTCAGGCTTTGTATCGACTACAGAGGCTTGAATAAGGTGACCATTAAAAATAAGTACCCACTGCCGCGTATCGATGAGTTGTTGGATCAGTTGCAAGGAGCTTCTTGGTTTTCTAAGATTGACTTGGCATCGGGATACCACCAGATTGCGATAGCTGATGAGGATATGCGGAAGACGGCTTTTCGTACACGTTATGGACATTATGAGTTCGTAGTGATGCCATTTGGGTTGACGAATGCACCTGCGGCATTTATGAAGCTCATGAATGATGTGTTTCGCGAGTATTTGGATAAGTGCGTGATTGTCTTTATCGACGATATCTTGGTCTATTCTCGAAGTGAAGAAGAGCATGCGTATCATTTGCGGATTGTGTTGAAAAAGCTCAGAGAGTATCAGTTATTTGCTAAGCTGAGTAAGTGTAGCTTCTGGCAGAGGAAGATTGGATTTTTGGGTCATGTGGTTTCTGAGTCAGGAGTTGCGGTAGATCCAGAGAAGATTGCTGCAATATCAGAGTGGCCTACACCTAAGATTGCTACTGAGATCCGCAGCTTTCTGGGATTGGCTGGTTATTACAGAAAGTATGTCAAAAATGTTGCCAATATCGCAAAGCCGATGACGCGATTAACAGGCAAGAACGTCAAGTTTGACTGGACAGATGCATGTTCTAAAAGTTTCACCGAGCTGAAACGGAAACTGACGAAGGCACCAGTTTTGGTACTCCCTAGAACGGGGATACCATATGAGGTTTATACGGATGCATCTGGCACGGGTTTGGGATGCGTATTGATGCAGGAAGGTCAAGTTATTGCTTACGCCTCACGTCAGTTGAGACCTCACGAGGTCAACTATCCGACTCATGACTTGGAGTTGGCAGAAGTGGTATTTGCACTGAATATCTGGAGGTCATATTTGTATGGAGAGAAGGTGAAGATCCTCACGGATCACAAGAGTCTGAAGTATATTTTTACACAAGCAGATCTAAACTTGAGACAGCGAAGGTGGATGGAGCTGTTAGCAGACTACAATTTGGATATCACCTACCATCCGGGCAAAGCCAATCAGGTAGCAGACGCCTTGAGTAGACGCAGAAGTGATCTGTCAGGAACCAAGGAGGTACAGGAGCTTACTTGGATGATTGCAAGTCTCAGATTGTGCGCTACTACTGTGGAGGGGGATACAGCCGGTCTGGATGCTGTGGAGCAGGCAGATTTATTATGGAGAATACGCAGAGCCCAGGATAGTGATGAGGCATTGGTTAAGCAGATCGAGATCGAAAGTATTGGATACCGTACAGCATTGAGTGGAATGTATATGTACCGGAACCGAGTTTGTGTGCCAGATAATGAGTTATTAAGGAAAGAGATTTTGCAGCAAGCACACCACTCGCGTTTCTCTATCCATCCAGGGAATACCAAGATGTATAGGGATCTGAAGCATTATTACCATTGGCCTGGTATGAAGAAAGATGTTGCTACATTTGTATCTCAGTGTCAGACGTGTCAGATGGTTAAGGCTGAGCATCAGGTGCCTAGCGGGTTATTGCAGAATTTGCCTTTGCCTGAGTGGAAATGGGATATGGTGACTATGGATTTTGTGACTGGGCTCCCAACAACGGGTGGTGGGAGAAATGCTATTNATGTTGCTACATTTGTATCTCAGTGTCAGACGTGTCAGATGGTTAAGGCTGAGCATCAGGTGCCTAGCGGGTTATTGCAGAATTTGCCTTTGCCTGAGTGGAAATGGGATATGGTGACTATGGATTTTGTGACTGGGCTCCCAACAACGGGTGGTGGGAGAAATGCTATTTGGGTTATTGTGGATAGACTCACTAAATCAGCACATTT
This sequence comes from Eruca vesicaria subsp. sativa, assembly GCA_932364175.1. Classification (NCBI taxonomy): domain Eukaryota; kingdom Viridiplantae; phylum Streptophyta; class Magnoliopsida; order Brassicales; family Brassicaceae; genus Eruca; species Eruca vesicaria. The sequence goes on from CAKOAT010574042.1 coordinate 462,275, forward strand.
TCTAGCAATTAAGAAGACGGACAACGCTCACCAGTTGGCAGAGATTTACATCAAGGAGATCGTGAGATTACATGGAGTTCATGTTAGTATTGTATCAGATCGGGACACAAAGTTCACATCTGATTTTTGGAGAGCCTTTCAGAAGGCGCTTGGGACTAATATTCACATGAGTACAGCTTATCACTCCCAGACAGATGGTCAGTCAGAGAGGACTATTCAGACTTTAGAGGATATGCTCAGGGCTTGTGTTCTAGACTGGGAAGGCAGCTGGGCAAAGTATTTACCTCTAGCAGAGTTTGCCTACAACAACAGCTATCATGCTAGTATTGGAATGTCACCGTATGAGGCGCTTTATGGTAGACCTTGTCGTACCCCACTTTGTTGGACAGAAGTGGGAGAGAGACGAGACTTAGTACCAGCGATGGTTGAGGAGACTGTAGACTCGACTTAAGGAAGCCCATGACCGGCAGAAGAGTTATGCAGATAAGCGCCGCAATGATTTGGAGTTTCAGGTGGGAGACTTAGTATATCTGAAAATGAGAACATTTCAAGGAGGATCTAAGACGCAGAAGCTAAAGAAGCTTAAACCGAGGTATATGGGACCATACCCTATTTTGGAACGGATTGGAGCAGTAGCCTATAGATTGCAGTTATCAGCTGAGTTGTCCGACTTTCATGATGTGTTCCACGTGTCAGTGTTGAGGAAGGTGGTGAGAGAACCAGAGTTAATTTTGCGGCAGCCACCTCGTGATCTTGGTAGAAATTTGTCTGCACGTATTCAGCCCGTCGAGATTTTGGAGAGGCAGGTGAAAGCGGTCCAGGGAATGATGACTATGATGGTTAAGGTTCGTTGGGAGAGAGATGGGATACAGGAGGAGACTTGGGAGACTGAGACTCAGATGAGTATAGATTATCCAGGACTTTTTCAGGACGATATCGATCAGTCAGATCATGAGCTGAATTCGGGGACGAATTCCTTATTAGTTGGGGAGAATTGTAACGACCCAAGTTCTGAGGCCCAGCAAGATTTAGGCCCAACGCAGGAAACCCTAGGTGAGATTCACACGCGCCCTCACGCGCCACCCGAAGTTCCGCGCGTGAGATTCACGCGCCGCCGGAGTCCACCGCCGCCGCCGCGCGTGATGCCCACGCGCCGCCACCGCCGCCGTCCACCGTTCGCCGGAGCCGCCGCCTCCGATCACCGCCCGTCCGCCGCCGGTGACTTTTCCGGTAAGCCGCCGCCGGCGACTCGCCGGTTAACTCGCCGGTAACTCCGCCGGGTCAACTCGGTTGGTCAACTCGTTGGCCGGACCAACCGGTTGGTTTGTTGATTCGAATTGATTTTGGTTTGGTTAGGTTAACCGGTCGGTTGAATTGAATTGATTTTTGTTTGGAATTAAACCGGATTGAAATTGATTTGATTTTGGTCCAATTGAAATCAAATTCGGTTAAGGAAAACCGACGGTTCAATTCGATTTCAATCTGGTCAACGGTTGACCGGCTTGGGTCAGAGTTGACCGGGTTGACCTTTGACCAGCGAGTTGACTTTTTGACCAAATCACCGGTTTCCTTTTTTAACCGTTCGAAGAGCGTTCTGACTCGATTTTTCGCCCTGATTTCAGATTTGGAATCTGTTTGAGCACCAGGAATTCACAGCTACCACTTTTCACATTTTGCTAAGGTGAGGGTCTAATCCATAACTCCCGTACCAGTATAGAATTCTTCCTATCGTAGTTTAGATTTCGAAGCATGATCCGTCTGTGTGAATTGAGTCTGTGTGAGTCTTGATTGCTAGTTAGTTCATTCATTGTAAATTGGAACTAGGGGTCTAGAGAATTCAACCGTTGATTGGATTGGGTGATGTTAAGAGATGATATATATATATATATATATATGTACATACATAGTTATGAGTAGGGACTATGTGGGAGGGCGGGGGTTCAGGGATGCCTGGACTATCGACGCAACTTTGGAGGGTGGTGGCTCAGAGACGTCTGGGCTAGCGACGCAACTGTGTGGTGCGCGGTGCAGAGACGTTTGCATTCGATGCAGATTTGGAGGGCGGGGGTACAGAGACATACTGTACTAGCGACGCAGCGTATGATATATATCCATATATGGAGATGCGTTGTGTGTGGTCTAGCTATGCACTATCAGCTCATTGTTTGTTCTATGTGATGCCTTAGGTGTCTTGATTGTTCATGTTAGAGCTAAATTTCCATAGTGGGAGTTCTATTTACTCAATTCAGTGTTTTGCGTGGTTAGCATCCCATACCTCACTGAGTGACTCCCCTGTTACTCACTCCTCTATCTTCCCCCATTTCAGGTGATACTAACGATCATGAGTGATCATTTCGGATTGGTTCTTTTGGGAGTTTATTTTATTTATTTTCAGACTTATTTTTATCGTTATTTTGAGATTTATTATGTTATTTGGATTTATGGAGTTTGGAGATGATTTATGCGATTTAATAAATGGAGATTTCAGACATTTTTATTTATTTTATTATTCTGGAAAATGCGGGTGTTTCATAGAGATTTAAAGGTTAGAGTGTGAATTTTCGGCAGTGAATCTAAAGATGCTTAAATTTCTTAACATAAAGCATCCTGATCTCAAAATGATGATTTAGTGTTTGATAACTTATCTTTGTGTGAAAAACCGATGTGTGTTGTGAAATATAAGCTCAAGAGATAAGAACAGATTTATTTATTATTTATATTATATAAAAGTGGATGTTGGCGAGAAAGGGAGAGAACGTAAATGGTGATCTTGATTATTTATATATGTGTGTGAATAAACGAGAGAGATAAAGATGTGACAAACTTTCTATATGACTTCTTTTACGTACATGTACTCTATTTATAGTACAAAATTTTTGCATACTCATCATCTCATTAAAGGAAATAATGACATGTGTTGCTGATGATGATAGAGTAAGAATAAAACATGTGTCTTTTTGATGACTAATCACTATTCTAACACTCCCCCTTGATTAGTCATCTTATATTACGTAATGCCTCGTTAAAATCTTAGTCATGGAAAAATTCACTGGACTAAAACCCATGAAAAAGGAAAAAGAGTACACTGACGTAATCTCCCCCTGAGCATAATGGACATAGCTTTTTCTTCATAAGTCACGCAAATGTCGCATTCCGATACCGTAGACGTGTTTTCGGAATATTGTAGTCGGAAGGGATTTTGTGAACAAATCAGCCGGATTGTCGCATGACCGTATATACTCGATGTCCACTTCTTTATTTTTCTCGAGCTGCCGTATGTACGAGAAAAATCTTGGAGGCATATGCTTTGTTCTGTCGCTCTTGATATAACCTTCTTTAAGTTGAGTAACACACGCCGAATTGTCTTCGAACATTTTTGTCGGCTCTTTCTTATCAACTATTCCACTTGATTCTTGTATGTGGTAACTCATTGATCTAAGCCACACACATTCTCGACAAACTTCGTGAAGTGCAATGGTTTCTGCATAGTTCGAAGATGTTGCAACCAGAGTTTGCTTTTGCGAACGCCAAGAGATCGCTGTCCCACCAATTGTAAAAACTTAGCTGGTTTGTGAACGAGCCTTATGAGGATCTGATAAGTATCATGCATCTGCAAAACCAACCATACCAAACTCGGGTTTTCTAAAATACATTAAAACTAGGTCAACCGTACCTTGAAGGTAACGGAATATGTGTTTAATTCTGTTCCAATGTCTATGAGTTGGAGCCGAACTATATCTTGCAAGAAGATTAGTGGCAAAGGCAATATCAGGTCTGGTACAGTTCGCAAGATACAACAACCCACCGATAGCACTCATGTAAGGTACTTCTAGACCTAACATATTTTCGCTATCTTCACAGGGTCTAAAAGGATCTCTCTCAACATCGAGAGTCCTACCAACCATTGGAGTACTCAAAGAAGTTGCTTTGTCCATACGAAAGCGTTTCAATAACCTTTTCCCATAATTTGATTGATGCACAAATATACCTTCTCGGAGATGCTCAATCTGGAGCCCAAGATAAAACTTTGTCTTTCCGAGATCTTTCATTTCAAACTCTTCTCTTTCATATGAGTTCGTGCATCATCAACCTCCTTTTGAGTTCCAATAATGTTCAGGTCATCAACATATACAGCAATGATCACAAAGCCAGATGACGATTTCTTTATAAAAACGCATGGACATATCGCATTATTCACATATCCTTTTCTCAAGAGATATTCACTTAAGCAATTGTACCACATGCGTCCGGACTGCTTTAATCCGTAAAGTGATCGCTGTAACTTGACCAAACAAATCTCCCTGGGTTTCTCTTTCAATGCTTCTGGCATTTTCAATCCTTCAGGGAGTCTCATGTATATATCATTATCCAATGATCCATACAAGTATGCAGTCACAACGTCCATAAGATGCATTTCAAGATTCTTTGACACCGTGAGGCTCATCAAAAATCTAAACATTATTGCATCCATCACCGGGGAATACGTTTCCTCAAAATCAATTCCCGGTCTCTGAGAAAAACCTTGGGCTACTAATCGGGCTTTATATCGTGTTACTTCATTCTTTTCATTTACTTTTTTCACGAATATCCACTTATACCCAACAGGATTTACATTCTCAGGCGTTATGACTATAGGTCCAAAGACATTTCTTTTATTTAGGGAGAGTAATTCAATTTCCATGGCCTTCTTCCACTCCTCCCAATCATGTCTTTTCATACATTCTAAAATGGATCTTGGATCAGAATCATCACTTTCGTGATCTATTTCTTTAGACACAGAAAAAGAGAACATTCCATCAACATCTTTTATCTTATTTCTGATCCATAACTTTTTATCTTGGGCGTAGTTAATGAAAATCTCATACTTTTATGTTCCCTCCTCGTCATCCGGATCCTTATCTTTATTTGGTTCTTCTTAAACCTTTTCATCTATGCCTTCTTTCAGACATCTTTCAGTATCAGGTTCTTCTAGAACCTTCTCTTTTTGCTCAACCAATTTCTTTTTCTTTCGGAGATTTTTATCTTTAGAACCCACAGGTCTCCCCCTCTTTAACTGAACTCTAAGCTCATTCATTGTATCTCCATCAGTGTGTTCTTTAGGAACAACAACTCGTGATGGGACATTTTCAGCGGGTATATATGATTTCGTCACCCTTCTCGTATCTGTGAACGCATCTGGTAACTGGTTTGCCAAATTATGCAAATGCATAATTTCTGAACTTCCAGTTTTCTTTGATTCGTAGGGGGATCAAGGTGTAACAACGATGGTGTACACCAAGTAATCTCTTTAGGAATTTCTCTAATTCCTCCCCCTAACGCTGGAAATTCGTCCTCAATAAAATGGCAATCGGCAAATCGTGCAGTAAACATATCACCAGTTACTGGTTCCAGATATCTTATTATACTTGGTGACACATAACCCACATATACTCTCAATCTCCTTTGTGGGCCCATTTTTGTTCTTTTTGGCGGAGCTATCGGAACATAGACCGCACACCCAAAGACACAGAGATGGGATACATCAGGCTCATGCCCAGACGCCAATTGTAATGGGAAGTACTTATGATATGCACTCGGTCTTAGCCGAATTAGTGCATCCGCATGAAAAATAGCATGACCCCATACTGAAATTGAGAGCTTTTTCCTCAAGATCAACGGTCTTGCAATCAACTGCAACCGCTTTATTAATGACTCGGCCATGCCATTCTGTGTATGAACATGGGGCACTGGATGTTCTACATCAATCCCCACTGACATACAATAATCATCAAAGGTTTGCGATGTAAATTCACCAGTATTATCAAGCCTTACTTTTTTAATGGCATATCCTGAGAACTGCGTTCTCAGCCTTATTATTTGGGCAATGAACTTTGCGAAAGCCGTATTTCGTGTTGTCAAAAGACACACATTTGACCATCTACTAGATGCGTCAATCAATACCATGAAATACTTAAACGGCCCGCACGGTGGGTGGATCGGCCCACATATATCACCATGTATTCTTTCTAAAAACATAGGTGATTCATTGCCTACTTTTGCTGGTGATGGCCGAGTTATAAGTTTTCCTTGAGAGCATGCTTTACATGTAAACTCGCCGTCTGCAAAATTCTTCCGTTTTTAAACGGATGGCCATTTGAATTTTGCACTATTTTTCTCATCATGACTGAGCCAGGATGTCCTAGCCTCTCATGCCAGATTTTAAAATGTATCAGTAAACTTCATGTTTACCATGGCATAAGACTCAGTCATGTGTATTCTTGTACAATATAGTCCAGAGGATAACATTTTTAACTCTTCCGATATATGTTTCCTCTCAGACTTAATGCAAAGAAATTCAATGCCATCTTTACACATAGTCTCAATATGGTATCCATTTCTTCGGATATCCTTGAAACTTAACAAGTTTCTATTAGACTCGGAGGAATATAATGCATTACTTATTTCAAATATCGTCCCCCTTGGCATTGAAAATTTCACTCTTCCAGAGCCCATTATAATCTTTGCATTACCAGATATTGTACTTACGCTTCCAGCGCAATCTTTTATTTTGAGACTGGAGAAATATTTCTTATCTTTGATTATCGTGTGCGTCGTAGCACTATCTGCCAAACACATATCTCCATCCATAGTCTCAAAGTTTGGCATTCTTTCTAAAAACATGTACTATTAAACTTATATCACATAACATAAAATATGCATTATTAAACAAGAAACATAATGTATATCTTACAAAAGATATAGATACTATAATACAGTAAACTTAGATCACATCGATTTTATATTACTCATCGATACTCTCTGGCTCAACCAGAAAGTCTGATACGTCGAGATGAGTATCATCATTTAAACCATGAAAGGGTGGCCCGGGTTCATCAGAGATGAAGTTTGTTTCACCTCCTTTTTCCTTTCTCTTTTGAGATTCTTTATACAGATCGGCTAAATGTTTTGGCGTAATGGCAAACATGTGCCCAATGCCCTTTCATACCGCATCTGTAACAAACTCCTATTTGCTTTTTATCATCCCGGCCCCTTTCACCTTTTTCATTTTCGTGGAAATATCTATTATTTCTTTTATCATATGGACGGAATCTTCTTCCTTGTCCTCTTCCACGACCATGATAACGGTTTCGACCGCGTCCACGACCTCGTCCTCTCGAATTATCATAACTGGATGATGCAACATTCGCTTCAGGGAATGGAGCATATCCAATGGGACGAGCCTGATGGTTTAAAGTCACGAGTTGATTATTCTCCTCCGCTACAAGGAGGACTTGCATCAACTCCGAGTAACGAGTATATCCACTCACCCGGTATTGTTGTTGCATGACTATATTTCCAGGATGGAACGTGGAGAGAGTTTTCTCGATCATATCATAATCACTTATTTTCTCTCCACATAACATCATCCTAGATGTAATTCCGAACATAGCGGAATTAAACTCACTAACACTTTTATAGTCCTGGAACCGGAGATGGATCCACTCGTGTTTAGCTTTCGGTAAGATCACATATTTCTGGTGATTGAACCTCTCTTTTAAAGATTGCCAGAGGTCCAAAGGATCCTCTTTCGTAATATATTCATCTTTTAAACCATCATGTATGTGGTGTCGTAAAAATATCATGGCTTTAGCCTTTTTCTCATCCGACACCGTTTTTGTATTATCGATGATTTCCAAAAGCCCGTTTCCTCTCAGGTGCATCTTTTCACCCACTACCCAGGTTATATAATTATTTCCCGTAATATCCAGGGCATTTATTTTGAGCTTTGTCAGATTCGACATGATAAATGTATTAATAGAATAATAATTTAAAATTATAATAAAGACGAGAATTTAAATGCATAATTTAAATGCAGAAATTAAAGGCCTAAAATAAAGGCATAAATTAAATTGCATAAATTGAAATCGCGGAAATTTAAAAGCATAAATAAAATTCGAGGCTTAGCCTTCCAAATGATCCGAAGAGACATAGTCTACCATGTTGATCACTTTTATCAAGGTTTGAGGAGACATAGTCTGCCATGTTAACATTTTCTTTTTATTCAAGGTCCGAGGAGACTTAGTCTACCATTTTTGACCTTTCATTTTTATTAAAGATCCGAGGTGACATAGTCATCCATTTTGATCTTTTTATTCACGGAGGCAAAGCCTATCACGGTTTCTCTGATCGTGACGGCATAGCCATCTTATCGATCAGTCGGGGAAGGCAACGCCTATCATCCCCAAAAATAAACGGAGAAGGCCTAGCCTCTTACTCCGAAACAATAATAAAATTAAGATAATTAAAATTATTGAAAAACATAAATTAAACCTCACATTCGCAGTATAACTTTGTTTAGAAATTGGTACAGAGCTTCGTGTTGATAACGTGTTGTGAATTATAAGCTCAAGAGATAAGAACAGATTTATTTATTATTTATATTATATATAAGTGGATGTTGGCAAGAGAGGGAGAGAGAGCAAATGGTGATCTTGATTATTTATGTATGTGTGTGAATAAACGAGAGAGAGATAAAGATGTGACAAACTTTCTATATGACTTCTTTCACGTACATGTACTCTATTTATAGTACAAAATTTTTGCATACTCATCATCTCATTAAAGGAAATACTGATATGTGTTGCTGATGATGATAGAGTAAGAATAAGACATGTGTCTTTTTGATGACTAATCACTATTCTAACAATGTGATTGTAGTCAAGAAAAAAATATATGTGCTTTTTTTGCCGGAGAAAACAAGAGTGGGAAAAAGAAAGAGAGAACAAAATAATGTTTCTGAATAAATTATTTTCAGAAAATCCTTGCTTCCCAACCAAACAAGTAATAGGGTTATCAGTGTCTTTTACATCTATTAGTAGTTGGATCCCACCACTATTTTCCATCCATGCAAACTTTAAGATAGTAATTTAGTAAAAATCGCTCATAAAATAATGTATAAATGATAATAAAGCTTTTGAATCGTAAAAAAATTCCTCAGCTAAGTTTTCATGATTATCAACTTTCAACTCATAAACTATTAACATATCTCAACATATATCACAGTATTTTAGATGGAAGGTAACATAGATTAACGAAATTAAAGTTGAGAATTTATTTCGTATGATTTTTAATTGTGAGTTTATTTTATAATTCGTTTTAAGTTGAGGGGTTTAATTACTAAAACCCCCATTTGTTTATTTTTTATTTCACTATATATTTTTTAGAAAGATATTTAATTTTGTTTTTTCATTTTTATATTGTATATTTACTTATTTTTTATATTGTATATTTAGATATTCTAATTTTCTTGCTTTTAATACTTTTATTTTTTATTATATATTTACTTATTTCTTCTATTATATATTTAGTTATTCTAATATTAAGATAGATGTTTAATTTAATATTTATAATTTTCATACTGTATATTTACTTATTATTTATTTTATCTTATATAGTATATTTACCTTTTTGCTTTTTTTTTTTAAGTAACAATGTCAAGTGTCTTCCTTTGGAATAAGAACTTTATACTGATATGAACACTTTTTTGAACCTCAAATAGTCCACTTTATTAGTATAGATATGATTAGAGCTTTTTTTTTATAACAATTATAAGAGTTTGTTTATGTGATGGTGTGCCCTTCAATAATTGACTTTATGTAATCGTTTAGTGTTTTAATGTCATAAACAAATGATTGAAGATACGATATTGAGATTTAGTGGTTATCATCGTCATTGTGCAGATTATAAAATTGAATTTCATTGGGAAAAGAAGATAGCAGCGGAATTGATTAGTATTCTATTCTTTGTACCATTTGTTGTTTATATTATTATAAATATGTTGTAAGGTTTCAGCTTTGATCTTGCTTTGTTTCAGATCATTTGTTTGTAGTCGTAGAGAGAGATTAAAAACAATGGCAGATGTGACTGTAATTTCTTCAAGCATTGTTCGACCCCAAAACATTAACCAATGTAGTCGAACAAAGATCCATCTCACTCCATTTGATCTTAACCTTCTTTACGTTGATTATCCTCAAAGAGGTCTTCTCTTTCACAAACCCGACCCGGAAACCCATTTCATCTCTCGGTTAAAAACATCTCTTTCAACTGCCTTAGAGATCTACTTCCCCTTCTCCGGTCGTCTTGTCAAAGTTGAGAATCTTGACGACAACACGGTGTCGTTTTACATCGACTGTGACGAGCACGGCTCCTCCGGTGCCAAGTTCGTCCATGCCGAATCCAAATCTTTATCGGGGAGCGACATTCTTCAGCCTCATGGCTCTGTTCCACATTTCATGAGTCATTTCTTCCCATCTGTCGGCGTTAAAAGCATCAACGGCCTCACGGAGCCCTTACTTGCGTTGCAAGTCACCGAGATGAAAGATGGTGTGTTCATCAGTTTCGGTTATAATCACATGGTCGCTGATGGAGCTTCCATTTGGAGTTTCTTTAATACTTGGTCCAAGATTTGCTCGGCTGGTTATGATAATGATCATTATAGCCCTCTTAAACTCAGAGGATGGTTCCTTGACGGGGTCAGTTTCCCGATACGTATTCCAGCTTCAGAGACGGTGGTGGCCTCTTTTCCAAGCCAAGAAACTTATTTTCCTGCAGCTATGAACCAGAGGGTTTTTCACTTCACAAAGAGGAATCTTTCATATCTCAAAACTAAAGCCAACAACGAGGGTGGCTCTAGCGATCTGGTTATCTCGTCCTTACAAGCGCTTTCGGCACATTTATGGAGGTCCATAGTCAGACACTGTGGTATGAGCCGAGAAGAAGAAACACATTGCAAATTAGCGGTTGATTTTAGGCAAAGGTTAAACCCTCCGCTTGAGAAAGAGTGTTTTGGAAATGCGATCCTTCTCGGGGTAGCTACGGTCACAGTTGGGGAACTGCTGGATCATCAGATGGGTTGGGCTGCTTTGCAATTAAATAAAATGGTGCGCTCACAAACGGATGAAAAGTTCAAAAGTTTTGCAAAGAATTGGGTCAGAAACGTTAAGATACCAAAAAAGGGTGGTGGGAGTCCAATGGAATTTGATTCTGTGGTTATGTCGAGCTCTCCTTGGTTTGATGTGTATGGAAACGATTTCGGTTGGGGCAAGCCGATTGCAGCTAGAGCTGGACCCGGGAATAGTACGAGAGGTAAGCTTGTACTTTTCCAGGGGATTGAACAAGGAAGCATTGATGTTCATGCGACCTTATGGTCTCATGTGCTTGTGAAGTTATTGGCTGATCTTGAATTTTTGGAGAATGTCACCATTACTTGTTTGTAATTGTAAATAAAGTTTACTCTTTTGCCCTAACGAAGCTTAGGTGCTGCTTGTAAGATGTTCAAAAAGACTTGTTTCATTATCAATTGAACACTATAGAGTCTTAAGAGGTAGATAATCTCTCGCTTAACTCTCTTGATCCCATGTTCCTATCTTACTTTTAATTTATAGTTGAGCCATTAAGAACAAATTCTTTTGAAAACCAAATAATATTCTTGATTCAAGAATCTGTGTGGCAACCTTCGTTGTTGAGAATCGAGAATTACACTCTGTCTTGTTTTCATTGAGATGGAAAAACGAATCATACTCCATCAGTGCCACCTCGTTCTTTAAGCGTTAAAAACGAAGTAGTGAACCATTGCTTCCAAGCTGCATCCTTCTGTTGGTCGACCCACGAGAGAAAAGCGCTGTCTATAAGGCAAAAGATGTTGACGTAGAGAAGCTGGTACTGCACGGGAACGTATCTGAAGTTTGCGATCTGAAGAAGCGGCCACGCTCCTCCTTCAAGAGCTAGAGCCGGAAGAAAATCCCTCTTGAGTCCTTCCTTCACTTCAGATGTGTTCTTGCCTGTGGCGTATCCCATGTAAGTGAAGAAGACTAGTAGATCTATGGGGCCGAAGATAAGACCATCCATTGCCACTTTGGCTGCTACAAAACGTGTTGACTTTGGTACATATCGGAGCTTCAGTTTTATGAATTTGTCCAAGCCTTCGTACCTGTAGAACCGCAAAATATAACACTGTTAGGGTTCACCTGGATCAGGTGAACATGAAGATATTGGATTTTGCAGTGGAAATACAAAAGTTGGAACTAAATGATCTGAGATAAAGAGGGAAACAAACCAGAAATGGCCAACAGGTCCAACAAAACCAAGCCCAAACATGCTAGTGATAGCTACTCGCTTCCAGTTGACCTTGAATTCTGCATTTTTGTCTGCCTCTTTATCCTTGTTGTCCTGTTATATGGAACATAGATTAGTGCTCAACCTCGATATATAGCCAAATGGCAGAACAATATAATTCAATAGATCTCTTCATCCGGCAAAACCTATATATATATATATATCGGGCATCTATGTCAACACCTTTGTTATACTGCGGAACATAGTTTATTGCTTGCACCAAGATTGGCCAAAAAGGACCTTAAAACAATAGTCTTCCTCCAACAACTTAAGGACCTTAGAGGCAAATGGAAGTAAAAAGGTGATAGTTATCAAAATCACAAAGAAAGTTAGGAAATGACTCTAGTGGCTTCTAAAGGCTATTTTGCAGAAAAAGAACATCTCAATATTCCATAAAAGCAACAATAAAGTCTGTATAGCAGGATGAACATTTACTAGTAGTAATGGACCCAAAAAGTGAGTTGTGATGCAATTTTAGGGTAGGAAGTAGTACACTAACAACATGAAGAGTGAAAACAAAAACACATTGGTTCCGTAATTTATCTTGTAAGTATTTCTATCCACAAAAGACTCTCTCCTCAACTGATACAGCTTGCAAAAAGAAGAAACACATCTTGATAGTTGGAAGACGCCACTAGGCATGTTAGAGTGTGTGATAGAAAATGCGCAAGTAAGGTAGCATTAACGGGCTATTGTTCAAGTAAGGTAACATAACCCAATGTCTCTTTATACATGACGTGAAATACCTAAGGCTAACAGAGAACTGATGATGGAAAAAGCTAAAGGAACAAAACAATTCTTGAAGCATTTTATTGGATATCGAAGAGAACTCCAGAAACGGAGCTTCATGAATCAATACGCATGTCTGTCAAGGCATTACTCAATTCAAAGATCCCTAGATGCAGATTAAAGCGGAAAATTTCAAGAAATCGAAACTAATACTAGTAAAAATACGCACCAAAAAGAACAATGAATCGGAGAGAATCGTAATTAGAAAGTTCAATCGAGGAGAGAAAGGGAGATCGAGAATGACTTAACAGTGAGGCGAAGAAGAGGAGGAGGAGGTTTGGCAGTGGAATGAGTGATGTATTGAGCGGTGACATCGCCAAATCCCCAAAGAAAGCCGGAGCTGATGACCTGCGTTTTCACTGGATGAACCGTCAGGCATCGCTGGTACCATCTCCAAAGCTTTATCATCGTATTCGCCGTCGCCGCCGCGGGAGAAGGAGTTATATATATTGGTTGACACAGCTTTTTAAGCTCTTCTTCCTAAACTAAACCGTCTTCTTCGCTTTAATCCTTTCTTCATTCGTTTTTTGTGTTCCAGTCAACATTCAGATATAGGTCTTTTTAGCGATACAGAATACTTATTACATGGGCCTCAGCCCATCAACGCTAAAACTATATTGATTTGGAACAATAAACCTAACTACATAGAACTACTACATATAGATATGATATGAACCTGCAACGGATTTTGTTTGATGTTTTAATTTAATAAAGAACATACAAAATAATCATTTTATTATAGTTTAAAAATATTTTTGCATATGTTGTGTGAGCTTGGTTTGAATTGAGAATGCATTTTCACACATAAGTTCTAATTAATATTTATATTTTATCTCTATTTATCAACTTTATATTTAAGGCTAGATAGAACACTCTTACCAACAAATTTGAACCAAACTCAACCCAAAGTAAAAATTAGAATGAAAACAAAATTTGGAAGCTAAATAAATCCAAATATTTTTCTTCAAGATTTTTTTTATTAAAAATTCTTGTATTTGGAGGATTCTATAATTCGTTTTTGTTTACGATTTATATATAACAATATTTCAACAGAAAGTGTATGTTTAATTAATTATATACGAAAAAATATTTTAATTTTAATAATATTTTCCTTTTTAAAATCTATTTTAAATCTTAAACAAAAGAGAACTATATCACATTTGTGACACATGTCATAATCTTAAAAAAATTATTGACACATGTACAAATCATGTTAATTAGTAAATTTGAAGAACCAAACTTTAAATAATAAGAATATATCCGTTATCTATTCTAATAAAAAGGAAACTCGTTTTTAAAAAAAATATTTATCTATAATATTAATTACAATGACATGCCACTCATATATTTTTCATAATAAATTAAATTAACATTGCCTAAAACATTCTAACTTAATAAAATAATATTCCTAAATAAAATCTAACCGGATTATTCATTAGTCATAAAATCTCTCAGCAACAACCGATTTATTCATCAATTAAACAAACGAGTAGCAAGTCACACAAGAAATCAAGATATCACATCTACGTATGAAATATAATATACTGTTTTTATTAAAAAAAATAGGTCCTATATTCTTTTATTTAAGAAAAAAATTTGTTACTCGTGTATAATCATTACTTATGTTATGACTAATAACATCATAAAACCAAATTTATATCTACGGATATCATAGTCACTTTATCTTACTAAAATATGCTTTTTAAAAATTGAAACAAATATTTTAACAGAATGAGTTTCAATTTTTCATGTCTAATAATTAGTTATAGTTACACTATATGTACATAGGTGTTATATTTTATTTTTATTTGTATCACATTTCATTTTACTCAATTAGATGAATTATTTGAAACTGAAGAAATATCTACTACTTCGAATACTTATATATTCATTCAGATCATATTTTAATTGTTATAAATAAAATAATGAAAATAGCCTCCTGCATATTAATTCTAAGATTACATTTCAATAAAAATATTTAAAATATATTTTAATATATATATATATATTGTTATATTTTTCTATCATAAAATTAAGTAAATTTATGATTTTAAAAAGTACAAGACTCACTAAGCCAACCTTTAACATAATTTTCAAATATATATATATATATATATATATATATATATATATATATATATATATATATATATATATATATATATATATATATATATATATATATATATTAAGTTGATTAAGAAGAGAGTGCAAAAACCATGAATTATATTATTTGAATTTAAATTCTTAAAATAAAATCAATGTAAATAATTTTAAATAAATAAACTACTTATAATATAGGGCTATTAGCAAAATTGACCCAAAACACAAAGTCAACTACAAAACTAACCTATGACTTTTTTGGATTTTTGTTTTCCCAGATTCACCCCACAAGTTCACATTATTTATGAAAATGCCATTAGTTTTTTTTTCCGAAAATGTATTACTCTCTCAACCTCATCATCTTGTCATTGCCATCAATACACCAATCACCATGAACAACCAATTTGAAGCTCTTAATGTACCTCAAATCGATTTACACTTCTTCTTTCTCAATTCGTATGAACTAAAAACAACATCTCTTTCACTTTCTCTCCATATTCATCAAAAAAAACCCAAGATTTTGATTCTAATTTTTTTTATGTTTCATAGAGCCATTGAAGCTTACGACTCTTGGTGGGTCACTTTTGTTTGAGATTCTGGGTGCTTGGAGAAGACTTCTGTGTGCTAAACAAGTTACCTCACTGGTTGAAATTATGAAATAAAAAAAATTGCCAGATCTGTTCGTCCAGATGACTTTATTTGGAAGTCGTCTGGTCAATGTAAAAGTTAGTTTTGCAATTGACTTTTAATTTCCTTTTCTAGATGACTTACATGTAAGTCTTCCACCTTTGTTTGAGAAAAAAAACTCGAGACTACTTACATGTAAGTCGTATAGGAAAAACGGGTTAGTTTTGCATTTGACCGGAATGTTTCAGAAATTTGACTTTATCTGGACGACTTACGTGTAATTCGTCTAGTAAAAAATTTAAAAAAATAATATTTTGTTTTTTCTAGATGACTTATATGTAAGTCGTCTCAAGTTATTTTTGCAATTGAAATATTAAACAAATTTTTTTTTACTAGATGACTTACACTAAAATCGTCTAGCAAAAGTCAAATTTGTTGCTTATCTTGCTTAAACCTTGCTTATCTTGGACGACTTACATGTAAGTCGTTTGGGAAAATTTGTTTAATATTTCAATTGAAAAACTAACCTGAGAAGACTTACATGTAAGTTGTCTATAAAACATAAAGTATTAATTTTTAATTTCTACTAGACGACTTACATGTAAGTCGTCCAGGAAAAGTCAAATTTCTGACACATTCGAGTCAAATGTAAAACTAACCCATTTTTCCTAAACGACTTACATGGACGACTTCAAGGTAGTCGTCTGCGTCAATGTTTAATAAAATTTCATTTTCTCTAAGACTATAAGTTGTTTTTAATATTTTCTTGTTAGTTCATGTATATTAGTCAATATTAGAGTTACTGAATGAAATTTATAACTTAATTGGTGATATTTATGAGGTTACCAACTTTCATTTTAATATTTTGAGCTAATAAGAGAAGACTTCATACAAAGTAGTCTAGAAGACTTCATACAAAGTCGTCTAGAAGACTTCATACAAAGTCGTCTAGAAGACTTCTCGGGAAGTCATCTAGAAGACTTCGTGGGAAGTCTCTACGTTAATTGTTGTAAAATTTGTATTTTTCAAGAGTGATAAGTATCAAGATATATTTTTTAACTTTCAAAAATACTAAGTAACTTCAAGAATATCAAGTTATGTGATTTAGTGTCTTCTATGTTAGTTTTTGAATTTGTGAAATGTTTGATCTTTTGTAAATTTTACTAAGTTTTCTTGACTAAGTAGAGTGATAAAAATATTTCTTGGTATGAATCGAAACAAATAATGTCTTCAGACAGTTAACTAATGTTATCATGCAAAAGAAATGAATATGGTAAAAAAAACTAAAAAAGATCTCATCTTATATACCAAATGAGACTTGTTACAATCAAGCATAAGCATTTGACCATAAACAAAGTTAATTATCATTTTATTTCACTTCTTAAACATATCAACAGCAAGTTGTATCTACATCCCACATACAAAGTTTAATAATCAGCTCAAGAAAAGATCTTATGTTTTGTTTGTGTCTTTGTTTCAATACAAATTTTGGTCCATTCATTATCTTCACACTGAAACATTCACACAATCCATCACACGTTCTTCCTCCTTATACCTACAAAAAAACGACCCTTCCCAAAGAAAGAGAGGGAACAAGTTGAGAGAACTAGGGTTTTTTTTAAGAATTAAGATTAATGATTTATTTTTTTTAGATTTTTAGTTTTAGTTTAGTAAAAAAATATTAATATGTAAAATTTCAAGTTTATTCTTTTATTTTTTAGAATAAAATAATACTTAAGTGGAAAATAAAAATTTTCTAAATTTTAGGTGGGAATATTAGGATGACTTACATGTAAGTTGTATGGTTTAAATTATTCACCAGACGACTGCATGTAAGTCGTGTAGCATGACAATTTCTCAAGATTGGATAAGATTCTGGTACGCATGATATTTCAGATGTGTGTCTATCATATTTGGCGAAAAATGAATGCGCGTAGACATGGGAAATTTTGGATATCAGTGGAGCAACTTGCTCATCAGATTGACAAGGTAATGAGGAAAAGAATCACATCTTTGGGATATCGGTTTGGAAACAAATTGGAAGGGCTTCTAAGGCGTTGGTCTGAGATCACGGGGTGATAATTTTTTGATCATCTTAATACATCACAGTTATATTCTTATGGATAGTAGGCAGCTAGAGACACCTTTTAATTTATTTTAGTTGTAAATGCCTATTCTTTACATGATCAATAAATTTGAAATTTCAGTTGTAAATGCCTATTCTTTACATGATCAATAAATTTGAAATTTCATCAAAAAAGTCGTGTAGAGCCTAAACATAACTCCTAAACGAAATTAACTAACTAAACACTTCACAAAATCAAATTAAACTTAAAATATGTTTATTGTACACATAAATAAAAAAATATAGGTAAAAATAAAAATATTCAAAAAAACATTTGAGATTTTCAGTTTTATTTTAGTAAACAATTATTATTATGTAAAATTTTGTTTTTTTTGAATAAAATAATATTTAAGCGGGAAAATAAAATTTTCTTAAATTTTAGGCGGGAATATTAGACGACTTATATGTAAGTCGCATGGTTTATAACTTTCACCAAACGACATACATGTAAGTCGTCATCCGGATGACTTCCTGGAAGTTGTCTGGAAGACTTCCTGAAAGTCTTCTAGCACATTATATTTCAGAAGTCTTCCAGATCTGATAAACCTGCATATTCAAATCCAGATCTGAAAAACCTACATATCCAAAATGTTCAAATGGCTTAAAAACAGAGAAAATGAGTGAAATATTAGATAAATCTACGTTTATAGAACACACAAAAATACATATCTAAAATTATTGGATTTACTTTTACATGAGTGGAAGATGAGAACCATGTGATGAAAAACCTACACAAACAAGATAAATTAGTGAGAAAGACATGAGAAAAATAAGAAATTGATATAAAGTTTCGTATTTATAAGTTCAAAAACATTAGAGAGATGTTAGAGAGTTTTAGAATGATGAACATTGAATTTTTATTGCAACAATTTGAGAGGAGGAGAGAGAATGTGTAAATTTGTCTTTATATATGAAGACAAAGAATATAATCCCTTCTCTTTTATATATATAGTAATATAGATATTTTGTTAGTGTAACTGATGTTACTTCACTTTCTTTTCTCTTTCTACTATTTCACTTTTTAAATTTTCATCTGTCTTTCACCCTTTCATTAATTCTAATTTACTCTCTTATTTACCAATCAGATTCTAAATGCCACTCTACTTTAAGTTATTTATCGGTAAAATTTTTGTAAATCTAATTTATTTTATTGGTTTATATTCAATTAATAAAACACTAAATATCAGGCAATTTTAATAAATATATAGTTTCTTCTACTTTAGGTAAAAATCTCTTAAAACAGTTAAAATATTTGTTGTTTTCCTATCAAAATATTCAAATTAAACAGCTTTTATACTAAGTTTAGGTTAAAACTACGTCTTTGCATAGATGTTAACCAAAAGGTTCAGGAGAGTTAAATTACAAACATAAGGATGAAGCTGGATACAAACTCTATTTAAAAAGATGGCTTAACCATTGCGGAAATCCCACTGCGATGTAAGAGTGATATCAATTATCTTTGATCACACTATCTGAAATGAGCTTGGCACCTCTAATGTCTGAAGGATTATGTAGTTGAACTTTCTAGTCTAAGAAGACTTGAAGCTTATCTAACAAGGAAGTGGAGTAAAACTTCAAAGAAGGCGAAGCTGATGGTTTGGAGATGGCGCCTATCAGTTCTGAGTTTTCACTTGCAAAAACCACAGCGTTAAAGTGCAGAGTTTCCATGATTTCAATAGCCCAGTTCCAGCTTACAAAGGCAGCTTCTACTTTTCTGTATATACCAGAAAATGATATTCTTCCATGCAGTAGAACCTTGCCATCTCTGTTACGCAATAACCAGGAGGCTCCACTTTGTTTTCGGTCTTTATCCCAAGTCGAAGCAATATCGCATTTTACCCATGAAATAGGGGGTGGTTTCCAGCCAAACAAAATCTTCTTTTTTCTTTCTAGATCAATAGATTTTTCATGAAGTTCTAACTCCTTAACTTGGAACAAATGATCATTTTCATCAAAGATTCGTTTAATAAAGAGAGAACCCCAAGCAATGTTACCTTCAACAAGGAAGGTGATGCTATATTTTCCATATTGACCAAATGATCCAAGGACCGCTTCTTCTGATTTTTTCAATTATGTTCTGATTCTTTCTTGTCTGTAGAACATAATAAATGTTGGAATAGACAGAAGAGGAATCAAACTCATTTGAAGGATGGGGAAAACAACTTTCGGTCCACATTTGTTTAGCAATGGTGCAGGTGAAAAGTGCATGATTCAAGGATTCACCTTCGAGGCCACAAATTTGACAACGAGAATCAACTATCATGCCTCGATCGTTTAGAGAATTGAATACCGCTCAAAGTACCAAGATCAGAAGCTTGATTGATCATGTGAGAAAGGACTTCAGCACATAACACAAAAAGAATGGAGAGATGGGATCACCTTGCCTTATACCACGATTAGTAGAGATGTAACCATATGACTGACCGTTGAGAAGAACCGAATACTTAACCGTAGATACACATTCCATGATCCAAGACACCCAAATCTTGTGTAACCCATAGCTAAAAGGAGATCCTCCAAGTAGTTCCATTCTACTCGATCAAAAGCCTTAGATATATCAGTTTTCGCCGCCATGAATTATTTGGAGATAAAATCGTGGGTTCTGAGACTATGGATATACTCATGCGCCAAGATAATGTTGTCTGAAATCAATCTGTAGACAAAAGCAGATTGTGTTGGCGATACAATATAAGGAAGAAGAGATTTAAGTCTTGAGGCTAGAATCTTTGAGATGACTTTTTACATGACATAGCATAAACTTATTGGCCTGAGATCTGACATGAGAGTGGCATTTTTCTTCTTAGGTATCAGACAAATTTGATTGAAGTTCCATTCAGAAGGCATGTTACCTGACTCAAAAAAACTAAGGATCTCCTTCGTTATTTGATCCCCCAGATATATCCCAGTACGACTAAAAAAAACATCCAGACATTCCATCAGCTCCAGGTGCGCTATCTTGTTTGACGGAGAACACCATATCTTGTATTTCCTCATGAGAGACCGTCCTGATTAGAATATGGTTCATTTTGTCTGAAACTCTAGGAATAAAACTACTGAGGAGCGAGTGATAATCTTGAGAGTTTGAGGATTTGAAAAGCTCTGTAAAGTAGTTGATAGCTACTTGCGCTTTAGAAGCTTCTGATCTTTGAACATTACCATTAATGTCAATAAGTTTGACAACCACATTCTTTGCTCGTGTTACATTAACCGCTGTATGAAAAATCTTTGTGTTTCCATCACTATGAAGGATCCAGCTATCCTTATTCTTTTGTTTCCAAAAGTTTTCTTCATCTTTATATGTAGAGATGAAGGAATGA
This sequence comes from Eruca vesicaria subsp. sativa, assembly GCA_932364175.1. Taxonomy (NCBI): domain Eukaryota; kingdom Viridiplantae; phylum Streptophyta; class Magnoliopsida; order Brassicales; family Brassicaceae; genus Eruca; species Eruca vesicaria. Next base: position 483,389 of record CAKOAT010574042.1, read on the forward strand.
GTAATAGAGCTGATCTTGGAAGAAGAGGGATCCGAAGAAGATTGTTCTTGTTCAAGCTCTTTTTGGAGATGAAAACTTCTTTCCTTTAAATTCAGTTTATGATTTTTCTTCCATTGACTAAGAGCTTTCCTACAGTGTCTGATATGAGAGGAGACTGAAAATTGGGAAGAAAGAACCGAAGAGTTCCAAGCCTGAAGAATTGACTCCTTAACCAGAGGTTTATGGAGCATTCTCTCGTCAAAACGGAAAGAACCACGATAGGAGTCTTGAGAGGAGACTAATTTAATTAAAATCGGCCGATGGTCAGTGGCCCATTTGGCAAGAAAAGCTTGGTTAGATGCAAGAATATGATGGAACCATTCTTTTTTTTGCCAAAATCTCTATCTAGCTTGCATTGTACCCAATGTTTTCCTCTTCTGCCTCTCCAAGTAAGGCTATTACCGGTATGAGGCAACTCAGACATACCACAAACCTGTAACATATCTGTGAAGGGAAGAAAAGAAGGATCACCCCTTCTAAGGCCACCAATCTTCTCCGAGTTATCTAGAATCTCTTTAAAATCACCAACAAGACTCCAGCAACTTTTCCGATTAACTCCAAAGCGAGAAAGACGCTCCCATACTAAGTGTCTTAGATTAGATTTAGGGTTACCATACACACAAGACAAATAGAAAAGCTTATCTTCATACATAACTTTTACATCCAAAAGGTTTTGTCCGCAAATAATATAGTTACATCAATATTGTTCTTCCAAAAAAGAACTAGACCACCCCAATGTTATCCGGGTCAACAGTGTACAAACGATCATAACCCAGCCAGATTTGAAGATCAACTAAAATATTCCGAGGATTCATTGTTTCCATAAGAAAAAAAACTCAGGGAAGTATGTACTTCGTAATTCCGAGAGTCTTTGCACTGTCAGTTCTTGAGGCCGTCCCAAACCCCGACAGTTCCAGCTGATGATGCTCATTAGGCTTTGGACGATCCCTCCTTTGGGACCACCTCTGATGCAATGCGTTTAGCACTCTTGGATGCATCGGCCAATTCTTCTTCCACCTTTTGTTTCTTGCTTGGAAGTTCTTCATTGTTGGGACTTGAGATCAGCTCTACTGGACTCTTAGAGATTTTCTTCTGGGAAGCAGTAGCCCTCCTATACTTCGCTGGTGTTCTTTTCGCTTTGTTTTTGGTTTCTGTAGTAGAAGAGGGAACAGCCTGAGGTAGTGATTGTAACTGAGAGGGAAGAGGAAGATCATGCGGCAAGGAAAGCCTGTAGAAGACATTAGATGTAGGGTGTATCAAGGAGTTTCCTACTGAGATCGCTGTTGCCATGAGTTTGGGAGGTTGAATGATGGACTCAGGGGCCAAGTTGGTAAAGTCATTATTTTCAACGTTGAAGACTATGCCTTTACCTTTGTTCAGGTCAGAAATAATGATTGGCGGAAGGGTGAGTTGAAGGCTTTTCTATTGGGAGATGGGATCTTTCTCAGTTTCCTTGACAGTGAAGATAAATCTTTGCTCCCTAACGTGTATGTCTTTCTTACTCGATGCAACAAGATAATTACGGATCTCTTGTAGAACTTCAGGTGCTATTCGAGGACGCCCAGAGAGAGGGTTGATACCAACTTGATCCTCTTTTAGAACTCTATAGAGAGGATCATCTTCAGAAATGTTCAGTTGTTGTTTAGAAGGCATAGGCTGTTGAGAAGAGCTTGAGGAACCTGCATGCATGTTTGGGAAGTTGGCTAAAAGCGGAAATTATTCCTTTGCATGCATGAGTCTCTGACAGTGAGTACACCTCTTCTGGACTTTTTCATAAAAGTAGTAGATGGTAGTTTGAGCCCTTCTAGGAAGATTTAGAATCCTTAATTTTTTTGAGAGGCCTTGAGACATCGATTCGAATCTTGACTCGAACATAATCTTGTCTCTGAGATTTTTCCGTATCAAAAGCTACCAACTCGACATGACCTATGAGTGCTCCTAGCTCACTAATAGCAGGCTCCGTGTAGTGATTAACTGGGATGTTCCTTATCCTTACCCAAATGGAAACATATTGAAGATAACCAGGGGGAAGATTTTCAACCCATCTTTCTAAAGCTAGACCCCAATCATCAACGGTTTGCATGCCTTTATCAAGAACATCTTGTAGGTCATGTGCATGCGAGAAGATGAATTGAAATCTTTCTCTGGTGAAAGTGATACCCTTTACTCTATTGACTTTTTGCCACTTCCTTGGCATGTCGAGGATCAGATTAGCCATGTTTTTCTGTTCGGGGTTGAGGAGACGACCGATGAGGCTGCATGCATTCCTCTCCGTAGCGTAGAACTGAGGAAGATCTGGAAGAGTGAAAGGTTTGTCATCGTCATCTTTAAGGGTCAAGGAGATAAGAGCTAGATCTATATCAGAAGACATGAGAAATTGATGGAAGAAAGTTCGAAGTGGAAAGGGGAAACTGAACGGATTCGTTGAGAGAGAGGATGATATAGATTGAGAGTGTGAAGAAAAGATGATATAGATAGGTAACATGAGAAGATGATTTTAGCATATATAATTAAAATTTATATGTTATATATGACTTTTATTTTTAGATTTTGTAAATTTAAAATATATATGCATTTTAAAAGTAATTTAAATGAATTATCCGAACCAAGATTGGAATCGAACCAAAATTTCTAAATATCCGAATATAACTAAAATTTGAATACATCTTAAACGAATTCGGAAGGGTGTATAGNTTAAAATTTATATGTTATATATGACTTTTATTTTTAGATTTTGTAAATTTAAAATATATATGCATTTTAAAAGTAATTTAAATGAATTATCCGAACCAAGATTGGAATCGAACCAAAATTTCTAAATATCCGAATATAACTAAAATTTGAATACATCTTAAACGAATTCGGAAGGGTGTATAGTAACACGAGAAAAGTGTCTATTTCAACCTGAACTTTACCCGCCATGCATATTCCTTCCCGAACTTTATAATAGTGTGTATTCCTCACTGAACTAATCAAAAATATAAAAATACTACCTGAACTTTATGTGTTGTTCCTTTTCATTCCCAAACTTTATAGTAGTGCATATTTCATACTGAACTTAACAAAAATTCAAAAATACTATATGAACTCTCAAAATCGTGCTTATATATAAACTGACCGTAAAAAATATTATTCATCCGTTAATTATCAAAACGACGTCATTTTTGATAAATTCTGTAAAACTAAAAATTAAAAAAATATTACATGAACTCTCAAAATTGTTCTTATATATATATTTATATCGACCATCAAATATTTTAGTCATCCGTTAATTATCAAAATGACATCAAATTTTATAAAATTAAAAATTATTTTTTGCGAGGTTCGAACTTTCACACTAGTGGACAAGTAAGAGCAGTAATGGTGTATTTTTAGGTATTTTAGCATATATAATTAAAATTTATATGTTATATATGACTTTTATTTTTAGATTTTGTAAATTTAAAATATATATGCATTTTAAAAGTAATTTAAATGAATTATCCGAACCAAGATTGGAATCGAACCAAAATTTCTAAATATCCGAATATAACTAAAATTTGAATACATCTTAAACGAATTCGGAAGGGTGTATAGNTTAAAATTTATATGTTATATATGACTTTTATTTTTAGATTTTGTAAATTTAAAATATATATGCATTTTAAAAGTAATTTAAATGAATTATCCGAACCAAGATTGGAATCGAACCAAAATTTCTAAATATCCGAATATAACTAAAATTTGAATACATCTTAAACGAATTCGGAAGGGTGTATAGTAACACGAGAAAAGTGCCTATTTCAACCTGAACTTTACCCGCCATGCATATTCCTTCACAAACTTTAAAATAGTGTGTATTCCTCACTGAACTAATCAAAAAAATAAAAATACTACCTGAACTTTATGTGTTGTGCCTTTTCATTCCCAAACTTTATAGTAGTGCATATTTCATACTGAACTTAACAAAGATTCAAAAATACTACATGAACTCTCAAAATCGTGCTTATATATAAACTGACTGTAAGAAATATTATTCATCCGTTAATTATCAAAAAACGACGTCATTTTGGATAAATTCTGTAAAACTAAAAATTAAAAAAATATTACATGAACTCTCAAATTTTTTCTTATATATATATTTATATCGACCATCAAATATTTTAGTCATCCGTTAATTTATCAAAATGACAACAAATTTTATAAAATTAAAAATTATTTTTTGCGAGGTTCGAACTTTCACACTAGTGGACAAGTAAGAGCAGTAATGGTGTATTTTTAGGTATTTTAGCATATATAATTAAAATTTATATGTTATATATGACTTTTATTTTTAGATTTTGTAAATTTAAAATATATATATGCATTTTAAAAGTAATTTAAATGAATTATCCGAACCAAGATTGGAATCGAACCAAAATTTCTAAATATCCGAATATAACTAAAATTTGGTCAACGATGATAGTGAAAGAGTAATTTTGTTAGAAAAATTATCTTGTTTGGTGTGTCACGTAGACAAATACATTATATGGGATAGTTCTTTGTGTTATGTTTGGTGTGTTCATATACTTTGTTTTCTTATGATATAATCATTGACATTCTTAGTTTTTGAAACACCATTCTAGTTTCTGAATTTGGTTTCTTCACCAAATTTCTTGAATCAAACAATTATTATCATATGGGTTTGATTTTTTCACCAAATTTCTTGAATCAAACAATTGTTATCATATAAGTTGGGTTTCTTCATATTTAAACGAATTCAGAAGGGTGTATAGTAACACGAGAAAAGTGCCTATTTCAACCTGAACTTTACCCGCCATGCATATTCCTTTCCGAACTTTATAATAGTGTGTATTCCTCACTGAACTAATCAAAAATATAAAAATACTATCTGAACTTTATGTGTTGTGCATTTTCATTCCCAAACTTTATAGTAGTGCATATTTCATACTGAAATTAACAAAGATTCAAAAATACTACATGAACTCTCAAAATCGTGCTTATATATAAACTGACCGTAAAAAATATTATTCATCCGTTAATTATCAAAAAAACGACGTCATTTTGGATAAATTCTGTAAAACTAAAAATTAAAAAAATATTACATGAACTCTCAAATTTTTTCTTATATATATATTTATATCGACCATCAAATATTTTAGTCATCCGTTAATTTATCAAAATGACATCAAATTTTATAAAATTAAAAATTATTTTTTGCGAGGTTCGAACTTTCATACTAGTGGGCAAGTAAGAGCAGTAATGGTGTATTTTTAGGTATTTTAGCATATATAATTAAAATTTATATGTTATATATGACTTTTATTTTTAGATTTTGTAAATTTTAAATATATATGCATTTTAAAAGTAATTTAAAGGAATTATCCGAACCAAGATTGTAATCGAACTAAAATTTCTAAATATCCGAATATGACTAAAATTTAAATACATCTAAAACGAATTCGGAAGGGTGTATAGTAACACCCACACCAAGGCAGTAATGGTGTACGCTATCCATTTGCTTGATAATATTAGTTTGTTAATTATAATCTTTTTGGTTAGTTACTGATGTAAATTTCCCTTATTTCATACCTCTAAAGGTAAATAAAAAGAAGATGATGTTGGAGGTAACCTCGTAGCAGCATACAAGAATCAAAAAGAAAGAAGGAAGCTTAACTCGTTGACGTTGTTATTGATGATGAAGATAATATCTCTTCACTTGTCCACTCCGTCCTTACCTCTTCTCTCATCTAATTCCAATTTAAGGTTTTTCAAGAACCCCAATCATCCAACTCGTGTCAACTTCACCTCAAAATCCCAATCTGTTTCTCTCCGCCGTATCAATTTCTTCAATACCAAAGAAACAGATTCAAACCGTCGGAGTCTGAGATGCTATGGAATCAAAGATTCTGGTGAAACAACGAAGCCTGCCCCGCCTTTAGACTCCGGCGGAGGAAACGGCGAAGGAGGCGACGGCGGAGGTAACGGCGATGAAGACAGTGAAGTGGAGGGGAAAAACAGACTGTTGCCGGAATGGCTGGATTTCACGTCGGACGATGCCAAGACTGTGTTCTTGGCTATTACTGTATCGTTGGCTTTTCGATATTTTATTGCAGAACCAAGATACATTCCTTCCTTGTCCATGTATCCTACCTTTGACGTCGGAGACAGATTAGTTGCAGAGAAGGTTACGTTTAATCATACTATAGAATATTGCTCTTTAATCATATGAGGTTTAGGATTAGGTCAAGAGTTTCATTGATGTGTTTTTCTTAGTGAGATGTTTGTGTGTGCAGGTGAGTTATTATTTCAGGAAGCCTTGTGCAAACGATATTGTTATCTTCAAAAGTCCACCCGTTCTTCAGGAAGTTGGGTACACTGATGCGGATGTGTTCATTAAACGGATTGTTGCCAAAGAAGGCGACCTTGTGGAGGTACTATGAACATATTGCTTAACAATTCTTAGCATGTGAAGAGACTTATTATTTAGTGAAGCTGATGGGTTTTATGTGTAGGTTCATAACGGGAAACTGATGGTTAACGGTGTTCCTCGGAATGAAAGTTTCATCTTAGAGCCTCCTGGTTATGAGATGACACCAGTTGTAAGTATCTTCGTTGCCTTGCAGTCATATGATTGAACATAAGACTTCTGTTCTTTTCTGATTTTGGCTGTTACTTCAACATTGTAGCGGGTACCAGAGAACTCAGTCTTTGTGATGGGTGACAACCGAAATAACAGTTACGATTCTCACGTGTGGTAAGAGACATATAGATAGACACCTTTCATGAAATCCAGCATCTTCTTGGACTTTTCTTTATCCTGGAAAACATGTGTTTTTGTCTTCAGGGGACCTCTGCCTTTGAAGAATATTATAGGACGGTCAGTTTTTCGGTATTGGCCACCAAACAGAGTAAGCGGGACGGTGCTCGAAGGTGGCTGTGCTGTAGACATTCAGCAATAGAGCATATTGGAATTGTTTTTTGTTTTCTTTAGGCATCTCTTTCTTTTAAACACTTGTGGTGCACATAAAAACGAAAATCATGTACCTTTCTATGAAGGATAGAAGATTTGCACATTTGAAATTAGATTGCAGATTAAAAACACAAAAAACAAAAAACAATGAAATAAGAGATTATTATTTGCAAAGTGGAGAAACATTAGAAAAAGGTGTTTCACTTGGTAATGTGTCTACAGGTCTTGTGAGTGAATACTATTGGTTTTGAGGTTTTGGAGGAAGAGATATAGAAAGAGCAGGAGATGTGGTTCAAGTGCTTCGACTTGACCAGCTTCCCCAAAAGATTCCCTTGCGATCTGATCTCAAACTCCAACTCTACTGGAACTCTTCCTTTCTTGTCGGAAGCCGCTAAGTTTGGTCCTGCTCCATACAGAGGAACCTCGGAGCCAATGAGCTTCACAATGGCTGTGTGCTTGCTCTTTTTTGGTTGGTAATAACTCTTAAGCTTCACAAACCAAAAATGTAAAGATCAGATTATGATAACATTGGAGCACTGAGTGGAATCTGAAACAAAAGAATGTACCTGACCAGTGGCGAGAGTGAGAGCAGAGAAGGTGAGATTGAAGGTAGAAGAAGAAGAGACATGGATGCCAAAGTAAGGAGCAGGACTGTCTATTGTCACCTTCACAGAGCTGTTAAAGCTCAGAATCTTGGTCGCAACACCTGTTCTGTCTATTCCTTCTCCGTAATAAAAGCTATGGAGGCTAAAGCTCTTGACAGAGACAATAGGAGAGAACGGATGAGAAGCTCCCCACAAAACAGAGCAGAAAACAGAGAACACAACCACAATCCCCAATATTACCATAACCGCTCTACATTGTCCAACAGATAAGCCTCTGTTATCTTCATAAACTTCCTCTTCGTCAATGGTGTAATGCTTCTCCAGCCAATACATGTCTCTTCTCCTGGAGCTTCCTTTCCACCGGAATCCCACACCGCTTGTCCCATTGGAGGTGCGGCTTGAAGAAGAGAGACGTGACTCGGTGAGGATGGTGTAGTTTGGGGTCTGAACCTGAATCAGTGAAGCAGCCGAAGAGGATTTATCACCATCGTATACTTGAGACACGCTTGATGGGCTCTCAACGTAGTAAGCTTGTTTTGGTGATGAGATAGATAGGTCTAGGCTCGTTCTTTCTGATTCAGACGTTGCGTCCATCATCTTTTCTTCTCACTGGTTCTTGCTTGGAAACAATTCTACGTTCTTTAATGTGGATGGATAATTAGAAGTAGGAAATGTTCTCCCATGTTTATCTCCTTGATCTACTCCATATCAGTTTTACAATTGGTTGGTTCCACATGTTATTTTCATTTGTATTTCTTTATATATTAAGTCCAAAGTTTTATTAATTAGATCCGAACAAAATGTAACATTCCGTTTTGACAAACTTAGTTTTTAGTTTGTTTATAAATATTACAATGGATTAGAAAATAAAAATGAAGAAACTTATATTTAACTGCAAGTCTTGTTGGTGAATTTTACAAATGTGGTGTTGGAGGAGATAAAGAAGAAACAAGAGAGACGTTTCCTATGCCTAGACTTGACCAAGCTTCCGACAATATTAGCACGTGATCGGATCTCGAACTCCAACTTCACGGGAACTCCGCCATTGTTGTCTGAAGTAGCTATGTCCGCTCCTGCACCGTAGAGTGGAATCTTGGAGCCAACAAGGTCGATCCTTGACGTGTGGTTGCTTTGTTTTGGTTGGTAATAACTATTTAGTTGAGCAATGGCAACTGTGAATTGACGAGAGTAGACGATTTTTATAGCAGAGGAGCTGACGTGAATGCCAAAAAATGTAGAAGGATTGTCTGTTGTGATCTGCACTGAACATTTGATGTTCATGATCTTTGTAGGAACTCCTGTGTTGTCTAAACCTTCCCAGTAGTAAAAGCTATGGACATTCACACCCTATTTAGCACATGCATTTCAAAAGTTACTCACTTATAGAAGTTCAGCTTAGACTCAAGTATCGAACTAGCGATTGTAATTTCATATGCTTTTGTGCTGAAAATTAAAGAATCGTGGTATTATTTGAAAGAAATGCACTACTAAATAATGTAGAAGGCTCTAAAATGAAAAGCAAATAACCGATCAAAGCCTAATTAAGATATATATATATATATGGTTCTTTACTCGGTCTGCATATACATGTTATATATTCGAATGAAATCACTAATCTTAATTAGCGTTTGAACATTTTTTTTGTTAATTCTTTACAGTAATCCAAAATATTTTTTGAAAACATACACAAATGTTTATTTAATTTTGACAATGCGGTTTAATTAAGAGAAGAGGTTTTCATTGGTAAACCCAGATGCATGCACTGCACATAATTAATAAGCGTTTGTAAACCGAAAATGCAACTACATAACTTAACTGAGGCTTGATTGCTTGAATATGTATAATATATATATATATATATATGCAAGTTAAAATTAAGTTACCTTGACGTAGACGATGGGGGAGAATGATTGAGAAGCCGCAAAGAGAATAGAACATATAAGAAAAAAGAGACTCAATGTAGCAACAACTCCTAAAACAAGTCTACAAGTAGCGATTGAGATTCCTCTGTTGTCTCCATAAAGATCCTCGTACCGCCCATCACCATTTTCCTCCTCCTTATCACCCGGCGGCCATCTTCCGCCGTGATATTTTCTCCGTCCCTTCCACCGGAATCCTCCTCCACCGCCACCGGAGATGCGGCTAGCAAACGATGGGTGTGACGGAGACTCTGTCGGAGTAGTTTGGTGAGTTAGTGCCGCCGAGGAAGACTTGTCGGAGTCACGTGATGGGCTTTGAACGAAGTAAGTGGGACGCTTCGGTGATGATGATAGGTCGAAGCTTGTCATGTCTGAGTCAGATTTTGGAGACATCTTCATACTTCTTTTTTTTTGGGTTATCTATCAATGTTTGTTCTCATGTTCATAAATATAATTGCATTGGTGCATGGGAACAAAATAAGGAAATGGATACAAGCGTAGGTTTGATGGCCATTTGTCGCCAGTTTTTAGTGACAGTTACGAACTAGCATGCTCAGTTGTACAAGTGTTGACATTGTAACCGAAGAATTTGACTCCTTTTTTTGTTTTTATTGCTTTAAGTTAATTAGATAACTGATATATACGATGTTATTATATTATGATAAAGTGAAAAAGAAGTGAGGTTCGTTTTGATTAAAAGCTAGTTATGGTGTTTATTACGTTTAGTAACGACTATAAACGTCGATTGGTCTCTGTAAAATGAACTATTTTAACCCGAAGTATGCTTTCTTTATAATGATCTGTTATTGTAAGACAGTATTCAAGATCTAACTAAAAGATGTAATGATGCATGCATTTACGAAATCTTAAAACGGTAATGCTATACATACTTCTCCATCCGTTAGAAAAGTTTCTCAGCAACTTAATATTATTATTTTAGTGAACTTTAATTGAATTTTGATCTACTTTTTAATCAAACTTGGTAGAACTTTAGAATATATATTCCAATAAAAATGTTCATCTATATGCTGCATGCAACTGAAAATAAGTACAAAGAGATGGAAACATTTAGAACCGCAGAACGATTTTGTTAAAGATGTTCGGAAGAGAGTACATATTGAAAACGTTTAATGTATAAAGAATAATAAATAAATATAATTACTTAAACGATGTTATGATAAAGTGGAAAAGAAGGCAGGATCGTTTGAATAAAAGCTAGTTATGGTGCTTACTATAAAACTGCCTTAATTTTATTTTTATTTATAAAAAATCCGTCGAAAAAATTTCACAAAATTTAATTATAAGTTTAAATAATATGTTAATTAATTTAATAATTTAGTATAATATTATTTACTAATAAGTGTTGATTAAGTTTTAATTATTTTGTACGCTATTTTCATAAAATTTCTAATTATAGTCTATATTATATTAAATAAAGTACTATATAAATTAGATATAAAAAACTACATTAATAGTTAATTTAATTTATTTTTTTAAAAAGATATATCTTTTATTTAAAATACCATTCACCTTTGAAATGAGTTAAAATTCGTAAACTATGTATAAAATTACTAAAATAAAAAGTATATTTTTTTTCTAAACTTAACAATATTTTTACTTATAAAATCCTCCTATATACTAAAATTATTGATGGTAAACTATATTTTTCATAACACAATAACAAAATATAAATGATCCCAAAAAATATTTGTTCTATTGTATGACTAGATAAAATTTTAGAATATTTTGTATGCAAACTGTAGAAATATATATAGATATATATTTTTTTCTGAAAAGATTTATCTATTTGATTATTTCAGATAGTAAATTTATCATATCAAACTCGAAATTATGTTAATATGTAATAATAAAGTAAAATGTATAAAACAAATTTTATATATTAATAATGTTAAATAAAAATCCAAATAATAAAATTATAGAATTATATTATATAAATGACATTAATATATAAAATATCTACGATTATATCAGTTTTACATATTTATAGCATATATATATAATATATACACGTGTGTACGGATCAAATCTGTAGTTACATTTAATAACGACTGTAAAAGTCGATTGGTCTTTCTATAAAATGAACTATTTTAACCAAAAATATTATTTTATTAATGACCTGTTTTTGTAAGAAAATATATAAGCTCGAATTAAAAGATGAAATGATGCATATAGGAATTTTTATACCAAAAATGCTATAACATAGCTTCTCCATCCGTTAGAAAAGTTTCTCACCAACTTAATATTATTATTTTAATGATATTTAATTAGAACTTGGTTTTCTACTTTCTTAATCAAAATTGGTAGAACTTTAAACTCTTCCAATAACTTTTTTTTTCTATTTATGCTGCTTGAATCTGAAAACAGGACAAAGAGAAGAAACATCTAAAAATGCAGAAGCGATATTTTAAAAAGGGAAAATTGCCAAATATGACTCAAAACTTGATTTGAAATGCAAAAGTAAACCCAAACTTGAATCAAATGCAAAAGTAACTTAAAAGGCTGTTGAAATTACAACCAACCCCTTGTGAACAAACAAAAAAAGAGTTTTTTTTTACGTTTTAGCCCTCGCAAGTCGTCTGGGACAGTTTTTCTTAAAAATAATTTAAAAATTGTGTAATAAATATTTTGATAAATGAAAAATTGGAATTATGTAATTAACATATGTCTTAAGAGATATAAATTAATATATAACAAAAGTCAGTTGTTTTCAACATAGATGAGTGAAAGTAGTGAGTCATGATATTCTTTGGTTTAAGTTTCACCAACATATGTTGTAGTATTGTATGTGTTTCTTAGGGTTAGATTTTTGAAAGCATAAATGTTTTTTTGAAAAATTAAAAATTTACCTAAGTGTGTTTATTTCTGTGTATAGTAAACAATATTTAAGTATAATTTGATTTTATAACGTGGTTACTTAGTTAATTTAGTCAATTTAGTTTAGGGTTTAGGGTTTA